>VXAY01006698.1:1224475-1311184 GCA_013399855.1 Oxyruncus cristatus
GGCACCGGCCAGTAAAGACATAAACAGTTCGGTCATGCATGTGACAGCGGGTCCAGGCTGTGTTTGTTCCTGAAACTGTTAGCTTAAAGATGTAGATAAGGGTTGGGGTTTTGTTCGTTTGTTTGGTTGGTTTGGTTTTGTGTTTTTGTTTTTATTTTTTGGTTCGTGAAACGCAGTAGTTTTTGTTCTCCGGTGGGGTGGGTTTGGAAGATGCAGAACAACCTGCCAGCTTCGCTCGTCCTGTAGTAGCGTGTTGGTGTTTTTTCCACTCGGAGATCTGTTACCAACAGGAGCAGTGGAGCAGGATGTGCACCGGTGGCTTGACAGACTCCTCTCTGTTTGCTGCAGGGACTGAGTGAATATAAGAGAAACTTCAAATGGAGAAGCCCAGAATTTTGTAGCCCGCAGAAATCCTTGTGGGCAGGACTTCGGTCGGATCAATTTGGTAAGTGCCCGTGGCAGCTGCCTGCCTTGACTGCAGCCAAGGCCCAGAAGGGTTTGCTGTGATGAATGCACGGCCACAGTAACTGGTGATGTTTGCAGTTTGTGCGCTTTGTACAGTTAAAAGTATATTCCTGGGTCATCATTTAGCATATGTTTTTGAACTCCATATTTTTTCTGGCCACAGTGCAACTTTCTTTTATTTAATTGGTGTTGAAAAAAAGTAGTTTCTGACTTTTGGCAGTATAAGCCAAGGCCCAAACAGATGCAGTGTTAACCTATACAGGCTGAGCAGAGGATGATACTGGCTTACCTGTGGTGTATGGAAACAGTAAACAGAATTCCATATTTCAGATGAGACCAACTTGGGGCAAGGTTTGATACAACGTAAAATTGTTCTGAAGACTAACAGGTACAGCTAACTGAAAGAAAAGAACAATCATTAAACGGAAAATCTTGTGATGCTGTAGTCTAGAATTTAAGGATTGCAGACATTGTCATGGCAGGGAGATGTGGGGATAGGAAGTAGAAGACAAAGGAAATAGCATCTGGATTGAAAGGCCTGTAGGGAGTTGAGGAGTAGGAATAAGCTGGACAGTGATGACAGCTGTGATGCTTTGAAAAGAAGTAGTAAAATATAGTATTATCGTAGTGGCACGAGGCAGATTGAAAAAAATAAATTACGCAGCTCAGTGCAACTGCACTATGCAGTCTGTGTAATTAAGAGTACAGTGTATTGATTCCTACAATATAATAAGTGTTCTAAATGGTTGCCTGGTAATGAGGAACCAACTACTGGGAGTAGGGTTTTTTTTAGTCAAGATGGTAGACATTTTAATAAATAATTTAATCTTGCTAAAGATTATGCTTTATGTATATTATGCTTTACGTATATTAATGTTTTCTTCCATTACTGTAAAATACATCTTTCTTTAACCTTGCTTTCCCTAGCACACCGGTCTGTGTGTGGGTACTTGTATTGAGAACGATAATTTTCTTGAATTCTGAAATGCTTAAGCATCCAAACACATTAACTTCTTTTTAAAATTGCAATCTACGCTTATTTTCCAGTCAAACTAAACTGCAAATTTTACAAGACTTGCAATAAACTCATGAGTTAGCAATACAGCGGATTCTCCTCTTTCTGATGTTGTAGTGGTGGTTTTGTGCATGCTTGGTTAGTTTTTCTGTATAGTTGTGTTAATTTTCTTTTCCCACCATTTAACCACCATATCTTTAAATGGCACTCTTGACACCTCACAGGACTTGCAGATTGTTATTGATAATTTACTCTTGGTTCTTCTTGTTGAAACGCATAGTTGGCAATTTGAGGAATCTCTTGGAACATCACCGCAGAAAGTTTACAGCTACAGGTGCTCAGAGGTCCTTTCTGCTACTTTTCTGGTGTTTTCCCACTGGAATTATTTCCTACCCCTTACGTATAGTCAGACATCCAGACATTCTGTATACCTTTCGTCATAGGTTGTTCTCTTTATGTTGCTTCTTCGTGAGATAGGTCTCTCTCTCCTAGAAAGTATTTCTTCAGGGCGTGACTTTCACTCACTTTTCCGTCACAGTTGAGCACTTTGAAGTGGATTGCCACTTTGAATGTGTTCAGTCGTTCAATACTCTTCTTAATACGGTGGGATAATTTTATTTTCATCTGCCTGTGTAAAGGCCAGCAATTCTTAAAAATAACTTGATACCTGGTTTTCTTGCAAAGTATTTTTCTATTTTTGGAAATGTTTTTGTGTTCATTCTGTAAAAAGTTACCAGGTATCTGAGATGGTCCTAAATTGCAAGGTGGGTGGGCATCTGTCACAATCATTGTGAACCTGTTCAGCAGGGTATGTGGTGCATGTGTAATGAGAAGTGCTTGTAGCATAATTTATTGCTGCGGGTTGGTTATTCTGTATCTGTGTTAGCCACGTTCTTTTCACTGGTTGTGTTAGTTTTCTTCTTGTTCAACCCCCAGAAACAATTTGCGCAAGGTTGTCCTGTGGACAGTTTTGCTTTATAGGGTTTTATCCGATATTGTCCTGGCGCACCATGTTCCTGTCTTTTTAGTATGAAGTCATTTTCAGATAGGAAAGAACACAGAACTTCACAGCCATGCCCACAGTTCAGTCCGTCATTGCTCAAAAAAATACTAAAGATACTAAAACAGTGCTTTCTAGTTATCAGTTGTATGATAAACTTTCAGTTTATTATTGTAATAGAGTGATATTATGTCTTCAATAGAATGTTTTTGTCAAACCTAATGTGATTTTTTTCAGGAATCACGAGAGAACCAAAATTCATTTCCAAGAGAAGGGTACCTTACCATGATCCACAGATTTCAAAGTCCTTTGAATGGACAGCAGATTGTGATTTGAATGACCCACTTGAACCTGAAGCTGCAGAGTTGCACACAGACCACAACAACAATGATGTGAATCAGGAAGAAATTGAAACGCTGGAAGGACCCAGACTCCTCCCAAAAGTTCGGTCACATTTGGTAGATTCTAGTGGGGAAACAGCTCTTGCCCTTGCAGAGAACAACATGAAGAAATCACCCCCTGAAGCTCCACCAAATCAAAATGAAACATTTTCATCTCCAAAAAAGGAATTAGAAAAAATGGGTAATGGGGTAAGGGAATTTTTTTTTTTTTAATTGACCAATTATAAAAGTTGCTAACAGTAATTTCATGCACATACTCAGACTCTCTTGTCTAACTCTTTCTTTAGCTGTGTATTTTGATGGTCTATGTTGTAGCTTCTCTGTTGGGAGAGCAGCATTTTGAGATCAGATTTTGGTGCTACTTAATTCAACAGGAATTTGCTCTTCATGTGTCATCACTGTTGTTTCAATTAAACTAGCCAATAATATGTAGACTTTTTGGGCTTGGTGACTGTAATGAGAAAATGTACTTTGCATAATTTTGTTCATAAAACCAAACCCCAAACCATTGGTTTGAAAGTGTGTGTTGAAAGATGTCTGACTTGTAAAACATTGTAGGACAGGAAACAATCATTGTTATTTTTTTTCCTTTTTTGTGTTATCAGCTTCACAGAGCCCTTCAGAGGAAAGCAGACTTGAATATTTCACGTTTAAATACTTTCCCCAGAAATTCTGAATATCAAAGCCAATTTGTCTGGAAGAGTCCCCATGAAAAGTCACCAATACTTGCAGCTGAACAGGTAACTTTCAAGAATCCAAAAAGTAAATGAGTACTTTCTTTTATGTATCCGCAAAGTTGCTTACCTTCCAAGATTTGTGTTTTTCCTTTTTTGGTGGGGGAACAACAAACTTGAATGTTGTTACATGGTTTCTTTTTTTCTCTCTCCCTGTATGAAAGTGCATTTTAATGAGATTTGTTTCCATGTTTTGTGGTCAGGTCTAATTATTTTTTCTCCTTACACCTGATTGTATTTTGTTCTTTCTTATGGGACCATTTTCTTCTGTTTACATTAATTTACCTGTGTTGCCACAGTTTCTTATTCTCAGTCTCCATCTTTGTGCGCATGTACTTCTAAGCCATAAAGTGCGTCTCTGTGGTGTTTTTTTCTTTCATGAGAACATGAAAGAATTATATTTAAGAGTGGAGTCTTCCAATTTTAAGATATTCTTCTGGCATTTTAATACATCTCAAGAAGTTTGGGTTTTTTTAGGGTTGAAAATGCTATTTCTAGTCAGACCACAAAGAATAACTGATTGTGAGCCTAGTTTGTGTTTTCAGTTAATTGTTACTGGGATTGGGACTTGAGAGACTCGATCTGTTTTTTGGTCATTTTATGGTATAAAATAGGCACTTCTGCTTCTATTTTGTCTTCTGTTAGTAGGATTACTAGAGATGGTGCACTCTCTCTTTTTATCCACAGGTAGCAGATTTGTTCAGGCACAGCTTTCAGGGGAAGTAAATGTTGATACCTAAGATCAGTCACTGTCCTGTCTTTTTCTGTTGAAGTGCCAAGCAGGTGGATTTACTACAGGATATGCTTCCCAGCAGTCCCTTGTCCAAGGAAAACTCTTTGAAATGTGTGATGGTAGTATAGAAATCAAAGAACCTTTTGAGAAAGAGGCAGGTCCCAGAAAGTCACCTTATGGAAAATTTCAGAGAGGATTCCATTTGATTCTGTGTGAAATCAGTTCGATAATGTCATTACTGATGCTTGTGAATCCGCCTTTTTCAGAGGATAGACTTTGAAATCTAAAATAGCAAACTTTTTTTTTCATAGCTTATGCAGAATAAGAAGCAGAATAAGTCTGTAGGCACTATACATCTGTGGGCAAACAGAACTTAGAGAAAATTTCATTGTAAAAATGATACATATTAACAAATTGATATTCTTTGATGTCAATATGACAGAGAATATACCTGAAGACTGAATAATGACAATACCTTTCCCTTGAAGAGATTCAGAGAAAATCTCAAAGTTATCCAAGTTAGGTTTAAGTCAGACCCAAATTCTCATAGCAAAGCTGAGGAAAATGTATGCTTGTCACATATGGCATGGTCTTTAAATTCAACACCCCATAAGGGATGATACACAACCACATATCAGGCAAATTCTCTATCTTGGTTTATAGTACTATATTGATGGGAAAATAATGGATTTTAATTTACCCAACCCTAAGCATCCAGCTCTAGAACACAGAGTCTGTTACTTATGGACTGAACATGTACTGAGGACTCACGGAATTTTTATGGCGTACCTTTCAAAAAGCATGATTTTACATACAACTCTGAAGGTGAACTGTCTTCCCAAATAAACAAAACCTCTGGTAGTAAACTTCAGTAAGAACAGCATTTGATCACAGGTTTCTGTGTCTGACTTGATCACTTTTAAATTTATTTTCATCAGATTAAATTTCTCTTGGATTTGTCCTGAAAGTTCATTAGTCTGCACATGCTGTATTTGTACACACGACTGTCTCTCTGCTCATACATGAGTGTATTCACATGAATCACTTAACAGATTTTGAAAATTTAGCCTCAAGGTAGGCAAATCTCACTTTTTTCTTTGTTTTGTTTTCTTTCTCACCCCAAGGTTATTTGCAACACAAGGAAATCCACACCTGTGGTTAAATCTCCTGCAGTTACATCTGAAACTGCCAATGAGAGAAATTTCAAAGGGTCTCCTCCTGTTAAGGGTCCACAAGAGAGAGGTGTTTCAGAAGAGAAAGAATTTCCAGTTTCTGAACAAGTAAATATTTCCCTGAATGAAAGGCTTTAGTAGTACTTATATAGTTTTGATCTATTCTATAATGGGGTGGGTTTATTTTGAAAGTTTGTAGTTACATTGTAGAGCTGTTGCTAATGACACTGGACTCAATAGTGGTTTTGCTATAAAAGACTGAAAATAACGTTGTACAGCTCTGCTTTTTGGGGTTTCTGTAGTGGGTTGTGTAGTTTCTGTAGTTCATTTTTTTTAAGTTTACAATGAAATTTTAAGTGTTTTTCTGAGTTTTCAAATGGTTTCATTTATTTTTTAAAATATTTAATTTTTTTGTTCCCAATTGAAACTTTGTTTTTAGTTATTAGGACAGTTTCTGAAGTCTAAATCTCTGATTTATACTCTCATTGGTACCAGTGTTGTCTCTTGGTGTCAGGAGGGCTAAATGGGAGGTCTGGTACTTTTTGAATGTCATAAATGAGAGAAAGTGTAAATAAAAAATAATTTTGATGTATAAAACTTGTCACAGTTGGAACTGATTTTCAGCCAATAGTTGTAATTTGAAGAAACAAGAAGAAAGGGTTACAGTTAGTCGGCCTTGATAAGTTGAAAGGGTAAGTAATTGTATGGTGCTATAACAGGACGTTGTGTAGCCTTTGTAGGTTCTGTTACTCAGTTCAAAATATTAATGTCTTTTGTGAGAGTAAAAGACATTTTTAAGTTTCTTTCTTTTTTAAAGACATTAAAACAACAAGTTTAAAAGACGTTTTAAAGTAACTTTTAAATATTAAAATGTCTTTTATGAAAATTTGGCTGCCTTGCATTTCCTTGTCATGCTGTTGACTTGTACAAACGTAAGTGGACATTTAGGAAACATGCCTATGTTGTTTTTACAAGTTATGTAATGAAATGGAATTGTTTCAGACTGAGACAACCTAAAAATGGGTGAGAGCAAATTGGAGTGCATGACTGAACCTAGTTTGCAGGGGGGGTGTATGAATGTATATTTTTGTAGCAAGTTGCCAAGTGTAGTGTTGTCTAAACTCGTGCAGGTTATCTAGCCATCCTTCAGGTACAAGGACCACAAATGAGTCTTCTCACCACCCATCTCTGTTCCTGATGAAACAAAAGAGCCACTGTCAGATAACATGTTCCCTAGGACCACTACTGAGCAAAACGTGTGCTTAATATGCAGTGCCTGTGGCTTAGTTTAAAGCTGTTGGTACTTCTGAGGTGATTGTTGGCTTGGAGGTTTTGTCATATAAAACTCTGACCTGCCCAGTGCTTTAAATCCCCTTTGGGAATGAGGAATTTTATGTCCCCTTTTACCTCTTTTAGCAGATACAAAGAAAGCTTGAAAAGCCTGAGGCTTTCAGGAAACATTTATCTGGTGTTAATATTGGAATTTCAGGTTGTTTTTTGAGAACAGCTAATGCAGTGAAGTAAGAGAAGTCACGAGAAGGGAATTTTGGTGAAAGTGTCTAAAAAACTGGTAGTTCATACCAGTATCTCTTCTCTGATTAGTATCTTGAAAGAGTTTTGGGGGATTTTGGTGGGATTTCTTTTTTCCTTGAATTTCAACAGTATCTGTGAGGATCTCTACCAGAATCAGAAGTCACGTATGAGACAATAAAATAAATCAGGAAAAAAGAATCTTTTATGTAAAAACCAAACAAATCAATCTAATAATTTGTAAAACATAATGGCAGGAAATAAAAAAATTTACCTTTTGGACTCAGGTTAGAATGTGCAAGTATTGTGTTATTTTATTTCTGTGTTTCATGTTAATTTCGTAAAGTGTACAAAATGGATCATCTAACTAACTGAATGTTGTACTCAGAGACTTAGCTTTGGCATTTTGTTAGTTTATTTTTGTATTAACAAAAGAATGGGATATTTTTGTTTGTATTAAATATGCAAAATAACTAACACTAAAATAAAATTAACTATTTGGAAGAGCTTGATGTCAGAAAGAAATATGAGGGTTTTCAGATTGTTAGCTAATATGGTATTTTTAAAATTATCTTTGCCTTAGAGTAAGAGGGAAGAACCGTTTCAAAAACCAGCAGAAGATGCAGCAAAACAAGGGAAATCAGAACAGAAACATCCTAAACAAAAAAATAAGCAACATATCAGTCCAAAACCCCTCTCTTTACATACAAGTCGTGGGTATGTATAAAATAGGAAAACCTAGACTAGTGAGTAGGTGTACAGCAGCCTGATATTTAGAATGATGGACAGTGGACCTTTAACCACACCATGCTACAGTTGAAGGGGCAAATGCCCTCTTGCAGCTCTGGGATTGAGTGTCCTGTGGGTACATCTAAACCTGGTGTTAATTTCCATCCTCTTCTCTGGTCAACAGAAATGAAGCTTTGTAGCTACTCCAGTTTAACCTTGTGATGCAGTAATAGTATTACTAATGAGTTTAACATGAATGAAAGTGGTGCAGTGCTGCTACTAAACTTTTAGCAAGTCCGTCAGAAGTCATAGTCACCCCTCAAACTGCTCTCCTGTGCTTGCTCCACACCTTAAAACTGTGGTGATTGTACTTGATCTCTGCTGTTTCTAGTCCCTAATGACTTCTGTCCCTGATTAACAAAAGTAAACACGAGGTAAAGGGAAGTAGAGAGATCTGTCCCATTTAGGGTAAGCTGACAAGCATGGAAATGAAATGAAATTGTATGTTACTGAGCGCTATCAAAGTATCTTTTTTTTCTGCCACATGCCTACATTGCAGGAATTGAACTCATCTTTCCATTTTATACACATCTGAGATATGTCAAAAGAAATACAAGGCAAGAATAGATGTGGGCTTTAAAATGCAAAAATAAACCATCTCTCCTGTGCTTAACATATGCCCCAGCGATTGCTTTCATTCTTTCTGGCAGTGTTAAGGCATTAAATTAAAAATGGGAGAGGAGACTTACCTGAGTCTGAATGCTGTTGGATATTGGGAGTTGATTACAAAATGATAACACAAAATTCTGTGAAATAAAATTGCTTTATGAAAAAGTAAGCGGATATAGTATAGCTAAAATCTTTAACTCTTTGGTTTTCTTCATGCTCTGATGTGGTGGATTGTAGTCAATTTTGCAGTGAATAGTGTGTAAAATTCTTGATCAGATGCTGTGGCTCTTTTCATTTTAGGATAAATTTCTTCCTCTTATGCCTTCAGTGTGATAGCATAAGAGAGATTTTTCTTAAAAAATCACTGGGCAAATAGCTGTCAAAATGTGCAAGTTCTCAATATGCAGACAGGATTGTTGCTTTGTATGCAAGCTGTGTTGCATGGCCTGCTTTTGCAGTGTGACTGCAATCAAGGCATAGCAGTGATGTGTTTTTCAAACTAATCCATTAGTTTTGCTACCAAAACTGAAGAAATTCTGTCAGTTTTAAAGAAGGGGACATATTGAAAGAAATTTTGAGTATAAAGGGTTTGTGACCTTGGTATTTTTCTTTTGAAAAGGTGCTTTTTATTCCCTGGCTTCAGGCTTTTATGACCTATTTCTGCAGAAGGATTTAAAAAGAGGGCTTTTGCACCCAATGCTGAATATATTAAAATAAAGTTAGTAATTTTCTGAAGCAAGATTAAAACCAAAAATGTCGTTAGATTTAAGCTGATACATCCACAGTTCAGTGCTTAAGGACTTGAGGTACTACTTGTTGCCTGCTGTAGGCTAGATGATGTTAATTTTTCTGTGTATGTATGTGTGTGGCAGAAGGGAAAATGAACCCATCTTTTCAAGCACTGAGGCCTTGTGAAGATCAAAGCCAGTAGGACATAGTTAGATGAATTATACTGACCAGTGTTCTGGTAGTCAGATGTTTCTAGCCCCAGCAGTTCACCCCACCCATATTCAGAGTGTCTTTAAAGTGGAGTTCATAGAAGGCAATTCTCAGACACATTGATGCCAAACCAGCGTTTTCACTTAAATGTACCTTTATCAGTGACTTGAATCAAGATGCCGCACTTTGCATTGAAGTGATTGAGGCTTCTGTGTGTATCATGTTCTTCTGATTTGGCTGTCAGGGCAAAAGCTTCAGGTAGAAATGTTGTGAGGAAAAAACAACATGAGTATCTACCTAAAGGGCCACCGACTGAATGAGGTTTTTTCCTCAGTAGTTGTGTTGGTTTGAATTGTTGTTTGTGCATGCGTTTTTTCGCATCTCGCTGGCATTTAAGTGCAAGTACATATGTGTTTATTGATATAACTTTAAAAGTGCTTTTAAAGAGTATTCTAGATATCAAGCTTTACCCTTTCTGTCTTTTTTTCCTCTTCTCATTCTTGATTTCTTAGGAAGATGAACACTGAATATAGGTCAAAATTTTTGTCCCCCGCCCAGTATTTCTACAAAGATGGAGCTTGGTCTCGTATTAGGAGTAAAGTTCACAACCAGGTGAGTACTCTTAGAAAACCTGAAGCCTGAGTATGCTTCGTATTTTGATTTTTAGATGAAAAAACTTCAAATTGTGATGTTTGTAAGATACAGTTTTGAGATTGTATACTCACCTTTGGGAGCTTCAGTCATTAGCATTACAAAGACAGTTAGGTTCTGACAAGTCAGTATAATACATAACAAGAAAAAAGAAGAGATGGTGAGACTTAAAAAAATACATTAATGTAACATCCAAAGTGATGGAGGAGTTTTGTTTCCCTTACAATCAGAATCATTCAGAACAGAGTCTCTTCTGGCAGATATTCTTGCTATTGATGTTCTACCCAGTTTTAATAAGCGGAAGTGTTCAAAATACAGAGTTGAATGATAGGAGATTCCAAGGGAATAAAAGGAGAAGGCAACATATGTGTCAGCCTAGGTCGGCTTGATAGTCAGGCTCAGTTTCTTAGCTTACCATGCTGAATCCATTCAAAGCAGTCAGCTGAATTCAGTTATACACAACACAAAATTGACAATTTTTCTTGCAAGTTTCAGCCAGGCTGTGTATTTCCTTGTAGTTTATTCAGTAGCTGCAATCCATATTACACTGTATAGGAACTCATTTGACAGAACTCTGAAAATGGTGGGCAACCTTGCGACCATAGGATTACTTAGGAGGGTTATTAATTACGATTTCTTGAGTTAGTTAAGTAAATCAAAGTGTGCTAAGAAACTTCTGGAGCTGGTTCTGCAACTCTGATTTTGTTGAATTGACTTAGGTTTCCCCCAGCTGATAGAGGTAGCCTTTGTGAGATGCTGCTCTGCTAACTGTGGCAGATACTTGGAAATGTGAGTTTTCTCACCATTCAGGATCAAGGTAATGTGGAAGGTAGAACTGGAGCAGATGGTTCTAGAATGCTGGGCTTTGAGAATTTGCAAGTAAGGTTCTCTGGGAATTGCAGGAATAGTGTGGTGGTATTCAGTTCTGTGTTTTCTCACTGGGCTTAATCTAGCAGATCATTTTTGTTTTAGGCAAAAGGAAGTATTTTGTAGAACACGCACAAAATACATAATGAGAAATAGGTCTCAAAGTTTAACGTATATCGTAGTACGAGATGATTCGTAATCAGATTTTGTGTATGCATGCATGAGATAATCCATTCTGTGGAAACAGCCTCAGGAGAATGTTAGAGGACTGAAAACAAGCAACAGTTTTATATATATCAATACATGCATTAGATTTACTGTAACTAAGGCTGTAGCATACTGTGAAGTATTGCGTGCAGCCTAAGTGGTATGCAGAATGTTTCTGTAGAATATTATGTCATTTTTCTGGCATGCAAGACTTTAATTTGTTCATGTTGCATCAGTAACATTCAAAACAAGGAGCAGTGCTCAGCTTCAAGAGCAACTTGAGTGGTAGGCAAATGAAGGGAAAGGGATGCATTGCCTTGAGGTGTATTTGTGGCACAGTAAGCTGGGAGGAGTCATTGCAGTATAGTCAAGGGAAAGAATGAGGAAACTGCAGCTGGAGAATGGATGTTCAGCTTTACATGCGGCATTTAATTAGAGTGTATGAAAACTCCAGGATTTCCCACACTGTAGCCAAGTTTTTGGGTGTGTCAGACTTTTCCACAGAGATTTTTGTGCTAAAAAGGGAATTGCAGGAAACTAGAAAGAAGTTACTTGGCAGTAGGCGTGAAGAATTCAAAAAAAGAATTATTGAGATTTTTGGGGCCTTCTAAACGAAGGAATTGTGCTGGGTAGCTGGAAGAGCCAGATTCGTTTTAAGACTATAATAACAAATATTGATGACAAATGTGCTTTAATTTCATACGCGTTTTCATGTGTGCATATCAACATTAGATCCTAGTATGAATTCATACAGAAGAGATTTTTGTAATTGCAATTACCTGTCTCTGTTAGACTTTAAATCACATGCCTGTCAGGGTTTAACCCCAGGAGGGAGCTGAGCCCACCAGAACCAGCTGTTCACTCACGCACAATGGGATGGGGGAGGGAATTGGGAGGGAATTGGGAGGGTAAAAGTGACAAAACTCATGTTGAGATAAAGGTAGTTTAATAGGTAAAGCAAAAGCCATGCGCACAAGCAAAGCAGAACAAGGAATCTCCAGGAAAGCTGGACTCCATCACATGTAATGGTTACTTAGGAAGACGAATACCATCATTCCAAATGTTCCCACCATCCTCCTTTCCCCAGCTTTTCTTGCTGGGCACAGCAAGAATATCCCTTTGGTTAGTTAGGGTCAGCTGTCCCGGCTGTGTACCCTCTCAGCTTCTTGTGCACCCCCAGCCAGCTTGCTGGCAGGACAGGGTGAGAAACAGAAAAGGCCTTGATGCTCTTTAAGCTCCATTCAGCAACAGCTAAAACATCTGTGTCATCAGCTATTTTCAGCACAAACCCAAAACATACCCCCATAGGAGCTACTTATTTAACACATATCATTTATATCATAGAGAAATTTATCCCAGCCAAAAGCAGCACAACATATCAAACCAGTTTTGCTAATAGACAAAGAATAATTAACTTGTGCGAATGTGTTACTGTGTGGGATATTTTCTATATAGAGTGTTTTAAATTTGGTATTTATTATTGTCTCCATATATATCATTGAGGGTTGTAATTCTTAATAAAGCTTTTTGTGGGTAGAGGGAAAGCAAAGAAGAAGGTTAATGCTTGTAATTTTCTGGTCTTCAGAATTGGTTGTAAGAAAAACAAGCTTAAATCTTAAAACCTCTTTTAGCACAAGAATAAAAATCCTGTTAGACCTGATTCTTGGCCAGGCTTTTTTTTTTTTTCCCCTCCTCTCTGTAGGATCTGTCAATATTTGTGTTCTAAGAGTGATAAATGGGATCCAACGTGGCAATTTCAAAATGTTGGAAGTCAGGCAGAGGAGGTGGAAGCCTGTCTTGGCTGAGCTGGGATCTTCTTTTGGAGCTAAGGCCAAAATTGAAAAGTATATGCCCAGTGGAAGCAAGGTCCTGTGACATGGGAGGACTCCAGACATGTGGTGTGACTCTTGGGGGTGTCCTGTGCAGGGTCAGGAGTTGGACTTTGGTGATCCCTGTGGGTCCCTTCCAACTCAGGGTGTTCTATGATTCTGTAACATAAGAGGACTGAATAAAATATTTCATTAATGTTTGAGATGTAAGAAAGAATCCAGCCGCATGAGAAATATGTTAACAGCAGGGTAATGAAAGTACGCATAACTTGAAAAACAGTGCCAAGTGCGTTGGCTTTGTTGTAAAGCAACAAAGGTACTTTGGCCATTCACAGTACAGGTTGTCCAACAGTTGTTTTGGTTTCTGTGATTCCACACCTTCTCGCATTCTGATGAAGAGAAATGATCTTCAAAACTGTATCTGATCTCTACATCTGGTGGGTTGTTGAGACTCACCCTTACCAAAGGTGCCTACAGAACATCTCTCGCTTAGCATAAGGGATTAGATGATAAGCTCCAACTGATCCAGTCTCGTTTCTGCCTTGGTTGGGACTACACATGGGTAACTTTGGGTCCAAAGCAGACTTTCTGAAGTTCTGAGTCCAAACAGGCAAATGCCGTAATAGAATCCTGGTGTGACCTTAGCAATAGTAATTACTGCTAGACTACTTCTCTGCAGTTTATTATAAAGGATTGCTTTTCTGCAGTCAGATGAAAAAAAAGTCTCTTTGAATTATGCTTTTGAAAAATTAATGTGGGCAATTAATAATTACAGTAGGGCTCTTGGGGGCCTGTGACCTGCTGAGTTAATGCTGCCTCCTGAGTCACTGAAGGAGATGGTTGTCCTTTGTAGTTCTTCACAATTCACTGGAGATACAGTATTCTTCCTGCCCCTGCAGTACCCTGTTGCTCTGGATTTATATTCCTTCTGTTGTGGCTATCATAATTAATTTTTCATTCTTCTACTTAAAGTGAATAATCCAGTAAATCACTTGCACATCAAACTTTAAATTCTCCTCTGAAAATGGCAGGCATATATTTTTAATGGGCTATTCTTTGCAAGTTTAGTGGATCAAATTGTGGGATGTTAGCTGGATATCCATCTGCTGCATCCAGTTACTTTCAGTGGGATTAGCAGAATTTAGCCCACTAAGGAGGAATGATGTGAAATCTATCATGAAAGAAGAATAAAAAAGAAAAGCTAGGAAAATGGGCCAGTGCAAGTGTCAGTATTACTTTCCTACTAGTTTACAAAATGCTTATTTCCTGTGGACCATTTTTAGTAAGACAGAATCCACATGATATCACAAAGTTATTTTTAATAAGTTATACATAACCATTCTGTTTTTCCTTTTTCTTCTTGCACTTTAATTGTGTTTGGATGAAGGACACAAGATAGCATGTGTGTTTAAATAGTCTTAACCATAAAAATTACAGTGTATGATGTCTGAAGAGAGGGGTTATCACTTTTTTTTTTTAGACTAAAATTGAACAGTTTTGTATCTCATTCTTACTGATAGCCTAGAAGGAATAATTTTGATATTATGTCTTACATAGAGTAGCTCCAAGAGTTATCAGCTTCTCACTAAGATGAACGTAGCCAGAGACAGTTGCAGTATTTGCAGCATACAAACTCAGTATTGCACATGAACATAGATCTGTTAACTCAAAATAATCATAAATTAGCGGTGAATGTATTTTTTAGTGTTTTGCTGATGCTTAGGAATCTAAATTGATTTTCTCAAGCTTGGCAGAAAACTGGTGAAATACCAGTACTGATGTATTTGTTTTAGAGCTTTTTATTGAATCTCAGGGAGGCAGCATAGAGCTATGTTGACAGGCTTTTCATATTTAATTTCTTACTTAGACTGAAGTAAAGTTACAAGAGTGATAATAACAATACAATGCTGAGAGAAAAATAAGAAATTTAAAAATAATTCTGTATTCTTCTCCTTAGGCATCTCAAAACACCCTAAATTCCATGTGGTATATGGAGGTTGGTTGCATATAAGTTCCTCTTTCAGTGTTTAGAGCACTGTGTCTGAGCGCTGATGGAAAAACTAGAATCCAGTACTAAACTTATTCATAGTTACTGCATAAATTTTTGTGCTTATGGAATGAATGATTGACAATTTTGCTTTGGCTTCATGGTTCAAACATGCTTAATGAATATATACTTTTGTTATTTTTGCTTTCCTTTTGTTACCTTTATTGCAGCATGCAATGTTTGTGCTGTGGCTGGCCCTGTATCATGAGTAACTTGCCTTTCTCTTCTAGCTGCCAATAGCTAATGCAAATACTTTATAGTAGCCTAATAGCGAACTTTAAACAAGCATGCAACTTATGAAACCTTGATGTATAGGTGAGAGAACTTCGAGAAAGAGCAAAGGCTTACAGGGAACGAGTGGAGGGAACACACTTCTCCCGATACCATTTCAATCAGATCCTGTCTGATAATAACAGTCTTTGGGATGTGTCCTCAACTTCCAGTTCAGAAGAAGGCATCAGCAACAACATCAGAGCACTAGATCTTGCTGGGTAAGGTCATCATTCCTGTCTGTTATTCTGCAGCTTTGAAGCAGAGCAAAATGCTGAATATAGGCTCAGCAGACGTGTGAGATCTTGGGTGTTTGACTGCATTCAAGATGCAATTGGACAGGGTGTCCAGTAATCATCTAGGCTCTCTTTCCCCATGGAGGGTTGGATTAGTTGGTCTTTTGAGGACCCTTCCAACCTGGGCTGTTCTGCAATTCTGTGGTGTGCAAAGTCTCTGGCACAGATGAGGGCATTTATCAGTTGCTATGTGCTCAAACTGAAAATGAGGCACAGTTCAGTCTTCTGGAAGAAGAGAAAGTTACTCCTTTATAATTCTCCCCAAATGCATATTTAGTGTGGCAGTCTCAGTCTCACAAATCTGGAAGATTTTTCCACTGAGTCATACTGACTGTGACATACATAATATTCTTCTTTACACTTGAATGATATGAAGTATGTTTTGTCTGCTTAGATGTTATTGATGATGTTGTCAGGATTAATTAATTTTTTTCGTTGAGTCTTAGACACTGTTTAGTTTGGAGCTGAAAACCTAGGAACTGGGATGTACCTCCATTTTCTCCTCTCTTTGAAGGCTGTCAGAATTGACAGATATTAAATCCCTTGCTAGGAAAATTCAGAATTAGTGTGTTAGTAAAATGTACAGACAGCTATAGCAGAAACATGGAGGGGAGAAAAAAAAAGTAATTTGTGTCTTCTCTGGGATCTGATATTTAAGAACAAAGCGTTGGATGCCTCTGTAGTCCACTGTAGACTGCTGTATGCACGCTACTTTTCTTGTGTGTGAGAGATCTATCCTTTTGCATGACTGTAGCTCTGATAAGGGTTGTGGGATGACATGTAAAACAGCATTTATTACAATGTAATTTGTTAAATGTGTAAATTTTTTGGTCTACTGGTTTGTTTTCTTTTCCTGTGAAATACAGATCCTCTCACTGATCTCATTTCTGTGCACTGGGATAATTTGCACTGATTTCTGTCAGCATTTGAGAGTTTTAATACTTGGTAAAATTGTGCCTGAAGAGGAGTCTTCTAAAATTCTTGGCTTTTAAAATTATACCATCAGAGAGTCCCTTTGTATGGAAATAATTATTTTTTAAGCACTTATGATAATCTAACTTGTTGTTTAAATTAGAAATAGAGCACTAATTTACATTGCATTTTTGGAACTCAGAATCCAGAAAGAATCTTCATAGACTCTATTTTGAAAGTGGGTTGTGCCTAAACATCAGTTGAAACTTCAGTGGCAATTTACCCATTCATCATGTCAACTGTACTACTTTTTAATATCTGAGGTGTACTTGTTGCAAAGGACTTATATATATGAATGTGTTCTACATAGAACACGTATTGTGCAAATCAGTGATATGAGACGCTGTGTTCTTTGTTACCTAGAGTTTCTGAAAAAGAGGCTGTAACAAGCCCTCAAGGGCTACAGCAACCTGACTCCAGAGAACTGCCACACCAGGACAGCACTGGAAAGAAAGACATGTCAGATGCTTCAAGTGTTCCAGTGAAAAGACGTTTAGTTTGGGATGAACAGGAAGATACTGAAGAAAGAGAAAAATGTCAATCAACAGAAGAGGAAGAAAAACAAGATGAACAGGCTGCAGTTGTGGCCCAGCAGTTAGAAGAAAACAGTAAGGATGGCAAAGAAGATACGAAAATTCAAGGGTAAAATGGAACACTTTAGTGATGTATATATGTATGTGTGTGTGTATATATATATAGATATATATTTTTTTTTCCTCTGATAGCTCAAAAATTTGTAGGTTAACTAATTTATGTTTTAAAACTGGATTTACTTAAGAGAGTGTAGGTTGGTATGATTCTACTTTTGTTTTTAACAGTATCATAAGGAATGAGAAGTTTAAGACATTGAGCTGGTTGATGGAAATGGATCCATCATTAGGAATACTTGATTTCTAACTTGCAGGACAGGTGTTTGTAGATGCATAAACAATTCTAATGTTTTTTTCCAGAACTATAACATTTGCAATGTGAGCCTCTTAGAACAGACTGTTCATTACACAGCAACCAAGTTCAAGTTTAGTGAAATTTAAAACTCACAATTTGCTTCAAGTTGACAATGTAGGATTGATAGCAGTGAAAGGATAGGATACATGCTAATCTTCACAGAATCACAGAATCAGCCAAGTTGGAAGGGATCCACAAGGACCATCAAGTCTAACTCCTGGCCCTGCACAGGACCATCCCCAAGGGTCACACCATGTGCCTGAGAGTATCGTCCAATCTTGTACTTAAGCATCTATTTTTAAAAAAAATTCATGGGCAAAGATAAAGTATTTGGGAGAAAAAAAATAATTAGCATCCAGTAATCACTGGTCATTATGTTACTGAGCACAGGTTGGAAAAAGGTGGAGGGGTATTTATAAATAATGAAAGATCAATTCAGTGTGTGCATAGTACTGTATTTGACAGTTCAAAGATCCAAATTGTATTTAGTTACAGAAGTCTCTGGCTTTTTACTGTGCAGGTTTTGCGTACTTTTTTTTTTTTAGAACAGTATTTTAGTTAAATAGATATTTAAATCTGAATAACCTTGACTCTTGTTACCATGCAATCTAAGCATTTTATATTCCTCATTTAGTTTTATTTTTGGTGTTACAGCACTAATCAAAGGTAAGGAACTGTGATAATCTCCTTTAGGGATAATACCCTGTATGCAAAACCCAGACAAAGAAAAACTGAGATGCTAGACCCAAATAGAAATTAAGTGCAGGCTTTCAAAACTATGATCTGGAAAACCCCTCTAAGTTTCTATCTAATTGTAGAGATTACCTAGTTCATTGATACCTCTGATTGACATCGAAGGTTTTCTCTCATCCTGAAATGTGGTTCTGTGTGTGCTGAGATGTGTGCTAGACTTGGCTGTGCAGAGCAGCTTAACACTTGCATGTTATCTAAGCCTTCTTGAGAAGTAGAAATAAGGAATTCTTTGCCTAGATGCAAATAACATGCACTAATAGGATCAGGTTCCTTGCACAGTGTGGGTGTGCTGCCACCTCCTTTTGAAATGCACCTGGAGGAAGAAGACTGAAGTGGTAGTGCTGATTTATTTAATAAACTGGGGGCTATAGCGATTACATGCATGTGGGATATTTGGTTTCAGTTTGACCACATTGACTGAAAAGTGTCAAACCCACACTCCCATCTCGAAGGTAAGCAATCAGGTTCAAGGTTTTTCTGGGTGAATTCCCTTTATAGCCCTCCTGCTGAGTCTCTGTATTGTGTAGCAGTACTTTCAGGGTTTATTGGGACAGAGGGAGCCTGAATCTGTAGCTTGAGACCATTTATGTATTTTATCCATTTACACAAAAAAATTAAAATACAGAAACTGAGGCTCAAGGGCTGGAATCCATGACTCTCCTTTTTTAGCACACTATAGGCTGTTGGGGTTTTATGGCCTTAACCATCTTGCCTTAGGCTTCCTTGTAGGAGTTGATTGGAAACAAAAAGCTTGATTGCAAGACTCCTAGGTCCCTAGCTAGTCCTTTAATAATTTCTCTTTTTCTTCCAGTGAGAATTTAGAATTGAATACTTCTGCAACTGTGTCAGATTCTTCTGTATCCTCAAGGACTGGTGGCAGGCTTCCTACTCCAAAGCTGAGAGCTATTGGTGGAACTCAGAGGACTCATCATGATCTCACTACCCCGACTGTTGGTAAAAAGACTTAAATGCAAAGCAGTATTTCAAGAACTAAAGAAAAAAAACATACATGAATCAGTTTATTAGGTTATTTAATGTAATAAAGCATTTTTCATCTTCTCCAATAGGAGGTACAGTTTTAGTGTCTCCTCCTAAATTCAAGTCTTCATCTTCACCACAGAGAAAACGAGTGTTAGGAACAGACCCTTCAAAAAGAAAGTCCTTCCGGGTGAGCCAGAAAAGACACTTACCATTATGAATTTTAGGAATATGCTATTTAAGTAATAGTGAATAATTTGTTTAATAATACTGCTTTCTCTTGAGTTGTCATTTGCTAAAATTCTCAGTATCTGTGACTGAAAAAGGCCCATGTCTGAATAAATTTTTGGAGGGGATATCAAGCAAAGGGGTTTAGACTACTGGAGCTGTTGATGTCCCCATTAATGTTATGTAGCCACTGACATAGGGCACAGCTCCAGATTGCTTGACTTGAAAGAAATTCAAGAGGGAGAGGTTGGGCACTTATGTACAAGATAGGTTTATGTGCCGTAGTAGTTTCACTCTTTTTTTTCCTTCACTTCCATGCTGCTTTTACTTTGCAGCTTGCATAGTTACTAAAAGAAAAAAAAAAACATTTAGGAGTTGTCATTCTCAAAATGGCGATACTTTTTGTCAAGTTGTGCTTGGTCTGAGTTCCACAAAGACAGCTACCATTTAACTGCATACATCCTCTGTAGTAAGTTCTGGAATAGAAGCAGAGAATAATCACACGAGAAGTTGGTTATGTTGTTTTAAAATCTAAAAACAGTTTTTGCTGTGAGGAAAAGAAACTCTTGGTTTGACCTGATTAGATAACTTTCAGACCATGTTAAACACTTGTTATTAGCAACAGATTTTCTTTAGGCTGTCTCCCAGTTTTGGAATACTTACTGTTTTAGTACCCTTCTGAGGAATGTGACAGTGTAAAGCCAACATTTGCTGAATATGTTAAGATCTGTACTGTAAGGCTGTATATGATATATTAGGGTTTTGTGCTTTTTTTGATCTTTTTTTTCTTCTTTCTATTGTGTTGTAGCCTGATGAGAAAATGAAAACTGTTTCACTGTTTAATTCTCCACCTGCTGGGCTGAGAACTGTGGATCCTCTGCCACTTAGGCAGGATCCGTGGCCTCCTAACAGGGTTGTGGATGAGCAAGTTCCTCTTGCTTCAGCCCATCAAGACCGTTCCTCTGCAACTTCTGTGCTGAAGTCAGCAAAAAGCTCCTCTGTGCCTTGGTGGAGTCCCTCTCATCGTATTCAAGGGACTCTCAAGGATCCAGAATTCCAGCATAATGGTGGGTTTTGTCAGTTAACCATCTGTGTTAGAGTGCTGCTGGATGGAAATGACCACTCTGCAGTGTTCAAGCCAAGAGAATGCTGAACTTGCTGCCTTACAGTTTCTACAAAGAATGTGTTGTTTGTATACGAAAGCTTTTCTACTATATGGTTAGTCTTGCTGAGGAAATGTGCACAACACTCCACCTTAGTTTCAGATTCCACTAATACCATTACATTCTGGTAGTCTGCTGTCTAATTTTGCCTTGTGAGTTTCAGTAAGTACTTACCATGAGAATAATTTGATTTAGCATAAACACCTCTAATTTTTAGTGTCTAGGCTGCAGTGGGATGTTGTGACACACTTTTCCAGCTGCAAGTGCCAACATCGATGTGTAACTGAGATCTTTATGGTGCAGTATTACTTTGCAGGAGTTGTAGGTTTCTGAGAGATAAGCTCCTTAAATATTTCTGCAGGATATGGAAACAAAAAAAGTCACCTATAGAAGATTTATTGGATATTGAGAAAAGCCTTTTCTTGGCTGAGGAGGAATTTGTGCTGGAGCATTTCAAAGATTTTTTAACAATGTTTAAGAGTACTGAGGACGTAAAATTGATTAAGAAAAGAATCCTTCCCCCCTTAGTCTTCATTCCAGAAAGACTTTGTATAGCTGCTTAAGGTCCCACAATTCTTGCTCTCTTCATTATAGAGATTAGCTCAAAAGTAGTATTTTCATTTTAGAACAGAACAAGTAGTTGTCCAGTTAAGTGGGAACATGAAATCCAGAGAATTTCATCAGAAAGAAGTTCAAATCGGTGCTGGATTCTAGCTCTGCACATTGAGTGCAATTCACCAAGTAACTTGTAGCATGTACTAAAGAGGTGTCTTGAGAAGAATACAGTGGACTAAGTTTCTTTTACCTCAGCTTAGAGTCTGGTGGATTTTTGGGTATTTTTGCCATTAATAAGACTCTTGTTTTGGAAATAATGTTGCAACATTTTTAAATATTCTAAAATGAAATACTGTCCTGTATCTATTTTGAAAATACTCAAAACTGTGCCTTTAACTTTTTGTCTTAGGGAATCTTGGCAATCCAAAAATGAGAACTTTCCAGTTGCCCCTTCGGGAAAGAAACTGTAACGATGAAGGTATTTCTTGTCCCAAAGTATTATTGCATATCGTGTATATAATCTAGATTAATTTTAACTTTTGCATGAACGTGAGAGGTTTCTGAAGCAATAAGTAATACTGGTTTATGTGTTTGCCTGAATAACTACTGCGTTTTTTCATCAAAATAATTTAAAAATGTTCATCCTCGTAATCTGAAGTTTGAACATGATGGCATAGTGTAGCATGAATAAACCATTAAATGTGGCTGAAAATTAAATAGACCATTGTGGCTCAATATGTGGCTTACTGTAGGTTCTTTTGTTCCATACCTAAAATTGTTTCCTCCCCACACACTTTAAGCCTTTGTGTTGATAGTAACAGAAGCAAACTGCAAAATCATCACAGCCCAGGTTGCAGCTGCAGTAACTTTGGATGCAACTTAAAATGTACCACAAACCCTGAGATAAAGGTTTTGCTTGTGAGACTTTAGCACCAGATGTGCAGCATAAAATGATCCCCCTGACTTTAATTTTCACACCTGTTCTCTTCTCAGTGTATTAGGGGTACATATGGCATTCTGCTATTCTGATTGCTGTTTTGGCCTTTTTTTGTATTTCTTGTGAAGTTAGTCTGGCGGAGCAGCCAGTGCACAGCCCACCAGTGGATCTGCTTGGCTCTTTTGTAGGCAGACACAAGTAAACTCTTTCAGGAGCATGAGTCAACCAAAGGCTTTGTAGCCTCATTAGGTTGAGCTGCCATATACTTTTTCTTAGTGTGGTGTCTGAGGTTGAGCTTGATGCTGTGCTAGTTGCAGTCATGTTTGTTTGGTTCAGATGAGATTATGGACAGACCAATCTTATATCTGATTATAGTTTATTTATAGCTATACCCCAGAACGACCAAAAGCTTTTTTCTGTACCCCTTGTGCTTCCTTTGCTCCTTGGTTTTAACCAAGTTTCAGGCTGATTCTCTATCTTACTCATTGCAGTTGCCTGAAAAATATGTGGGTTGTGCAGATGGCTCAGACAAGCATCTGTGTAACTACATTAAACATGCAAAATCCTGTAGTACTCTGCAGCTTCCCACAAGCTTTGCTATGCACAGATTAAATGTTGTAACTGCTGTGTTATTTTTTCCCCTATGAGCTGAGCGATGATGTATGAGCTTTCAGAAACAAGTGAAATGTGCCAGCTCACAGATATTTTGTATGTTCATATTTGTTCATGTACATACAAACCTGGGAGTTATTCCAATGACATGTCTGTTTGCAGAAGTGCAGTTAGCAGTTTTCTCATACGTGGGAATATAGTTGTTATGCACAGTGTCTGAGCCTATTATGGGCTGTTCGGATCGCTGTATTTTAAGAATTTAGAGATGCTGCTAAAAAGTTAATTCAAACACTGACAAAATAGAGGTGCTGTTTGGATTTAGTTCAGGAATTTTTTCTTGGGTTTTTTTATTGGTGAGGGGGCTGGAAGGTAGTAATACAGTTCTTTTTAATCCATTGCAGGAGTGTAATTAAGGACATTTTTCAGAGATAGCATCTTGACAGAGCTGCAGTAGCATTTTAGTAATGCTGTTAAAGAACAGCAGCTGATTGATTTTAAGAGTTCTACTGTATGTGAAGTGGACCCTGTATTCAAAATGGAAGACCCTTCCCAAATATATTTCTAAAGCATGCTTCTTGTTGTCTGTGATAAATTTTTTTCAGAATACATGTTTCTTTCAACAGCTGGTGACACAGGTTGCATTTGGCATAGAAGGACTCTTGGCAACATGGGTTGTGATATTTTAGTCATATTATTCTAAGGTTGTCTGCCTTGCTTGAAGCGGTGGGTTGCTTTCAAGAATATGTTTTTATCTGAGTCTAGTCTATGCAGATTTCAGTGGCAGAGGAACAATTCCTGAGCTCTTTTGACACAGGAGAGTAAATGTAAGAATGACTTGGAGAATTGGGTGACACTAGGGATCTCATTCTGGAGTTTGTCAAGAGTTGGGCGTGTAACTCTCTTAAACTTATCTAACATCCTAGAAGCTTTCTAGTGAGGTTCTTCTCCAGCATGTCAGATGCCAACTCATTGAATTAAAGTGTATTGTGGTACTATTTTAACATCCATTGTGAAAGAGGGCATAAAAATATTTACACTCTCAAAGTCTGCCAAGAATGTCAGCTGTGTTTTGATATGTATATTTAATCTTCCTATTTTTCCTTTATTGCTTTCCCCACAGATGACAGGTTGTCTCAGATTTCCGCTCGCTCGGCAGCATCTAGCTCTCTTGCATCTCAGATACTGGAACGAGCTCAGAAGAGGAAGGATTTCTGGGGCAAAACATAGTCTCTCCCACCTGTTGTGTAGAAACTGTTCTGTAAAATGATTTATCTTTTGTAGTTTGTAGTGTACATTTAAAAAAAAAAAATTGTGATTGTAGATCACATGGTAATGCTGCATTCATTCACTTAACCTCTGATATGGCCCAAGTTTTAGGACTTGCCATCCCAATTGAAAATTAAATATTTAAACTGATGTTTCCTTTATATCTGAGAGTTCATCTTGATTCACTATGTCTCTACAACCATGTGAGGCTTTTTTTTTTTTTTTTTTTTATTGTGGCACCTCTTGAAACTGAGATAATTAATTTTTTATGGAACCCATGTGTTACTTTTCACGGTATTCTGCTGCAGTCAGGCAAGTATGACCTGGAACAGTATTCAGGGGCAACACCATTGTTCATCAAAAGCCTCAGTTGCATTATTTTAACTAGTTAACTTAAAGGCAACAATGGTATATTTGTTTATGTCACTGTATGAATTGTCGGCACAACACAGTGCTGTAATAAAAAGTTACCTTTGCTACTTAACTGCCTTTAACTTGTTACAAAAAATTCTTATTTCCTAATGATGCAAACATGGAAGGTACAGGAGTTTGAGAAAAGGACATGAAGCATTAGAATTTGTTCCTTGCCCACAGGATTTTCACCCGGAAGACTATTAGAGTTCAGTGTGTTCAGTACTGCAGTTTGTCAGATGTACTGATTTAAATGCTTGTCTTGTGGACTGAGACTACAAGATGTTTACTGTTAATTTCAGCTTCTCTAGAAAAAGCAAACTCAGCCTCCTTAACCAGTGGTGTTCCCCAGTCCCACTTCAAACTCAGGTATTTAGGGGGAGTTGATTTCTTAAAGTAATCTCAAAAGAATGTTTTTTTTTCCTTAGCTTTGACATTTTAATTACCTCTCATCCTAGTTACCTGTTGCAGAGAGATTGATACTGTTATGATTGTCATAGTGAAAGGTGTTCGTGATTTATGCTGACAGCTCATTTTATTTTTCCAAGTGATGCAGACAAGTTAATATGAAGTAGAAGAAATGGGTGGTTAGCAAGCAGTTTGGTTCTTGTTGTGTGGCTTCAAGTTTTAGTATTACTTCATTTGGAAATTTTATACAAGAACAATTTGAATTTTGTACACATTTGATTACATTTTGATTTTGTATGCAATTATGTATGCATATTACTGAAAATAAAAAAGGTTGTTTGATTTGTTTGTATGGAAGTTATGCTGGATAATTTGTCAGGGCCTGTTACATTGGCACTTCTCTGTTCAGTGCTCTGTTTCACCTGTTCAGCTGGAATATCTGTGGACTTATGAAAGCCAAGATGTTCCCTCAGAACTGATCTTCAGAAAGGTAATTTATTAAAGCTAGATATGTTGATACTTGAAATCATGACTGACTGCAGATCCTTTAAATGGTGACCTGGAGCAGATGGGTGCTACACAGGCTGGATAGGCTGCAGCGCCCAAAGGGTCAGTCCCCAACAAATTATTTCAAGAGTGTTGATTTAAGGAGTGAGTGAATGAGTGCTATCCAGCGCTGATCATGTTAGAAAACAGTGTCCACTTCTTCCAGAAATGGTACATTACAGTAGCTTCCTACCAGTGGAGTTATTTGAAACAAATCAATTTTATCTCAAGGACTTCTGAGATTATTCTGTGGCATGCGTTTTATGACCAATTATAACTTACACATTAAGTTTCTACTCAAAGGGAAACTGTGTGCTACAGCCTTTATGAAAAATTGCCAGTTTTCCTCTATAAAGATAGTTTTATGGTGGAAAACTTGAAGTGGAAATACTTTTGTTGCTGTGATGTTGTGGGTGGGTTAATTTTGGTGTCTTCTATCTACATTATTCATACTCAACATGTTCTCATTGTTCTCCTGGCCAAGAGCTCTCATCATCCTCTACTTCTCTGTGATACCTATAACAACCTGAGTTTTATGAACTGTGCCCTCTTTTTTAATGTTTTTTTTTTTTTCTGTGTTTGCTGGCTTTCCTGGCTGTCTGACAGCTCTGTCAGGGTGTTTGTGCAGGTCTGATTTTGAGGTCTGTAAGTTATAGATATAACACCGTATGTTCCAATTTTGCTTACAGCATTGCACGATGAGTCTGGTACATCTAGGTAGGTCTGAGTGTGTTTAATGTGTGCAGTATATATTGATTTCTGCCAAGGAGAAAGTACACATGGTAAAGGAGGGAGACGTTTTTGTTGCACGGGGTTACACACCTGATTTAGATATGAGAATGGAAATTCCTGGTGTCTCACACATCATTGGACAATATTTCCCATCTAAAAAAACTTTTGCCTGATATTTTCTAGTTGAATTTACTTTTGGAAGAAGTATTTAAAGGTAAGTGTAGACAAAAATACCTGTTCCTGAGTTACACGAGTGCAAAGCTGCTGAAGTGTGCTTTTCTTTAGTCTTCAAGGCAGATGTAAAATTCTTTATGCCTGTTTTCTGCTGTTATCTTTTTCAAGAGAGATTTTGTTTTGTTGTTTTTCTAAATACTTCAGATCAACATTCAAACATACTTCCTTTTGTGTTTTCCAACAAGCTGAACATAGAAAAGAAGGTTCAAAAGTGTACCCTTTATTAGTAATTACAAGTGCATGCTGTACAGTGAAGGTGTATTGTTTTCTGTCAAGAAAACCTTAGAAGCCTTAAAGTGGAGAGAGCAAGTAAGATAAACAGGGATGAAGGCAGTTACCAATAGGAGATTCATCTAAGGAATAAACAGCTTTGGGAGCTTGTCAACCTAAGGTCAGGATTTACAAATCCAGCACGTTAGTAACTGACCAGTCACAGTATGACCCAGTAAGTGTTGAATTGTCTTCAGCTGCTGTTCCCAAGTTGTGGATACCTGCTGGGTGAATCTCAGTGAGGGGGGTTCACAGCTCTCAATCACCCATACAAGTCAATAAGCCATCTCATCCTCACTGACTGCTGCCAGCTGGGAAAAGGCCTTTCCTGCCAGTAAAGCATTCCCTCAGCAAACCCACAAAGAGCAGTCTGAGTTCCAGTCATCACTTCTCAAGAACTTGCTGTCTTGCCAAACAACAAGCCTGTTGCCTGTCTGTGAGAATGAGAAGTGAGCTCTCAATTTCTTCTACTGAATCAGGATAGCAGTTGTTCGTGGCCTAGGGGTTGGAACAAAGACCTCCCTGTTCCCAAAGCTCTGCTCACTGACATTCGCCTTCTCCCTCTGGCCAAATCACTCAGGTTGGAATGACTTCAGCAGGAGGGATGAAGCACCTTTGTCAGTACTTTAGCAGTTCCTTCAGGAAGGTTTTGATCCTGCTGGGCATGAGGAGAGTTTTGAGAATTTAGCCAGTTGCTTACAGTAGCAGCAAGGTAGTATTTAGGCACTTGCATCTTTTTGTGTCTCTGGGCTTTAATTTCTCTTACAGAGTCTCCATTTTTAGTGCCTTTCATGATGCATCACCCTTCTCTACTTAAAATCCTGAAAATACCCCCAAACCCCAGGACTGCACAGTTTAAGAAGAGTTGGCTGGGGCTTTTCAGCTCTACAGGAAGGTTTGGGAGAATGTTGGACTGTGGATAATCCCATCCAATTAAATAAATACCGCTAACATGCATAAGTTTTACAATAATATTTTTTTGTTACTTTCCAATTTTAATGCCTTACTGAGGTGAGTTCTGAAACATAATGTGGAGTATATAAATGTTGTTAACTTGAAAAATGTAAAAAACCAAGTCTCTTTAGTCATCAGAGCTAGGTTGCTTTTAAGGAAGGTGCAGGCTACAAGACTGTTTTTGGGACATACAGTCTGGATTAAGTCACAAGGCCACCCAGTAAGTTTTCCAGTGATACTTAAGTCACTATGGCTATGTTGTTGTATAGGGATTTTTCAGCATTTTTGGATGAATAGATCCACATGTCTTCTGTATTGCTGATGGATCTCTATGTAGTAAGAACATCCTGAAAACACGTTTGACTTCACCGATGTTTTACAGGAAACCTGAGTTCCCTCTGCACCCAAGGGCCACAGCCGGAAACCAAGTGTGTTGCAGTAAGGTTAAGGGAAGCTATTTACTATCCACCAGCTTTCTCCTTCATTCACAAGTTCTTGGAGTCGAGGTATTAATATATTCTCTCTATCTGACTCTTGGTGTCAGTGCTTTCTGGCAGATAGTGGAGGAAAAAGGGATTTCCAAATCTGTAATACTTGATGGGCAAATCTGTAGTACTTGAAGATGGGCAGGAAGCACAGCTTCTTCGAACAATTTAGGATGTGCTTATTTGCACGATGCCATATTGCTTCATTCCATCTTCCTGTTCTGCAAGGCTGAGCTGGCACCTAACATTCTGGTATCAGAGCCATTCTTAGCATCTGGTAAAATTTGTCAGCAAAGAGCCCCATCACCATCTTATGCAAGTGGAAGTTTTGCTGTGACCCTGTTGACCAATTTTTACTGTAACCTGAAGTAAAATTGTTTCATTATCACACAAATATGTGATAAAGAAAACAAGCTGAACAGTAATTTTAATGGGAAGTGACCAAAAATTAATGTCCTAATTCTAGGAGGTAGTCAAACCTTTTTAGACAGGAGCCTCGGGAAGAGAGGGTTAGGATGGTGGAGCTGTGGTTAACTCTTCGGGATGCCGTCATTTCTTTGGTTATCTCTGCATTGAAACCCAGTGGGAAAGTGTTAATCACGTAGCAGTGATCACACCGAAAGCAAAACTTGTAGAGGGGCCAATGTATGGTAGCTAACAAGAAAACTCCAATTTCATAGAAATCCAAGTTTGGATTGTTTTTTGATCCAAGTTTTCTATTGTGTTGAAGAAGGACATCTGGAGTTCTATGTTAAAAATGTAAATGAGCTTCCTAAATATATTAGTATATATACAGTTCATTTGTGTCACATATGAGCTGACCTTGCGAGGTTTCTGTTTCAGGCTGTGTTCTAGAGAAGCTCATGGAGTGACAGAGCAAGCCTGAACTTTGCGTTCTGAATGTGCTGCTCCTGGGAAACTGAAGGATGGTGCTTGGTTGTCCTGCAGTGTCATGTTAGGGTGGAGGACTGAGAACTACAGAAGGTTCACCTGGAGACTGATAGTCCTTTGGGAAGGCAAGCAAGGCCTGATAGTGCTTACAGCTTTCACACCCTCTGTTGGATCACTTGTTCTGTTCCTGGAGCTGGATTAAGAGTGGAAGAGCAAAAGCACTAATTTACAAAGAGCTAGCTAGTTGCGGGGAGAGTTTGTTGGTTCAGTCAGTGCAGCAGATCCTCCTTAGTGCAGACAGTTCTTTGGTGGAGGGGGAAAAGGACAACTCAAGCTTCTTGCTCTCCATTCTCATCAGAGGTCTTGATCAAGTCTTCTGGTAAAACATGTCAGCTTCCTGTATGCAACTTATTTATATGTATGCCAGTTTACCTTTCCTAAGGCAACTAAGGCAGTGACCTCTAAAGGTTTCAAGTGGGCCTCAAAGCTTTTCTTTTTAACCGTGTTTAAATCTGATATGGACACATATTGTATGTGTTTCTGTGCATGTGCGTGTATATGTATGTGTGTGTGCTGGTTTTACCTGGGATAGAGGGTTTCTTTTCATAGTAGCTGGTGTGGTGCTTTGTTTTGGATTTGTGCTGAAAATAATGTTGATGTTACAGAGATATTTTCGTTATTGCTGAGCAGTGCTTATACAAGGTCCAGACCTTTTCTGCTTCTCCCCCCATTCCATCAGCATGTAGGCCAGGGGTGAACAAGTTGGGAGGGGACATGTTTACTCTCATTTTGGCTCCATGAATCTCACATTCTTGATAATAGCTCTACTCCAAGAGGAAACTCACTGGCTCAGAGGAGTCTCTTGAGAGATGGGCAACAGTGTAACCTGTCTGGGGAAGGGCTGGGGCATGGGCTGTTGGGTTCCTTGGGATGGACACTATTTAGAAGACTACTGTTAGCGATGTGGGAACTGTTGCCTTCTCTAATAGCTCTATTATACAGAGTAACTGTGAGGCTCACTCTCAGATGATGATGCTGAGCTCAGAGCCTCAGTGGAAGTGCTGGTGTATGGGCAGTGTCGGGCACAAGTATTTCACCTTAAATTACATTGCTTGCTTTCAAGATTTATTTAATGACACAAGATGGTGTTGATTTATTATGTGATAACTGATGGTACTTGGTAAACCAAGGTGCACAATGCTGGGGTTATTTCTTAATCTGAGTAACTGTGTGTCACTTGATTTGGATTATAAACCAGCTTGCAAAGTTCTGTTCCCAATTACAGTGGTTTTCTTTGAGATGCGCTATGTCAGTAATTCCACTTTGCCATGTCACTGAGTCAGGGCTGTGCAACCACACCACATTAACAGGAAGCACAGAAGTTTCAGTTCACCTGATCTGACTATTCACAAGACATAGTTGGATATATGTAGGTCACTATATAGAGTGACAGAGTTTTATAGTATGTACGTGACTTTACACACTGAATTAAAAGAACTAACCGTCTGGTGGAAGGGTTAATAGTGGTGCCTTTGGTGGCATGAGGCTGTGTGCACTGACATGGTCTGCATTCTCTTTTCTCTCACCTGTGTGAACCAAGTGATGGCTCCTGTTGAGAAGTATTTCTCTTTATGCTTTACTGATGTTGGCAGGAATTGTCTGAAGAGGCAAGAGCACTGGACTAACATCTGTTGCACGTCAATTGACACTGTTCTTTGGGGTTTTGTTTTCATATTAATCACTGAATCCTTCTGGCACTGTAAAAGAAATTGCAACATCAGTGGTTCAGTAATCACACTGTATTAACACATTAATACCATTGGTCGCAGCTGTATAGTGTTGTCTCTGGTTGACTTTCTCTTGGATCTCCACTAAATGAATGTTACTGAGGTGAGAATAAAGTTATTTAAACAAAGGAGGTTTTGTTTGGTAGTTTTCTTGGGAGGGGTTGGTGTTTCTTTTTTTTTTTTTTTTTNNNTTTTTTTTTTTTTTTTTTTTTTGTCCCAGAATGTAACTTAAAATTGAAGCCACAATGAACTATTAGTTCCCTTCCTCTAGGATGTTTTATATTATGAAATACCAGTTTTATGATATTTTTATATAGTATTTTATACTTAGAAGACCTAAAAAGTATATAGTAAAACCAAGTGAAGGTCAGAGACAAAGAACTTTGATGAAATATCAGATATGTAAGCTGAAGTGTTACTGTCAGAGGAAATGTATTACTCTGTGTTACAAAAATGTTACTATCAGGGGAGGTAGGACTTTTGCAGGATGTGCAATTTCCTGAGTCAGCAGTGCCTCAACTGAGAGCTGAGACCAGAGCCTTTTCCAGTCACCTAATATTCCTAGGCTAAGCTATTCCTCCTTCTTCCAAAAGATTCACAATTTCTTAGACAACATTAAACCTATGATGAAAAAAAAAAAAGAAAAAAACCAAGCAAAAATATAATGGTGAAATGCTACATGTCCTCTCCCAGTCTCTGTGTTGATATAATTTTCTCTACAGAAACTTAATTCCTTCTGCCATTCCTAGTGATCATACACAGAAGACACTTGTTTGTGTACTAGGACATTTCTGTAATGAATAACTGGATTACAGAAAAGCTTAGTTTCAAGTTTTATAAAGAATAATCAAGTTCCATTAATGATGTTTTCATTGTTGGACAGAGAGCTGACTAAAATAAGACTTCACTGGGGCTGAGCTGAAACATTTTTATAGTCAGCTTTAATCTTTGCAAGCTTGAAAGTCTGGGCAAAAGCTGAGGAGAACTAAAATAAAATGCAACCAACTAGCTCACAAATGAGGTGGAGCAAAATAAGGGTATGAGTGGGACCTGAAACTTGAGATTGCAAGTTCAGTTTTAGGTGTTAAGTGACCTGTGGTCCATTCACACAAATGTTTAAGTTGGGAGAATTGCATCACCAAATAAAAGATCCAACAGGATGATACACAGGCTCACTCTTTCACATGCCTACTCTTGACAGTGTTTCTAGCCCAGTGGCCAATTCTGACTTTTCTAATGCTGCATAATGCTGGCTGATTCCAAGTGTACTAAAGCTCGAGGAAATTCCTGCATGCCAGTGTGCTACTGCTGACACTCAACAGCTGAACATCAAAGTACAGTGTTGGTTATTCACCTGTGACCTCATTCAAAGTCAGAAGGAAATGTCTGTGGCTTTTGAGGCAGATGTGATGTAGAGTTCCAGTCATCCTCAAAAAATCCTCTGTTTTCAATGTGGGTCAAGAAGTCATTGTTGAGAATATTCTACCACTATGGTTTCTTAATGAATTAGGGAAACACCATGTCATTAGACTTTAAATGTTTATAGGTGAGTTTAGTGACAGGACATTTAACTAGTGGGACAGTACCAGGGAGAAAAAATGACCTGTGAACATTTTCAAAATTATTTTCTTTATTAATTATACTTAAACAATGCAAGAGGGTATTTTATAGAAGATAAAGGTCTTTGGTAGGTTTTTATTAAAATTAAAGTATAACAGGTATGTTTTCTTGTAGCAATTTTGTATTTTAAAGAGTGCTACTAGCCTTAAACATTAAAAATATCATTAAACCTAGAAAAAAAATCATAAAATTAGAATGGGAAATTACTTCCCCCTTGATTTTTTTTGCCTGGTATATTCTTTCTCCCCAAAGTAAGACCCACCAGTGATCGTTTCAGCCAGAGACCCACGTTTTAAATTAGAGGCAGATTTCCTTCCACTGATCTCTCCTGCCAGCTCTACATTTCAGAGTAGCCTGTTCAGGAAGCAAGATTCACCCTCAGTGCTGGCTCAAGATCTTATTTTTCAGAAGTTGGTCATACTTCCTTCTCAAACAAGAAGAAATTCTTCCTAAAATGCAGCAGAAAATCTTTCTATTCCTTCCTCTTTCTTTGTATTTCTGAGGACTGGAATAAGATCCAGTAGTAGTGCAGGTTTTAACTCCATCTTTATGTAGGATGTAATGCTGGATGCATATCTCCCATGCAGGATGTGGTGAGCTAGTCAAAAGAGGTGATAGCCATGATGAGTCGCATCTTTGTTCAATGCAATCTCATAACAGAAGACCCTGGGAATGGGAGGCATATCCCCACTTCCAGAGAAATTCTTTTGACATGTTGCAGGAAATAACTACAGCCATGACTGTGGCTATACCATAACTCTGTGGTACATCCAGGACCAACAGTCATTTGGTAGAAGATGGTTGAGAAGAGGTCAGGAATGGACTGATGAGCATGGGAACCATACAGTCTGCTAAAATTAGTGTCCAGTAAGATTTTGACTGTTTTTGTGTTGGCTCATACTCATAGTAAGCTAGAGGGATGAAACAGAGTTGTAACTCCCATCTGCTAAAAGAAAGTTAAACAATGCAAAGGTTTTAGAAATGTCATAAAAGGGGAATTTGCAGAACATGAATTGATGAACTTACAATATGCACTTCAGCATCTCAGTGTGTGGAAAATAAAGGTGAACAACAGAAGTAGCAAGGTAAACTAAACAAAGCTTTTCTAAAGTCTCAGAAGGAAGACATCATGGCACAACCCAAAAGTAACATGAGAGAGAGATGGATAACAATACAGATGGGAGAAAGAGAGCTTTATCAAGGCCAACAAGGTTTTCTATGAAAATAGGTGTGTCACAGTGTATGGTTTCAAGTAATAGAGAAGGCAGACAAAACAAAGGACATCCTGTAATGATTGCATAAAAAAGGGAAGAAGAAAGATTCAGCATCTAATTCCTCATTCATCTGCCTGATTTTGTTTATATGTCCGTCAGGATGCGTGGGAAGCTTGGGAGCAGCAGAGCTCCTCACACTGGTTTGAACAGATGAGAGTGGCACAGCACCTACTTACCTATGTCATGCACCCTTTCCATGGGATTGGAGCCACAAGAAGGCATCAGGCAAGCTAGGTCTTACAAGAGTGTAAGTGACCAAAGGGATGGAGAGGTGACATCTGCCAGAAAGCCAAGGACAGGGAATCTGAACCAGGGAGGGTCTGAATGCCTGTTCACAGCTTTTGTTCTGGGTATGGGACTTCAGTTGTTATGGATGAGCTGATGGAGAAGTGTGAGAAACCTCAGGTAGAAACAGACTTTGGTTATCAGACTGTGTTTACAACCTGGAGAGGAATTTGTGGAAATGCACTTCAGGGGAGGCCAATCCTTCAAAACAGCCTATCTGTCACGATGTCTCCCAATTTTGTCTTTAACATCTGTCTTTTGGCTAAGTAAAGTGTAACTCAGCGTTTGTCTTCTCATCAGCCTGCACCACCACTGGGACTGTTAGCCTGGCAAATGAAACATATGTGGAAAAGAGTTTAGAAATATGTTCTTGAATAGCTTTGTGATACATTTGGGTGTGAACGAGACTGTTGACATCCTGGGTCCAGCCTTGCTTTCTGCTGCCTGCTGCAGTCCGGATGCTGTTGGAGGTTGGTCGTGGGAATGGCAGCCTGAGAGGGACATGGAAAAGGAGGGGGTGATGGTGGCTCCAGAGTGAGGGGGTGCAGTTTCAAGGGCAGAGATCTGTGCAGAGCTGATGTGGCAGGTGTCTGAGGGAATCTGAGGCAGGACTGAGGCCTGGAAAGATCAATTTCTGCTGCAGATGTATCAGGGGAGGCTAAAGAATAAACCTGGTGCCACCTAGCCTTTAACTGCTTCCTTTCAGGTATAAGGAAAAGAACTGGGCATTTCAGACCATGGGGTAAGGTTGATAATGGCTTTTGTCCTGAGAACTTCAGCCACAAAGGGTAGAGCCCAGCCACAGGGATGCCTGCTCTCAGAGTTCTCAGATGTTCACTCACTCTCAGAGGCAGAGCTGAAGCATTGGTTTTCCAGGTTTGATTTCTCCTCTTTGTCACCTGTGTGCCTTGTGGATATTAAACAACTAGGACTTTGTATTTGTACCAGTTCTGTGTTGCAACTTACTCTCTAAAAAGAGCACTGTTTCTCTTTAACACTGTGCATAACATTTCAGACTGAAGGTGCAGAACTGGCTTAATGTTAGCAGAAGAGGCTTAGGAACATGGAAGTCAACTGAATGAGAAAGTACATGGCCACAGTCTGGTTATTATACCTGATTACAGCCTGGAATAGGGATAATTTTTGAAAAAATGGGAATTTGGAAATTAGGGATGTGAAAAACACAGTGTTGGTCCTACACAGTTTCTGATCTCTCAGAGAGGATTTCACACTGATGGGCAGATGGCTGGTGACCCAGTGGGTCACTGTGTGGGACATGGTATTTGCAGGGTAGGAGCCATAGGTGGTCAGTGTTTTGGGTCTTTTGCAGTCTCTGACCGCTTGTGTACACCAGTCAGCAGCAGTGAAACACCAGTCTTTTACCACAGAAGATGAACAAAAGTTTAGATAGGTTACATTATCTGCTATCAAACTGTCAATCAAATAAGTGCGTTACAATTGGGACAGGAGGCACACACTCATAAAATTCTCAAATACTTTTATGCAAAAAGAATTCAGGATTCCTACAGTGGTAAAAGCCCCTGCTTTGCCCCACATTAATATTTGGTTTGTTTTATTGGAAACTAAAGATTATGATGCCCTTGAAGTTGTATTTGTGGGTTTTAAGGTGGTTAGGTAGTTCTCAGAAGAGGATACTGGAAAGTAAGAGACTTGCTGATGTCATTTTTATTTCACCACCAGTACCCAAAAAAGAAAAAAAGCTGAGAGAGATGTTGCTGGCCCTATATAAGGTGCAGCCACCTCCTGCAGAGCACATCAAGAATCACAGCAAAGGTAAGGCTTGCAGCCTTTGTGCTGCTCTCACTTTGCCTTGCCCACTCTCCCTGATGCTAACCCTTCTCTCTCTCATCAGTGCTGAGTAGCTGTAACCTGCTGGGACAGACGACCTCGAACTGTGAGCCATGCAGACCTTGTCCAAGAGCTTCCCAGGATGGGTTTTCTTCTGCTGCTGTTGCTGTCTCCCTCTTCTTCTCACCAGCTCTCTGCCTCTGAAAGGGGCTTCTACTGCCCATCATGCCTGCAGGCTCAGGAAGATCAACTTCCAGCAGCCCTACATCAGGAATCGCACCTACACCTTGGCTAAAATGGTACAGTAACCCACCTGTTCTTTATAGTGGGATCTGAGGACTTACTCCTCTGTCCCGGCTTCTAGCATTTGGCGTTGCTCTCTCTGTACAATGCCTTTCTCCAGAGGAAAAATGTGCATTTGCGGTTAAGGCAGAGCTTGGGCATGTGGAGTGGGTCTGTTGCCCGCTGGTTTTGTAGGCAGGGGAAGCTGTTGGCGCTCCTCCTCCTGCTCTTGCTCCCCAAGGGAAAGGAAGGCCCCGGAACAGCATAGCTCCTCTTCATGCAGCTGCTGCTAAAATGGGACAATTGTGAAACATGAGATTAAATTTCTCAGTTTGCCCAGTCCATTTGGAGCTGGGCCTGTCCATGACTCCAGTCACAGCCAGGCAGATGCTCAGGCATCTTACAGTGCTCTGCTTGGGCAAGTTTCTTGGCTGCTCTTGCCTCGGGTGGGTCTCCCACGGTGTAGACCATCGAGGGCTGTAGCACTCCCAGCAGCACTGTGGGCCACCGTGAGGTCAGCCACCCTCAGCATCTGGTTTAGTCATCGTAACCGCTACGACATCAGGTGTTTAAGAGGGGGACATGAATTCAGACTTCTGCTTATTTATTTTCCAGTGATACTGACCTTAAATCTCATCCAACTGAAGGGAGAAACAGATACAATATCCAGGTTATCTATCTGTAACAGACTGCCTGTGGCATCCATTCCCTCATTTTACCTGCACTGTCATTACTGATGAAAACCTTAGGGTTTATTATTCATTTTCTGGTAAGGTTCCCATCCCCACCTGACATTTCCTTTTTTTTACTCTCAGGCCAGTGCCTCAGACAAGGACACAGATAACAGATTGATTGGGCAGCAGCTCTATGTTAATATCAAGGTGAGCCTTACTCGAGGAGTCTGCTCTTTGTATGTCTCTGCAGCACTCGCTGATCTGTTGCACTGATTTAACATGATCTCTTGCTTTCATACGTAGGAAAACAACCGCTGCTACCTGATGAAGAGGGTTGTGGAGATTGTGGTAAAAGATGTTCTCCTCACTGAGGTCAAGAACCAGTACCCATATGTTGAGGAGGTGGCACAGTTCTTGGCATCCCTGACCTCGGAGCTGAGCAAATGTGTGAGTAACACTGGGTTCCTTTCCCTGCGAGTGTTGGCTCTTGTTGCTGCTCCTGAATCTCAGAATGCTACAAACAGTGGCAAAAGGCAGTGACATGAAAGGAAACCTCAGATCAAAGATATGAAACTCAGAGTTGATAGAAATGTGTGAAAAAGAAAAAAAAACCAACAAGCACATTGCTGCATACAGCTGTCAATCTTATGTCTGGATGTTTCCTTTTTTTTTAGAAATTCTCAGGAAACAGAGAGCACATTGAAAAGAACCTGAAACAAATGAAGAACAAAATGGAACAGGTACATTTTTTTCCAAACATTTAAAAAGAGCAGTTTCAAACCCCAATCATTTAGTTGGATTAAGTCTGACCTAATTATGAAACAAACTCTGGAGATTATTTAGGAGGTGAAGCTTGCAGGGGCATTAAAGAGGGGATTAGTAATGTTTCTCCTTCCAGCCCTCCTTCACTTGTCCTGGTAACTCTCTGCACATGGTATAGTAATTCAAACCTTAAAAAGCTATGTTACAGGAACTGTATTTGCTAGCCTAGATTTGAACAAGCTAGTTTATATCTTGTGGCATATGGGCTCTAATAGAACTATGTGAAAGAATTAGGAACATAAGTTCTTGATTCAGTTTCTGTGACAATCCTGATTTCAATTTTCTGAGAAATAATGAGTTGCTAAGACTTGCATTCTGCTCTTTTCTAGCTGGGAGAAAATGGAAAGATTAAAGCCATTGGAGAACTGGATTTACTGTTCGACTACCTGGAAAATGCCTGTACTGATATCCCAAAGAAGGGAGGGAACAAGGAGAAAAACTGAAAAGAATTTCAGATCAGGCTTGAAGAAATGTCTCTGAAAATCTCTTGTGGTAACTGATTGGCTGTTACAAAAACTACACCCATTCCCCCAGATGCAATATATTTTTCACTTGTGTCATAACTAGCAAAGTGGGCAGAGACAGGATGCATATTGCTGCCTTCTTTGAAAATGAAAACTCCAGGACACTGCAGCTCCATTTCAACACAGGCCATTAGTTATTTTCAAAGGCACGCTCCTGTCCTCCCCATCTCCATAGGAATGAGGCAATTGTTTCTGTCTTTTATATGCTGAAATTTGACACCTATGCTTGATCAGCTTTGATCAAGGTAGGCAGTTAAAGCTGTCCAAGAAGTTTTTGGCCTCTTACCTGGAAGTCTATCTTGAATATGTTGCCCCCTTCTGACCTTTGCCTGAAAAGTTGGTATTTCAGACTAATTCAGAAATATTTTTTGTCATTTGTATTTAATAGTAACTTATTTTAAGGTAATAATTATATAATATTTTTATTTATATAGATTAATAGAAAAATATTCAAGGAAATGTATTTATAAAACTGTACCAGAAGATTTTAAGTGAACTATGAAAGTAACACTGCTGTGTGATATTTATATGCAAATTGAATATTTTATAAATGCTTGTACTTTAATTTATTATAATAAATATTTTAGTCCTCAAACATTGCCGTTTGCAGAGCTTTTATCTTTTCTTCAGACACAAGGGAGATGATACACATTATGCCTGTGGCATTGCTGGACTAATGGCCATACTTTTGTATCTACAAAACATGCAACCTCACTCTGGGGTCATGCTTCCTCACCACAAGGCTGCAGTTTCAACTTATCACAGTCCAAGGCTTAGTGAGGAGCATGCTGATCAGCCTTTCTTGTAGGGGGCAGTGGGAAAAACAGCATCACTCCTAAGAGACATTGGTTTGGTTCATCGTTCTGCCTCAGTATGCCCAGAGAAAAGATCCCATCTTGAATAGCTGCTGGTGAAAGGCCCCAACCTGTCCCTCTGGGTCAGATGAAATGGAGACAGTCAGGAAGCAGTTGCTAGTGAAAACTCAGTGCTGCATTCTCACTGATCCATCCACAGGCATGCTGAGCACAAATGGTATTCTACAGCATTAGGGATTTGGGAGTCCTTCAGAAGAGAATGTTTGGTATTTACTCTTGACACAAGCTCCAAGACAGAAAAAATCCCAAGTCACTGAAGAGCAGTTTAATCTGTCATTATCATGTCCTTCAGCAGTGTCTCCTGGGCAAAGACAGAAGAGTTGCTCTAGTGCAGCCAGAGAAATTGGTGACTGGACCAAGGTTAAGGGGTTGAAAAGCATCCAAAAAGTCACAAAGCCAGAGGAAATTCGTAATAGCAGGTTTTCAGCAACTGCTGAAGTCTTCTTGAGCAAGGCCTTATAACTTATTCATCAGGGCAACAGGTATTCTGTCCACATTTAAAAATAGCTGCTTCTGAGCCAGAGCAATTTAAAGATGTATTTAAAAGCATCCATCCACACCTATTCTGAACAAGGTTTACGTGAACTGAAATCATAACACTTTCTTGTAGGAAATCACATATTAGACTGGTGTATGATCCATTTGAGTGATGGATGCCTGTTACCTGTCAAATTAGATGCATTCAACATGGTTTACTTTTCTCCACACACTCTCATTTGCATCTCACAATGTATGATTTATATGCCTGTTCACAGTCAAGGCAGAGGTGACCCAACAGCGACAGCCAGACAAGATTTGGTACCACATGACAGTGTCAGGGGTTTAACCTTTTGCTATATTCAGTAGAATACACATTTCCTTTCTTGTGGAATATGCAGTGATGTTGTTGAGAGCTATTGGCCAACATTCTTTATCTTATCACCTGAGCTTGTGTCAGCTGACAGCAAAGGGAGGGAATTAAAACATCAATGAGCAGTTCACTTTACTGACCTTTGACATACGCTGTGTTTTCCCAAACTATGCCCATCTCCCTTTATAGTCAGTGGAAGGTAAGAGGAATTATTCAGGTGTTATTCCTCTGGTCTACATTAGATGCTTATGAAGATTGTGACTTCGGACAGCATAACACGACTTTGCCCTAAAAGTACCTGTTTTCTTCCTTAATTATAAATAGAGACTAGATCATGAGCCACACACATGCTGTTCCTCCATGATATAATTGCTTCACAGATGGATAAATAACTTATTTCCTTGTTCTACTTCCTCTAGGCCTCTTCTACATTTTCCTTGTTGAGCTGCCCTACCCAGAAATTTCAAATCAATCTCAAGCTTTCCACACTGGGGCTAAACCCAGATGAAAACCCATTCAGCCACAGAAGTGTAAAAATGAAGTCAACTGATTATTAACTCCTCTAACCCTAAAACCCACCAACTGGAAGACTCTACCATGGAAACCTCTTGAGCTGGTGCCCTGGAAATGCCACACAGCAAATTTTGCAGAATTTCCTTCATAGGTTTTCTTCCAGTTACATGTGACTTGTGCATGTGTGAAGGGTGGTGGTGATGGTCAGTTTTGAACAGATGAAGGAAGTAGAAGTTGGACTCGGTTTCCCTTACAACAGGGGGAAATGTCTGGGACAAACAATTACCGACTAAAAGAAAATAAAAATGCAGTTTCAGTCAGGCAAGCTGGGTTTCAATTCAGTTAATAGTTACAGCTCAAGAAAGGAAAATCATGCTGAAATGTTTCGTTCTGACATTTTTCTAAATTAATAGTGTTTTGGTTTAGAATTTTATGTGCATTTCTTTCAAAGGTTGAAAAGAGATTTGAAAGCAAAATGCACTCTTTCATTTTGAGTTGGTCAAGGGCTTTGGGCTGACCCAAAATGAATTTTGTTGGTTTAATTTTTCATTTGGGTCACCAAAGAGAAACTCCATTATTCATGAAATTCTAATTTCCATTGCCCTATTTTCCTTTCCATTCTCTGCCTCTCAGTTGTGAACCATTTGTAATTCCCAGAGCTCCTTGACCTAGCACTGGTAGGGAAAGCATCTGATCCACGTCCTTCACCGAGGACACCTCCACTGGAGAGGCTGGAGAACCTCTTCCTGAGCAAAAATTGACAGACCACCCTACTGTCAAATTTGCATTTTTTGGCTCTTCCTCCCCTTTTCTTACATTAGGTGACCAGAACAGGCACTTTTTTGGCTACACAGATAATCATAAAACATTTAAACTGCCTCTGAAACTTCATAGCATGAAGAGAGAGGAACCCAAAGCATGAACAGAAGTTTCCACATCCTGCTGAGTAAGTACTGGTGACAGTTTAAGAAACGTCTCTTAAATACATTGCATGGAGTGTTATTCAGTTATGAGATTTACATATTCAGTGTATAAATATATACTCCCCAAGTGACCTAGAATTATAAAGGGTTGATATTTCCAATTTGTCACTGGAGGTGTATTCTAGGCAATCTAAAACATTGAAACTATCCTGATCATAAACCAGTGGTGTGTGATTATGTCAGCTTTTGCTTTAGCGCAGAATTAGCTAAACAATTAGCTGCTCTAAAGAAGGTGTGGACTTCACTGAACAGCAGTAAATGTCTGACAACCTCTTCAGTCACAGCCATCATCACTATGGATGTTTGTAAAGACAGTGTCACTGGGAGCAGAACCGGCCTGCTAAAGTGAAGCAAGATTTGTAGAGACATTAGAGTCAATTTCAGGCTCGTACCTGATGCTGCCAGAAAGAATGTGATGACCATGGAAATTAAAAAAACCCTGCAGTGCAGTTGTATGGAACCTAGGATACTTTTAGCAGGCCACTACCCAATGATATGTTTCACAAAATTGTATATTTAGGACAGAATATAATGCAGCCTCTCAGTTGATCCAGACCAGGATTCTGAGCCATTCAAGAATATGTTAGGAAGTTGTATTTGGATGAGATAAATTACAAAATACAAACTATTCTAAGGCTGATGGCATTTCTGGGGCTACATGTGACTCAGCACATATTCATTTGTAACACTTTTTTCTTGGTTAACACACAGCTGCAGATATTATCAGATTACAGTATGAAGTTCACCACTAACAAAAGTGTTAAACAACTAAGTAAGTGAAAAGATTTCTTTTGAAGCCTGGGAAATCACTCTATTAACCTTTAAATTCCAAATCCCTGGCCAAATTCACAGATGTCAATTTCTATGATTTAATATGGAACTCTCTGATGAATGGTTTAGAAACTATTCCTATGTATTTCCTTCTCTAAGGAAAGATTAAAATAAAAATTATTTTGAGAAGTAGCTACCGTCCATTTATCTTCAGCAAATTAACCCATGAGAACCAAATATAAACATTTTTTCAGTATGAAGGATTAAGGCAGAGCATTAAGTATTCCCAGGATCTGGCCATTTTTCTTCTCTAAATTTGAATTTAAAAAAAGGGCAAATCTAAACTAAAATAATTTTCTGTTTAGTGAAGGGCAGCATGGATCGAACTATTGAAAAAAACCAGACCAATAAATATGTCTTTAACTATCTGTCTTGAAACTGTTCTATAATTATTTCTGCAAGAACCAGTAAGGTTTTTCAATGGAAATTGTAGCCCTGATTTCAAATCACTGAAAGTGATATGCAAAGGGATATTGTTTTCCAAAAACTGTAAAATTGCACAGATTTAAAATTAATTTTATTTTTCAGTTTTCCAAAAGAGAATCACTTCTGACTCTTACAGCACTCTTAAAGAATGGTGATGATGTTCATTAAGAAGTGAAAAGAACTGGACAATTGTGTCTGTGGTAAAGTCTAAAACCTGTGCAATCATGAAGATTGACTTTCTGATTTGTCTTTTGCATTAGGCCTTGGCATGTAAGACCTCCCCAGTGGATTAGCTCCACTCCACAGAAGATAGAATTGGAGAACTGAGATTTTAGATAGATATTCTCAGATTTAGGGATTATCAACTTGGATGCATTCTTTACTTTGGTAACTTAAAAATGGAGAATGCCTCTTTGTCAAGCACAATATTTGGCAAAAAATGTGATTGTTTGTAGTTATGAACATGTTAACATCAATACAGTGATCATTTCTCCTGCATGTAACAGAGATCCCATTAAGTTCAGGAAAGTATCTTGTTTGGTTTGATGGGATTGGTTTAAGTGGCTTAGAAAACGCAAGACAGTTACTTGCACATGAAATATCTGGTTTACCTTGACATGTGGGGTTGAAGCTCCAAAACAGGGAGCTGCTCAACATTGTCATCATGCTCTCATTTTAGTATCTGCCAATGCTTCAGTTGTTATATGACAAGGATTTCTGGGCAGTGACTGGGAACAGAAAAGAAACCAATGACCAAGACTCTGATCCTGCAAATTGCCGAAACGCCACATATTTTCCTCATTTTGATAGTAGCCTGTATGAGTCATCTGCCCCAGCTTTGGTGCCAGAAAACCAGATATCAAATGCTGAGGTGCTGCCCACGGGCACTCACAGAGCCCATCTCTTAGCCCTGCCACCAGCAAGGAGGTTGGGCAGGCTCTGAGAGCCTGGTCCCCTCCATCAGCCCTGGGTAATGAGCACAGACTCAGACATCCAAACTCTAGTGGTCTATTGCTGGGTCCTACAAATTCCAGGCATGGACTTTGGGGTGTTAGGTTGCTCATGGGTCAAGTTACCAACAAGTGAAAGAAGTAAACCCAAGCAGCTTTGTCTGTTGTCATTTTACTTTGGAAACCTTTTGGCAGTTAAGAATGTAACTGCATTAGATTTCGATTTTCATTTCTTAGCTGTTTTCCACTGGTACTTGCAATTATGGGCTTCACTTTCTGTTGGTAACAGACTGATGTTGGAAATGAATAAATAATAGAGAATGTTTTTTAGGTGAGGTGAACATATGAGGTTTCTCTGAAAATAGGAAGACAGGAGCAACTCATTTTTTCTGCACTTCTGAAAAGTAAACCAGAGAATTTCTTAGACCTGCAGTGTGAAGTTTTGACTGGCAGGGTTAGGGTTGTGCTGTAACCTCATTATCAGAACTGAGATAAGAGAGAGGTGGCAGATTGGTAAATTATCTCCTGTTCCTTGCTATGTGGTTACAAGAGTATATGATAAGTAAAAAGTTTGCTTTTCCAAAGTGACAGGTTAGTAAAAATAAACCTTAGTATATTCAGAGGTTTTTGCAAATGTTTCAGACCTGGGGTACTTTGCAGGGCTTGCCTGGGAGTTTTGGAACATGTTGGCTGAAGATCAAGGCAAAAAATGTGATTTTTATGGAGTTGCTAAGCTGAATGAAGGGGAATCTGCTACAAAAGTGCCTTTTCTCAAGAAAAAGAATTCTCATGTGTAAAAATTTGCTTACAAATAATCCAATCTAAACCTGGAGATGTGAGGAAACTTTTTACAACCCCCGAAGAGTGTATTTGGAGACTGATAAAAGCTTCTTCCAAAATGGGTACAGGTAATTGACAGTTTTTCTTAGAGATGGGAAAAAAGTAATTAAAATCAAGTCTGTCATGTGAATTTTCCAGCCCACTCAGCGCCCTATGGAATTAGCCTCTTTCTGGTTATCCAAGAATACAAATAATGAGAAAAATTATGGCAAACAATTTTTTTGGGCAGGAAATGGTAGCTCTGAAGCTCTAAATAAGACTGAAGGGTCTTTTTTACTGAATTTTTTTTTTTTGAATGTTTTTACTCTTTTTCTATGTAAGTATGATTTTCTTCTGGAAATTCAAAAAATGAAAAGCCCAGTACTGATATTAAATTGTAAAAAAAAAAAAAAAAAAAAAGGTTTCCATTGGCTGTTCACAGAAAACTATATTTAAAAAAATTTAAAAGTAGCTATTTTCATATGGAGAACATCAAGAACTTACTTATTAGTTTTGCTTCACTCTTACAAGCATATTAGATGATTTAAACTTCTATCACAGTTACAGAATTTATTGGATGTATGGGAGTTTGTAAACTCAATGCTCGGGTCTCTATTTGTAGTTTTGCACATAAGGATTCCCTGGAAACTTTACTAAATCTACAAATATTAAGAGATGGAATATTTCTGTTTTGTTTAAGAAGCTCTAAAAGAAGATGTTTGTTAAAACATTTACATAATTTCAAATGTGCATGTTTTTACATATTATGCTACAAATTAAGTGAAAAGTAAATCCTAAAAATAGGCTAATGATAACAGCAAATGCTGTCTTTTAAATGGGAACCTAAAGTTTCCCCATTGTTCTAGTTGTAAAAAACGCTCAAAATTTTCCTGATCTGAAGTGAGAATCTCAATGCATATTTTGACATCTATGGCATCTCTTCTTTCTTTCTAGTTATATTTTGTGATATTTTACTATTCTATTACTTTTATGAGCCTTTACAATATAATCTTTTATAAATACTGCAAATATGAAACTCAGGTTTTACAGCACCATCAGGTACTTCTCTAGTGGCCGGTGCCACAGCATTTAACATGCTTTGGAATCTCTCCTGAGTAAATCATTATTTGGCTCCTATATAATTTCTAGCAAAAAAGAAATTTCTATAATTCTAAATTTCTATAATTTTCTATAAGAAATTTATAATTTCTAGCAAAAAGACCATATCTGATAACTAAATAAACAAATTTCCCCCCCAGAATGCCCCTACTGATGAGGTTCATTGAAAGCCCAACTTCACAAAGAAGGAAGATACACAGTGGGAAGTGGAAAAGTCTGGAGACATGAAAACATTATTGAATGAAAGCCGGGGAGATGGCCCCATGGCAGCAATCTCCGACTGAAGGTCATGGACTATTCAGGGCTCAAGGACTGCTTATGAGGGAAAGATAACAGAGGGAAGCACATTTATTGCCAATAGGTTTAAGTTCGCTGGAAGCAGAATGACACTTCCAATGAAAAAATACTCTGGAAAATCATTTTGTTGCCTACTACACTGTTGTTTCTCTTGCTTTTCTTCTTGGTGCTTGTTGTTCTTGGTACTGTTGGAGAATCAAGGCTGCAGCCATTCTGCAGCAGTCAGACCAACAGCATCCAGGATTTTGGTACGAATCTCACTCGTAAGAAAGCTGTCCTGAGAGATGACTTGGCAAGTATTTCACATTTTCCTGCGCGGGAGGTTTTTTTGGTGTTCAAAATTGGCAGGCTAAAGCTAAGACTCAGCTTTCACCAAACAGAAAAGCTTTAGCTCCAAATCAAATGGATGACTTCACTGAAACTGTGGAAATACACTGCAAGCAAACATTTTCTTCATAGTTTTTGGTTTGGTTTGGGGTTTTTTTTGAGGAAAGACTATTTTTTCCAATAAAGATCAACAATAATGATTTTCTTAAGGTGGTTCAATTTGTTGCCTGCCATGTCAGTTGAAAGGTTCAGTGCCAGTATTGTTCACCAATGTCTGGTTAGGTTACGTATACCCCTGTATGTCCTAAGGTATCATTGTAGTTTCTGAACATTGCTCAGAGATTCTATTAAATTACTCTTTTAAATTACATTTCAAAATTTGTTTCTCACAGGAGACAGGTGCCTCTGAACAGTCTGCTCAGTTCATGTCTTAAATAACGTTCTTTTCCAACACCAAGAAATCTTTCCAGGACGGAGGCTGTAGTTTTTGTAGCTTCACAGTCTCCCCGTTGATGTTACTCATAAATCTGTATGGGCAGCCTGGGTTGGCCTTGCCAAGATGCTCAGAGATGTCCTGGGTTAAAAGAACAGAGAGGGAAAAAAACTTTAAGAAAAACTGAAAAGGGAAGCAAGAAAGGTTAAAAACAAATGTGAGGACAGAGAAAAACAAAAATCGTGCACAAAGATAGGAGAGAGAATTTTCAGTATAGGAGTGGTGCCATGCAAACTGACACACTTTTACCAGCCTAGCAGCTGTGGACATCCTCCTCCCCCAGAAATGAGCCCAGATTTTTATGTGGTTGGCTTTTTCCTTTCCTGATTTTAGTACAACCCTTTTATAAAGCCATGACGACATTACGAGAGAAAGCGGGTCACAGACTCTTGAACACTCCTGTACATCACAAGAGATTGGAGTCTGGAATAGCCACCTGCCTACACTGGGTAAGCTGAGCTGTCTGTTCCTGCAGAGCACATCTGTACACTCTGTACTAAACTGCTGTACAGGGAGTGAGTTTGGTGGTGGCAGACGAATGTTTTCTGAAGAGTTTGGGGACTGAATCACTGTAGCTAAGTGGGATCACTTGACTGGTTAATGGGAACGATGTGAACATGCTCAAACACTTCCATATCTGTTTCTTTCATAATCTCTCTTCTCAAATGCAAGTCTACAAGAATGTGAATAGTAAAGACTATATACAGAAGGGGTTTATGTCAAATTCATCTCCTTGTCTAGCCATGAAGTGATGGCTAATTTTTAACTACATAACTGGACTATTGAAAAGTATCTTGAATTATTCAGGTATTCACATTCTTTCAAAGCAGTTAATTGTTGGCCATAAAAATTGCTAATGCTTAGAAAACTTGAACTATTGTCTATTTCTGTGCACAGAGGCAAAATTTTAGTATCTTGGTAGTTTCAAACTGGACTCCGAGTATATTCTGTAATTTGTCTCTCAAAAGACTGAATGTACTGAACCTTCCTATCAGATGCCTGAAATAAAAGTAGCTTGACAGACAATTTTTGGCTGCCTGTCACCAAACTGAAACAACACAGCAGACCAGTAGCACTGGGAGATCCACAACTTGAATCAGTCTGTGCCTTTTCTTGAGGATGAGAGCAGATAGACAATATGTTTTATGGCAACTCACATTTGAACCTTACTCAAAAGTTGTTATTAAAGTGCAAAGGAATGCAAATACCCAGAAGAAATGTAATTGGGTTTGGTTTTTTTCTTTGGTTTGGTTTGGGTTGGTTTGGTTTGTCTTCTTCATTTGAGTCTGATTTCTGCTTTACTTAATACCTTAAAATTTTTATGAAGTTTGTCTAAGGCATAGAGTGAAAAAATCCCAAGTGCATTAGATTTGTAATTGAATATCAGATGGTGAAGTAGCACAGAGATAAATAAGGGACTAGACTATCTTTCATCTGAGGTGAGGCAGTGAGAGATTGGACTGTTCCACTTGGGGTAGAGGCAGGGAGATCTTACCAATGTGCATAAATGCCTGAGAAGGGGAAGTAAAGAAGAAAGACAGTCTCCTCTCAGTGGTGCCCAGTGACAGGACAAGAGGCAATAGGCACAAATTAAAATCCATGAAATTCCATCTGAACACAGTAAGACAGTTTTTTGCCATGAAGGTGACCAAAAATTGGCACAGGTTGAGCAGAGAAGTTGTGGAGTCTTATCTTTGGAGGTATTCAAACCCTGAGTGGACACACTTCCAGGTAAACAACTGTAGGTGGCCCTTCTTGTCCAGAAGTGTTGGACAAGACGACCTCCAGAGGTCAATTCTGACCTAAACCTTTGTTGCTCCTCAACAAAGGCAGTTGAGGAGCACCTAGGCAGGCACAATGTAACATAGGTCCGTCATAAGAACAAAGGTAGGGATTTTGTGTTTAAGGATGGGAAAGGCACCAGACTGACATCCAGTCCCAGGCGTTCAATGTTGGTAGTTTTCTTTGCAGTGTCCCAATTTCATATATATGGGGTTATTTTCCTAACCAGAACACTGTATGTATAATATGTAAGCTGGAGCTGCTAATACCCTCTGTTTGTGCTATTCTGTTGTTCCTCTGACTTTTATGACTATTGAAGCTGCTGGCAGTGAATTGTGCTTATGTACTGAGTTCGCATGGGTAATTTAGGAACCCTTGTCTGAAAAATTGGCTCATAGTAGTTCAATAACTGTACAAAGTCTACAGCAACTCCAAAGGTTCCTATTATACTAATAGAAGGTTACAAGAAACAGAGGTTAAACACTAGGGGGTATGTAGTATTTACCTACGTGCCTGTGTTCATTACAACCATTTTCAGAAAACTGCAGAATTGATTTTGAATGCTGGGAGCTTCTCTGATCCAAACTTCTCTCTCCAATGGAGGCACTATGGTATCTCAATTTTCTTATGTCCTAACAGTGGTGTTGTCATGCTCAGTTATTGTAAAATCTCACTAAACTTATTTATTACTTATCAAATCACATTTCTGAAGACAAATACTGTAGCTCTTCATGTAGACCTCTTATTTTTCAGAAGACCAAAATGAATCAAACAGGATAAGGGAAAAATAGAAACAGTATAGAATAGTCTTAAGAGACAGCACAACATTAACAGAAGCTAAGCAAATATGAGTAACATTTATAGGAGGTACTCAACTAATTTAGTCCTAGTTATACTAACAGGAAATGAAATAAACAGAAAACGTAAAAGTGAGAAGCATCATAAGTAAGAAACTAGACTAGGCTTTTTATGGATGGAGATTAGAAAGCCATTTAAGTTGCAAAGCAACCAGTAGATATGATTGTTATCTTAAATGGACTAATGGCACTTTGCAGCAGTGGTAGATGTATCTGTTCGTTCTACATAAATCAAGAGAATTTATTATTAACAATACCTACTGAAGTCATGTAGATCAAGACAATTCCGTGGTTCACAATAAGACAGTGAAGAAAGGATCTTCCTCAGGCTGGTGGTCTCACGCACTCATGTGGAGCATAGGTCATCATAGCCTTCTTTGAAACTTAGTCACTACCCAGGGTAAATCAGGCAAGATTTTCTTATTTAATAAGCTGGCTGCTCTGTTAGTTTTTCTTATTTTTTTTCTTAGTTGTTTTCTTTCTCTCATTCTCATGATCATACACATTTTGTATGAACTTTGCTTGTGTTATCAGTATTGTATTGTTCCTTAAGTACTTGTTGACACCGTACATCTAAAATTTTCCTTATGAGAGAGAGCCCATTTCCTCTAGGGCAGGCTCCTTGAACTCCTGTGGTTTCCAGCCCAAGTCTGGAAGCCAACTTGCCTTGTGATGTGCTTTGCTGTTTTCTCAGACTATCTCTGGATACATCAGTTCCACTGCACATGCAAATCTTTGCAGGTATTTTCTGTCTTCATTGCTAAAAGGGTTGGTGCCTGAATTTGTTTCTTCTTCTGCTTCTTAAAACTTTAAAATACTGAGTAATATGGGTTCTTTGGTATTTTATATTATTTATACCATAATTATGTCTGAGCGCCGAAGTGGTACTAAAACACAGTGTATAAAGTGCTACACAAGACCCAGAAAGAAAAGACCATCTTTGTTCTGAACAACTGACACAGGAAAAATTTGAAGAATACTGACTATTTTTTGACTAGAAATTAAATAAGCATATAAAAAATGTGGAAATGTAACCAATTTTACAGGATTGGTTATTAAACACTAGGCACCATTCTTTTATGAAAGGAAAGATGGGAAAGCCCTATTTCCTTTTAATTTATTAATTTTTTTAAGTATGGTCACCATGCAATTGCATCTATCTGCCTCCTTTTACACCACTCAGTTGAAAAGTTAGCTAATTCAGTAGTATGTGTACTGTTGCATGTGCAGAGGTGTGTAGAGCCCAGTGCAAGTGTCACTGCTCTTTTCTTATGAAAAGCTATTACAGATTGTTTACATGACTGATTTATTCCATTTAGATGAAAACTGTTGACCAAGGAGCACCACACCTTGGGTTTCCCAAGGTAGTCTTGCATTCTAACTTTACTGCTTTCACCCAAGATCCTCTTCTATGAACAAATTAGGAGTAAGTGGCTAATCTTCTGTCCACATACCATGTGTGCTGAGGTTTACTGCACCTCACCTGGCAAGCCTTAGCAGCATTCAGAGAATTTAAATACAGACCACTGTTCACACAAGCACTAAAATGCACATAGTGCCTCAGGTCTCTATCAACTCCACTTTCCAAAAGTCTAAGCTCTCTTCCTCTTGTTGGTTCTTTTTGTCCATGGACCCCATCAGAACTTCAGTGCTGGTGAAGCTACCATGATGTGTAGATGGTTCTGTGGAAAAATGCATTTCCCAGAGCTGCTACAGGTGGGATCCTTGAAGCTGAATGTGAGTCCAGCTTGGCCTGGAGGATGCATGCATGATTGTTTGTGTAAATGGTCAGTGGGATCAAGGCTGGGGTGAGTTCATTACCCAGCTTGTCTCACCCTTCTTCCTTCCAGAGCTGGCACATGTCCCTGGTACAGGCACATCAGTGGTGCCATAGAGGGACATACAGCTCTGCCACTGGATCTGAAAAATCGTAGTCCCTCTGAGTCATTTCAGTTGCAGTTGAAACTGTTTTCTCTGATCTGTTTAAGGCCTTCTGTGTTGCTCTTAAAACATTAAAGGAGTAAAAAACTCTGTCCTTAGTGAACATTTCAAAGGCTTACTTTTGCTTCCAACAAAAATGGTATCAAGGAAGTATTGTTGTGCTAGACGAAAACCTGCTTTCTTCCTCTTCTTGCATAAACCTCAGCCAGTTCCGGGGATCTTGACACTTGGCTTACAACCACCCTTGGCTTAACAGCCTCACATTGCTGGTGTTACTTTTTGATTTCCAAGCCTGTCCTTGTAGTGATGTTCTTGCATGTCTGGAGTGATATCTGAGAATCCCTCAGCACTTGGCTATCTTGGAAACAGGTCAGAGGCATAGGCTGCCCAATCTCTGTAGAAAAGTGATCATCTGGTTCTATGGTTTTACTTTTACCACTTGTATGGTAAAAGTAAAAACCACCCACTGTCCGTGTCTCTCAGTGGGCTTTTAAAGTGACTTGATAGCCAGGGATGCTCTGGCCCTTGCACACAGCTCTTCCTGGAGCCCTTCCTTCCACATTAACCAGCCTACTGCTCCTACTGGGCCAAATCCTGTCCTGGCAAAAGGTTAATTACAGACATTAAATCAGGCAGCTAACACCCTTGTTATTACCTGCAGTGCCCCTGAAAAAAATGCTTCCCAAAAACTGAAGAATGAAGTTTTAAAGGCAGTGTAGTCCAGCTTCCTTATAGATAAAAGATTTTCTAGTGCTTTTTAGGGTAAATTAGCCAAGACTTTTTTTCTCTCTGGGCCATTACCATTCAGAAAAGTGCTGCCATAAGGTTTTGTGGAAAAATAAAAAAAACCCCCCAAAACACGCACTTGGTATATTTTGTTATGAAACTAAACTAAAACTCAACTACCTTTTCCTCACTTGACCACTGCTTAAATGAAAGAAGGCTTATCACATGATAGGGAAGTTCTTCTTTCTTGGAAACCTTGACCCTGCTGCCAGTAAATATGGAGATACCGTTTAGAAAAACGTCATAGATGATTGTGGTCAAATTTATTGAAAGTGGAGCAAGATGTATAAAAAAGCACAGCAAGAGCACTGATCAGCCACCACATGAGCAATAGGTTATCTACGTGAGCATCTTGGTGCAGAAGCTGCTTTGAGGGTTAACAAAATTAGGTTAACCTCTGTCATCTAAGAGTTTGGCTGTGTCACATACGCTGCTGTGACTGTAGAGGCACGAAGATTTGGGAGCAAAGATGAAAATACGTTCTATTTTCAGATCTGGGCATTTTTTATTTCTGCTTTGTCTTTTCACTACGGAAGGCAAAAAGTTACCTCCAGGAAAGTATACCTGCCGAAAAGAACTCCTCTCCCAGGTGACAGAGAACCTGTATATCAAGGCAACTAGTTTAAAATCATCTGTTCCTGTAAGTTGATTCCACTAGTCGAAAAGTTTATTTTAATTATAGATGCTTCTTTACCAGTTTCATGACTGAACTCCTGGAAAGTTTAGGAAGTTGAATGATCTCTACAGTCCCAAGAGACAGGACAATGTAGCTACTACTTTTGTAAAGTTGAGAAAAAATGATGCATAGAAGATGCATAGAGAGGCTGGATGAGTTTGCCGTGGAAGAAGTTTGTAGCTAGGCTACAACTGGAACACAGATTTACTGAGTCCTCATCCTACATCTGAAAAGGATGATGAAGATTACTGTTGTTACTACTAAGTTTTGTACAAACCAGATTTGAAACTCTGTCTCGATTCTTTTGCTCAGGTTAATTAATACTAGCACATTATATTTTACAGAAGGATCTCATCAAGACCACAAGACTGCTTAAAAAGTCTACAAAAATGCTGTTTATGGTAAGATTTATACTGGTTTTCCAGTTTCTTATTTTGATTTTCTTTTTGTCGATAGAGACAGGAATATGTCATCAAAAGGAATTGCAGGTGATGCAAAAATTGCTTGTGTTTAATTGGGATGGACACGTACGAAAGTCATATGCCCAATGAAGTCCTCTGCTTAGAGGAAGAGTGTTATTTCTATGCCACTTATTCCCATGGGACATGAGGGGACAGTTGATCACAGTATAGGGAGAAAGAGGTGAATTTGGAAAGCCTACCTGGAGGCACTTCTTTCTAGGTAGCTGCAGTGGTGCTCTGCTAAGGAAATTGGGGTGAGGGCATTTGTTGTGTCAGGTATGAGCGTGCTCGTGGTAGCCTTTGCTCCTCCTTGGAGCTCGTGGCTGCACACAAGCCTCCCCAGCAATGCTCTCAAGCACCAGCCCATTCACATGAGGGCCAGGGCCACAGCCATTGTCCCAGCAGCTGAAGCACCTTCTGTTGAGGGCGTGCAGTACCTTGGATAGTCCAGGGATGCTTCAGGAAGTCAGGACACCCAAGGAGTTGCTTTGAGCTTAGACCTCTGCGGGTGCACTGGAAGAAAGAGATCAGAGTTCCCAGGAAGACTTATCAAGGGAGTGAGAAACAAACTTTGGGGTGTCTAATTGTAAGTGACTACAAGTGTATGAGATATTTTAGTTTTCTTCATGCAGAGATCTAGTCAGCATGGCCAACTGAGTCAGGTTATCCTAAAGTACAGACCCACTGGTCTTCAGTGTCGCTTGGATTTCACTAATTACCTTGGAAGTGAAGGGTCCTCACTTGGCTGTGGGACCTACATGTTGGACATCTGCATTTGGGTGGTGTAATATGCAGTTGCATTCCCCTTCTGATGGGAATTTCACACCTGATACTTGGTTCTATCGCCGAAAAAGAGGCGTATATCCATTCAAACTAACTTTGGGTGCCCAAGAGAGCTGCTGGGCCAGGCAGATGCGACACAAGGTTGACAGGATGACTGGTCTCTTCTGGAGTAGCAGTTGGGGGTGAGCAGGATACCCTACAGAATATCAAACGACATTGGACATGATGTGGAGGAATGGAACGATGATACCCACGATGACTCCTACAATTTGAACAAGATGGTCTGACTTAACTTCTCAATTCTTCTTCCATTTATTCTTTGTGTGTTAAGTACATTTGTTGCTGTCATTTCTGTTCATGGTTGGTCTTACCAATGCTTCTGTGCCTACCAGCACAGCACCTTCCTATCTTTCCTTCAGAAACTACAACTAGAGTCAGCTACTTGGAGCTCAAAAAGGAAGCAGGCCAAGGGGATACTACAGTACATACAAATGGTTTAAATTCATGGCACGCTTTCCAAAAATGCTTATTTTTATGAGGCTGAAATTTTCAGCCAAAGTTGACTTGTGAGGTTTTCATTTGGAAACTCATCACTTGATTTGTTTTCAGACAAACTGCAGTGTTCGAGATCAGCTCCTCTCCTTCTATGTGAAAAATGTTTTCAGTCATCCTGAGGTGGGAAGAGACAAGTTGTATATTATTAGTGCCTTCCGGGTCCTGCAAGTGAACATGGATGCCTGTGTAAGTATATTCCAGAGAGCTAAACTAACTTTGTCCATCTGAAAAGTTAGGGAAGGGCTCCCTCTCAGTTTTTCAGCAGATAGAGATGGTGATTCAGAGTCATGGTGTGTCCCACACCACAGAGGGCCCAACTTCATGGGGGCTTCCCCACTGGGGCCAGGGAATTTTAACACTGCTCATTTCTTCCCAGAGTGAGCCTGTGGGGAGTGGACAAGGTGGTGGAGATCCCATGAAGGAAAGCCATTTCCCTACTGATTATATCACCTTGTGCTGCCCTCTCATCACCAAAGCTGCAAAGAGACAGGATGATCACAGAGAGAGATGTGGCTCCTCAAGTTTCCATGCTGTAACACTGGTGATGTTTTCCTTCTTCAACAGCGTACCCACTCAAAGTGTGCTGCCTTTACTCATATGTCCTCTCTACTCCTCCACACTGAAATTTGAAAGAACTGGTGGTGTCTCTCATGAGTAAGCAGGACCCACAATTAGGAAGCACATTGGAGCAGTTCCCACATATAAGCTGTGCCCACAGTCAGAGCAGGTTTTCATGGAGTGATGCTGCCCAGTGACCAAATGTCCCCAGAGTGGACCAGGTGCCCCAAAAAAGACAAACACAGCAGTTAAAGCACACTTTTGCCTACGCAAATATACATACTAGGTAGGATGCTAATATGACGCCAATACTTGTCAATCATTTCTCATTTTTAATGGTAGACCAATGACAAACTATATATCCTATGGATGCTTTTTTAATTCCATAAACCTGTAATCCTCACAAGTCACAGTGTTCCAAAAAGTGGAGCATGACTTAGGGTGACATATAGCTGTGGATATCCAGGAAAATGTCTATAGTGATTTTAAAAAGTGAGAGCAGGATGAGAAGTCAATGAATTAATGAAGTTTATGAATTAAAAGAATTTAAATTTTGTCTAATCTGAATTGTTTGGTAGCATGAAAGAAAAGAACATTGATTCTATGCTCATACAAATATTTACAATGCAAGAGTAAACAGCTTCAGAGATCTCTGCAGAATTATGGCTCAGAAGCAAATCAGGATATTTGTATAATGTAAAAAGATTCAAATCCCAATGGGAGAAAACTTTACCAGTTTCAGGTTCTGCATTTAAAACCATGCTAAACAGTTACACTTTACAGCCATTATTCACATCATTGATCATACTGCTGTGGTTATCTCTGTCTGTCAAAATTCCAGATAATGCTGTACTATAACTCCAGAATGCTATAATTCCAGATGCTTTAATATACTTACAGAGATTTCATTCTTGTCTGGAAAAGCAATTACACTCTATGCAAGTGCCAGTACACACTGTGGAATTTAGACTGTCAACTGTGACTGAATTCAGAATATCAGTTATTCTAAAATACCACCGGTGACTGTAGCTTGCTAGACAGCTTAGTAATACATTTGTTTCTGTGCTGTATGGAGACAAAATGCTTCAGATTTCTCAGAGTTTTTGTGTTCTTTTTCATAATTAGTGCCAGTGTTTTACCCAACACAAGTCTAAACATAACAACTTATGTTTCTGGATCTTAGAAAGTGCTGGTAGGAGAGACAGGTCTTCCACTGGTAGTAGAAAAACAGTAGGTCTTTGAGAAACGATGGCTTGCCATGACTTTCTAGGAGACATCTAATTTCTGGAAACTAACACTTGAATTTTTTGTATCAATTTATATTAATTTAAACCAACAATAAAAACCCCATAGGAATGAATAATAGAAACTGTGAATGGAATGAAAGTACTAGATCCTTTGCAAGCTTGAGATTTCTCCATCATATTATTCCTCAATAAATTAGCACTCATTCATCCACCTACATAAGAGCTTTAATGGTTATTATATAGTTATAAGATGTTTATCTGAAGGGATTTCCACCATGACAACATACTTATGTAATGAACATTTTACCTTGCAAGGATAAAGTTCTCTATATAGTTAAGCATAATGGTGATATCTTTGTATATATATATCCACTCTACACTCTTTCACAAACTCAGGCTGCAATTCACCCAGCTGAGAGACATGCATGGTATTTAAAAATCCTAACAATATTTGTCTCCAAACCACTTTGGAATACTTTACACTACGATGTTATGATTCTCACCCTGCTAGACGTTTTGTCCAGACAAGGAAGCTTTAATATTTCCCAGTGATATAGGGGCCCAAGTTCTGGTTTTTAAAAATACATAGACTCTAAAATCTCTAAACCCATTTTCTGCAGTGAAATCAGACACTTTCATGCAGTGTAAAACTACAGGATAAAGGAAACAGGTATTTTTCCTTGGATACCAGGAGCATCCACTTGTAGCACTACTAACCTCTTGGCTCAAGTGTTCTAGTCAGCATTGCTGAGAACAGTATGAAGTTGTTTTGGAGGTCGGACTTATGTTCCTACATCAGTAGTGGATTATGGAAGCGTTTTCTCATATTTGGGTGGAGCACAGAAGGACAATGTATTCCCACTAAAGCCAGCATAGTCGTTTAAGGTCATTCTGCTACCAAATTTTGTTTGTTTGTTTGTTTGTTTGTTTTTTATGGAAATCTGCATCATACAAGCAGACCTTTTAAAAAAATCAAGAAAAAAAAGCCCCAAGTCAGAAAGAACTGCCCTGGTTAGAAGATTTTTAAAAATTTACTTCTATTTACATTTTTTTAAAATGTTTGCTTTTGTTTTCACTTTCATCATGTGAGATGCCTTTAGGAAGAACAAAAGGTGCCTCAAAAATGTTTGTGCTCCTTTTTAAAGTACTATGTGTGAGATAGAAAGGACTGACCATCCATTTCGGTGGAGTCATCTCCTTTCATATGAGTTTAGGAGCTTTGCCTTTTTCTTTTTCAAACATGCTGTCCTTGTCTGTAGATTGGAAAACACCAGATTTTTCCATTTTTTTCCCCTGAAAGAATGTATCTTCGAAAAACCCATGGAGCTCATATTACCAATTTTTTGTGTTTTGAACTCAACTTGGCAGGAAGCATGCAGACAAAAGAATACATTTGAAGTAGAGGGCGAAGCGGAAATGATGCTGAGTTCACACATTTTACTGGTAGCCCTATAGTGCCACACTGTGGGTTCAACTCTTCCTCATCACTATTTCTTTACATCAGCATCTTTGGATTTCTTTTCATCCTTCAGCGTCCATGTGCTCCATCCACAAGGTTAACTTCTGCAGTCAAAAAATTAAGGAGAATGTTTTTTAAGGTAAGAACAGGAGGCACTGGCTCCCCGTTGTGCTCTTCCAGGACTGTAGGTAGTTTCTTTTCTAACGCCTTTATCTTCTCAACAGCTTGGAGATAAGGGAATCTACAAGGCCATCCATGAGCTGGACATTCTCCTTCCCTGGATTCAGGCCTACATACAAACCATCATATGAAGAATGAGGAGGTGACAGACAACATGCTGCTGCTGCTGTGCTAAAAGCACATCCTTACCCAAAAGGCCTGAAAATGAATCGAGAGCCAGATGTACCGTGTGTCTGTCAGTAACTGCGTCCCATGGAAGGAGATCCTCTGTAACACGGCAGCATAAACAGGGATTTTCATAAATTTTCACAGTTAGCCTGGCATAGCAGCTATGCCTGTTCTGCCTCTGGAGCAGCTACAGCATGCTGCTGTCCTTCTCATCCTGTCTGCCTGCCTGCCTGCCAGCTGCCACAGAGGCAGCGCTCAAACACATCAAGCCAGGATAACTTGGAATCTGCTACCCTAAGGATCAGACACAACGTCCCATGTGCCATGGGCATGATCTAGCCATGCCTTGTGTCACCTTGCATGAATACAGTTCAAATAAATGAGGAACACTTTTGAAAATCCCTGCCCTAAGCTATATTTCTTTTGTTTTTTTTCTTTTTTGTAGATATATAACAGTACACACAAGCCATTCTGCACAAAAATAAGAAAAATAATTACATACTGCTTATCTTTATTGTTAATTTAAGATAATAATTGACCCCTAATAAACATACACCGATTTTTGTAAAAACTTTGGTCTAGGTTTCATGTGTGGCCTTCAGATGTCACCTGATCTACATGAGATCAGACATGCAGATAACACAATAAATGGATTGGTTTGTCTAGGATTGTAAAGTGGTTTGAGAGAGATTTATGGAAGTTAATAGTGGTGGTTTCCAAAATGTCTCTCATATAGTATAGAATGAAGATGGATTTCTAATTTTATCACATTTTTAAATATTTACCAATATTACGAACACATGCCCAAATCTGTATGTTTGGCACTTCCATGGGGCTGAGATTCCACAAAATTTCGGATCTCATAGTTCTGTTACGTAAGGAGCGTTGAATACATCAGTGTGCTGACACCAACAAACCTGAGCCAGTTCCTCTTCTGCATTGTGGTTTTCTGCAGCCAAGGAGTGTTGGCTGATTTCAGACAGGTGGTCTTTTCCAAGCTCCAATTAAATGTGCTCCCTAGCTGGGCTATGATCAGCACACCTTCATTTTCATTCCTTCAGGGAGCATTCAGAAACTCTCTGGGCCTGACAAGCCTGTGGTAGCTAGAGCAGTAGGAGACAGCCCAGCTGTTCCCACTCATGAACTCCTGAAAGGGCCACCACTGCTGCTAGTGGGCTGTTAATTTTCATCCACATGAGTTGTTAGTGGCTGGTGAGGGTTTAGGAGAGGGAAGAGCATCATCTCTTATTTAAACTGGCAAATCACTCCCCAGCATCCTGGAGGGGAGAAACAGGAAAGCTATGAGTAAATCCAGCTTGTGACCTACTTCTGTCACTAGCCTGTATTCCAGCAGTTCCTTACAACCCCACCTCACCTCTCCTTGTCTACAAACTGTGTGTGACTTGTCCTTTCTGATGCCTCACAAACTGCTTCAGGTTAACTTAGCATTAAAGAATCATATTAGTTACATGTTAAAATATCAGACAAAGTGCAGTGGTGAATGCTCTTTGGAAATGCTTCTGACTGACTATGGTACCAGGACAAGCAAAAACAGTGTGCACTTCATGTGCTCAGTGTATTCCAGAGTTCAGCAGTCAGTGCCATGACACTAGAACACATTTTTTGCAGGGGCCCCTTGATGTCTCTGTGTTGATTTTAGTCATCGCATATAAAATATACTGGTTCTGGGGACCTGACTAGATGCACCTTTTAATGCATTGGGATAAACACTGGAGGTGGTTTGGTCTAACACTTCTATAAAGAAATGTATATACATGCTAGTTTCTGTTAGTTGAACATTTTCTTCTTTTACCATGTTTTCACCTGATTATGTATATCTCACATGTTTGATTAAAAAAAGGCCTGACCCAAAGAACTCTAAAAGGAGGAAAACATCCTACAGTCTCAGATACAGAAAATTCTCAGATAAATTCCATTTCTTGTCACTCTTCTGAAGATGGGAAATCAGTTATGCGGACAAAAGGAAATAGGATGCATGAATAAACCAATGTTACACCTCACATAACTAGTCAGATGGTGACTGAAATCTTCTCTATGCAGAGTTCATATTTTTTTTAGCTGTATGATTTTCACATCCTCTTTGATCTCCAGGTTCCTCAGACACTGACGTAAAAGGACAGAGCTTGGGAATAGACTGCCCAGGTGCCCACGGCAGAAGTAAAAGAGAAGAGCAAAATAAATATTTTGTAAGATAAATTCAGTTGTAAACTGTCCTATAAAAGCTAATCAGTAAATAATTCACAAAACCCCCACAATAAAAGAAGAGAGATAAAGGGACCCAACTAGTGAGTAATACATAATCTACTAAAACTGTTCCTTGGTCCTAAAGATTTAAACCTTTTCCTTGTGAGGGATAATAGACATACCTAACAAAAATGTTCTTATGCATATATGTTCTTATTCCATGAGACAGCAAATGTAATGTGCCGCCCTACCAGTGATTTTTAAGTTTTACAGGGACCTGCCAATCCACAACTTACACAGACTAATATATAAAAGGCACAGGTAAGGAGATGAAAGCTGCCTTACGCCCCTGATTCCAGAGGAATACCAGCTCCAACTGAATACCTTGCATGTTTCGCAATGAGACACAGATTTACTCATGTATTTTATAAGACGTTACGTTGTTTCATTATTTGCATTTTATTACTAGAGGGAGTTGCAGTGTATGGCACACTAGGTTTTGTTGCAGTACTCTACCAGGCAAATGTATTTTATTTGAACATACTATAGACAGAAGTCTGAACATAACATTGCTGGCTCTGAGGAATCATTTCCAAATGATTTAGATCTTACTAAACTTCTTTGAAATTCTCTCCTTTACACAGTAAGGTGACACCTAGGAGGCTAACAACACCAGAACACATTTGTAACTCACTCTTTTAGAATTCATGAAGCCAATTGTTACCAAAATAGCACATTCAGGGAGAAGAAACAGAAAAAGATGGCCCAGTGCTTTAATTAACAGGAGGCTGCAGAGACAGACCTGGGCACATACAGGACACCACTGCTCTAAAGTGCAGGGCCCATCCTCACCACACATGGCTGGAGCAGGAGCCCGAATGTTTCCCGTGGCGTAACAGTTGTTCCATGGTGAGCTGGGCAGCAGGGGGATCCCAGGAAAGGAAGGTATGGCTGCCTGGCTGTATATTCACTTGCTCACCCCTAAGAGCATAACTCCACGATTTCAAATGTTTGTCCTGCAGACAAACAACTACATTGTAGTCCCACTGTCCTATGGAGTCAATATTCAATATCAGCTTGCAAATGTCAGGGGAAATGTCTAAGGGGATTACTAAACAAAATAATTTTTTTTTTCAATTGAAAACAAAATAGTTAATTAGATAAACAGTAGTAAAGGTAATACCTTTAATGTCATGGTCTTTTTTGAGCATGTAATTTAATTTTCAATCAATACAATGTCCTTTTTCACGGATTTATTCACACAGCTCACCCATTTGTTTGTGAAGTTTAGGTCTACTCTTGGTTTTAATGTTTTTTGCCCAAACTCTGACGTATGGAATAGAAAATTGACCATGGGCATGGTTTCACCAGCCTTCATCAGACATCACTGTCCAGTCCTTGCCACTGTCAGTGAGCAGTAGCTGGGATCTGGAGGCCCCTATGGCTGAAGGCACTGCTCCTTCTCTGGTGCAGAAGAGAAAAAACTGCCACATTTAACTGAGAGGATCCATGCGCAATGGTTTCAGTGATTCAGGTTAACAAAGACTTTTCTTGTGGAAATTTTTCTGAGCTACCACATCCAGTCAATGGGTGACACATGAAGAGACAGATGAACTTTGAAAAGGGCAAGAAACACCTTTTTCCCCACTATGCTGCATTCATGGGGGTCAGCCCTGCAGTGAGTGTGGGCAATCAGCAGACCTCCTATATCAGGGTTTGAGGTCAGGCTGCAGCAAGGCTCAGGCCAGTTGCCTCCACTCATCTGACAAGGAAATCAAGGTATTTTATGACATAAAAGCTGTATTTTAGCCCTCGTTTTCCATATGGCTTAGGACACTTTCTACTCTTAGTCTCCTTGTCTATAAAACGAAAGCACTTCTGGGCATGATGCATCCCTTCATGCAGTAAGGAAAATCACATTTCCAAGCTGATTAAACACTCCTGAATGAAAGGCAAAAACAGTATCTGCAAAATAAAGGTTTTTATTTAGTAGAAAATTCTTACCCTAAGTGACACATGCCATATGCACAAATACTGTGGCAACAAATACTGTGTTGCATCTTCTCAAGAACATGGCAAAATAATTCCTATTAAAGATATTTAACAGACAATTCAAATCATTCGTATGGAAGAAAGCTTCTTGCTTTTTAAAACTGGACAAGTGAAGGAGCACATTTTAATTTTACAGATGAGACTCTAGGTGTCACTCTTAGAAAACAAGACTCATGTTGGTCTCAGTTTACTTCTGACTTCAGTTGATGGAGAAAGTGTTACAGCATACTTCATAGGTAGTTTCCATGGACAGAAACTGAGACAGATATGCAGTTGGACTAGAAAGATTGAATTATTTAAATTCAATTCCCACAAACACAGAATTGAAATTAAAAATGAAGGGGAAGAAGGATGGGCATATAGCCAAAGTCTAGGTTTATAAACCAGCTATGAATTAAGTCTATAGTTTTACTACAGAATTCTGACCATAGATGAGTTCCTTTATTAAGGTACTGTTCTCCTTTGGCAAATGGAAAAAATTGTCTATCAATTATTAGCCCAAGGTAATTTATCTTTGCCTAGCACACAGAAATCCTGAGAAGGAAATTAATGCCCACGTTATTTGTTGTCACTATTGCTTAATGTGGCTTGTCTTATCACAGTGTTTTGGTCTTTTTGAAGCAGTGACTCTTATCACATGATAAAAACCCATATTTTATGACTCTTACTGCAAAAGTAAGAATGAAAAACATGTATCTGTGTATTAAAATTGTCAGTAGATCACGATTTCTTGAAAAACACTGATCTAGTGGAAAGTAGCTGCTGCACATGCAATTTTGGTGTTATGTAAATAATAAAGGAACAGTCAGCAAAGACAACGATTTCCATTACAGACAAGACTATGTACAGTTTTCTGCCTTCCCTGAAGGTTTTTTTTTTTTTCTCTGAAGTGCAAAATATTCAGACCAGAGATTATCACTTAATAAGTAATTTCTGCTGTAACCTTAACCATCTACAGCAAATTCCTGATCTCAGCTGGAGTCCTGAGTTGGTGTTATAGTGTAGTCATAGAATCATGGAATTACAACATTATAGAATCATTAAGGTTGGAAAAGACCTTTCGGATCACTGAGTCCAACCGTTAACCCAGCACTGCCAAGTCCATCACTAAACCATGTCCCCAGCTGCCACATCCGCAGGTCTTTTAAATACCTCCAGGGATGACAACTCAACCACTTCCCTGGGCAGCCTGTTCCAGTGCTTGAAAATGCTATTTGGAGAAGAAATTTTTTCTAATATCCAACCTAAACCTCTCCTGACAATCACTGGGATAGCTTCCCTCAGAAAGCATTAGAAGAATTAGAAGACTAGATTAGAAGATTTTTCCCTGAAACTTGGAAATAAGAATGGGATTTGGACAATGATGTAACTTGCGTTGGATTTGACCATTTCATTCCTGTTTCTTCGTGCTCACAACCTGGGCCAGTTTCTAGAGACTGCAGTAGCAGACTCTTTACTGCAAAGACACATTGCCAAAGGTTAAACACACGGACTTCTGATCTAGTGATTATTAAGATGCTTCCCAAATAGCCCCCTGTAGACAGACATTGCTTGAGTCATCTTCCCCGGCAGCAATTGTGGGGCTGTGAAGAGAAGGGGTGCCTGGGCAGGCAGTGCTGTTACAGGAATGGAAGTGTTACAGCAGGAATTACCATTGCAGTGGTCACCTTACAGTGTATCCCATCTCTAGCCAAGCTTCTTCGTATTGCAAATAATGACTGCCACCGGGGTATCGCCTCCTAAAAACTACTAGGAGCTGCTGAGCTGTAGAATACTCACGCTCCAAGAACACGTGTGGAGAATGGTTTTACCTTAATTCAGTTTTCATTCAAAAGTAAGTATTTAGATTGACATTCCTATTCTGTTGGCTCCAGTGGAAGAGAGATTTGGAATGTAAAGGCAGTCAGTAGGTCTGTGAGGAGCATTGCCAGAGGGAAAAGGAAGGTAATGGATTTATAATATCATCGAGTGAAGGTGGAGACTATTGTGGAATAAAGATACTGGTGACATATCAGGAGTAGGTTTGAATTTCAAAACATTATGGATAACATTTTTTCAGCCCTTTGGTTGGAGGGAAATGCATCTCTAAAAGGTAGCAATGATCAGAAATCCGCAGGGTCCACAAGGTAAATGAGGCTGGCTAGGGCCTCTGGAGGCTTCTGGTCTGATCTCCTGCTCAAAGCAGGGCACACCAGGAGATCAGATCAGGCTGCCCCGGGCTTTATTCAGTTGGATCTTGAAAAATCTCTGATAGGAGCCACAGAATGCTGACTTTGAAGGACCATTGCTTCATTCCTGGTCAGAGTAAAGTGTTACAGAGCTGAATGGAGCCACAGTTGAAAGGCAACGGGCTTTGTGTCCATAGTAGAAAGGAGAACTAGGAACAACTGTCCAGCCACAAAATGTTTGTGTGAGGTGAATGACAAGCTGCAGGCAAATGTCGAATCCTGTGAGAGGAAAGGGTTGAATGAATTCTAAAATAGAATTAAGGCAGATGAAAAGTCACAGATACTTCACTTCTGGTCAATTATTTCTGAAGGTTGCAGGCCCCTTGCAAGTGATACTGAGGCTTTTGGTCCAAGGCCCTGAGGGTGGAAACCAGGCCAATCCTCATCTTGCTCCTGCTCCTCTCCTTGCAGCATGGGCATTACCAGAGAGATTTTTCATGTGTGGCCCATAAAAGGGTCACGCAGATCTCCCTGATCCTTGGCCATTGACTCTGGATGACCCCAGAGTGACTTCCATTCTCATCCTAGATTATAATGCCCTTTTAGAGATGTGTTGGCTTCTGGTGGGGGAAAACCAGTTTTCTGTCTCAGCAAACTGGCACAGGAACAGGAAAACACGTCATGTTAAGATATTTAAGTAATATCAGCTATCTGATTGAGGTTCCCTGATTTTTGAACAGTCAGAGGTAGAAACCTGAGCAAAATCTAAATTTAATATAGTTTAGTGAAAGAGGATGTATAGAGGTAGAGGGAATCAGAGGAAGAAGAGTGTAGAAGAGGAGTGATGATGGGTGAGTAGGGGAGCCTGGGATGTTTGGCTTTTATCTGTAACTTCAGCATGTTGCTGTATTTTGCACATAAATAAAAAATCTACTTAAAGACAGCACAAAGTAAAGTTTCTATCAGATGGAGTTGCAGAGAAAAGAATGAAACTCAAAGACAGATTATGAATGAGGTTGTATATAGATATTAGAGATGTACATAGGTGCTATAGATACTAAGATATTGAGGTGTGGACAGGTTTTGCTCTTCAAAATGACCTTTAATCAATAATCATGTTTTTCTTCTATTTAAGACCTCAAAAGGACCTTCACACTTAACATAACAACAGAGTTTGGGGTCATTAGCCTGCATCACTTTTTGACGTTAACTGATAGATGCTTTTCCTTCCACTTTCTCCCAGTGCTGCTTATTCAGCCATGATTTCAACTGAGCTGATGAGAAGGAAATAACTTCCTTGAAGTAGCCATGGTGCAGAGCAGAGTTTTGTCTGCTTGTTTCTCCTAAAGATTCAATGAGCAGTAGTTAACAGCAGAATACACCAGGGTGGTTTTATTGTCTTAGGTGAAGCTTGTAGCCCATGGCCATCGTAATAAAACATCATAAATTATTTCCTGTTTTCTCTCTCACAGCTTGAAAGATGAAATGGTTTGTGCCAGCCCAGCATGTTGTCCCTAACCACATGCGAAGAACCCACTGACGCCTCCTAGACAAATTTTGTCATGTCAGTGTAAATGTTTTCTCTGTTCCTGTGTAGCGATTAAGGAATAACTAGCAGCACTTTCCAAGTGATGAAGAAAGCTCACAGAGATAAACCACAGGTGCCTTAAATTAGTCATTTGATAAAACTATTTACAAGCCAGCCTCCTAGATGTGAGGAAAAAAATTTTTTTGTGAATGAGAAACCACAGGCTGTCAGTGGAAAAGACAACCTGTTTTTCTACCCGCAGTAGGGGAAAGAGTGCTTCATGTACAACGATACCCATGAGGGCTTGCAGATGTGAATGCCAAGCCAGAAGACAACTGCAGTGGGGAATGAGAAGGGCAGCCCATGCCGGCCGTCAGCTGTCTCTTGGGCAGGTACTGGGTGTTGCCCTTGCTCCATGGAGGCTCCCCTGTTCTCTCCTTCCTTTCCTGCATGCAGGAGAGCCACAACATGAACAAAAACAGGATGACAATGATTCTTCTTGGTTTCAGGCTGTTTCTGAGGTCTTGGGGCAAGCTTGAGGTCCGTGTGGAAATGGAAGATGTTTTCTGACTCCATGAAACGTTGGGGCTTTTTTTAGAAAAATTTCCCATTTCACTTAAACATAGCCAAGAGCATTCAAAGTCTGGAGAAATTGAAGGGCTGCAAAAGGACACAAAAATGGAATGCAGCATCAGGCGCAGAGCTGCAACCTGACTCAGTGAATTGGCCTCGCTGAGACCAGCAACATGGGCTTGCATGCCCTGTACTCCTGAAAAGGTCTGCTGATACCAAAGGGTAATTGAGGCAAATATCTTTCTGACATGAACCACACTCAGCTGTTCAGCACAGTCTGATTTCAGACCATGGGAAGCAAGACTCTGGTGCTTATTCTTCTGCATAGAAAAAAAAAAAATTGACTCTTTGGGGGAGGTTTTATAGAAGGAAGGGAGGAGGCCACACTAATGTAACTGAATAACCGCAACCTATTAAAGAGTTCCCCAGACCTAAACTCTAGAATAAGTGTTTCACTGAGTGTAAAAAAACTGAAGAATTGTTATAAACTGCATGTGTTGTAGTATGGCATAAAAAGCGAATTTAGGTGCTCAACTCACCCATGAGTGACAACTCCTGAGAGGAAACAGAACAAAGTAATTTCTGCATGTAGTTTCACTATTGATTTTCTGCTCCGGCTTTTCATTTCTTTGAAACATTGGAATATTGCAACGGATTTAAGGAAGAGTCGTAAGAAAATGTGCCCTCTGGTACAAGACATTAAAGATATCAGTTCAATCCCACCCATGAGAGGGAAGATAAAAAAATCGACCAGATTGTAGTTCATCTACAGAGCTCATTTCATAAGAAACACCATGTTTCTTTGGTAAGACAGAAGAAAGCACAGCAAGGTTATACTCTTCAGTATTAAACCCAGGAAATTCAGTAAGCCTGAAACTAGCTAACTAGCTGAAATAAGACAGCCATTCACCAGACCAACTGTTACAAATGATCACTTTTAAGACTGTACATGGAACATCAAAGATTTTTTATAAGTTACATCTTCCAGATACTGAGCCCAGGGTTGGAATGAGATGATTTGAAGTTTTGTGCCTATGAACCCTGCTTTGTTTTTTTGGAAAGGCTGTTGCAAATCTTCACATTCTTGAGTGCCAGAAGTCTTTCATTTCTGGTCTAAATTTTCTCATGGACAGTTTATAGACATTTTCTCTAATATCAGTTTATTCTGTTAGCTTACATCACTTACTGAATTTGCTGTTTACCCACTCTAAAGTAGTTCAGATAACAACGGAGTTTTTTCTCAGCCTTTATTTATCTGAAGTTGAATAAACCAAACTCTTCTAGACTTCTTCTATAAAACAGGAGCTCTCTACTTGTTTGCTGGACCATTTCTAGTTTGAACTAGAAATCTGTAATCTATAGCACAGGGTTAACACACAACTGTACATTGGTATTGCTTCCCTCCTCAGTCTTCTGGAAACACTTTGCCCAGTTAACATTCATAGCATCCATTTCTATTGCAGCATTGCTGTGATAGCGCCTGGGATGAGTGATGGCACCATGGAGTCGTTATCCTTCTCCAATGGGTGTTCTCCCAAATTCTTCTGACTATAAGCCACACACCCTGACTGACACACAATCACATATCTCCCTATTTTATTAATTCCATCCTTGAGTAAATCAAATTCTTCTCCCTTCAGTCTGCCTTTGATTGAACCCATGCTCTCCCCTCCTTGCCTTTAATGGTTTATTATTTCATAATTTTTTCTAAAGTTTTGTACACCATTCTTGTCAGACAACATATCTCTTTCTGCCTTGCTTGTCATTTCTCCCTTTTTTTAATGACAGCTATTACACTTGGTGTTCTCCAATCTGGAAGTGCTACCATTCTTTCGATGGATGGATTAAAATTTCTCTCTAATGCAACTGTAATTTTATGCGCCCATTTGTTCTGTTTGTTTCCTTGATGGGAGAACCTTTAACTCTACATTCCTGCTCATGGTTTTGCTTTAGAGGAGATTGTTTCCATTCCTGTTGCCCTCAGTCATCTTGACTTTACTTCTGTGCTTTATTTCAACAAATCTCAAAATAATCTTTCTCACCTACTACATTCATCAATGCTTCTTAATGTCCCTGTTCATATTAAAAATTGGCATGAATTGCCTATTTAATTTGGTGTTTGAATGTACACAAACATCCAGCCCACTCTTAATCTGCGTCAGCCTCACTTCTTTCCTTATGCTCCTCTTGTTTTCATTATAATGACTTCTGCTTTTACGTGGGCTGATCTGTTGTGAATTTGGGAAGTCAGTTCACACCCCTTTATGACACCTGAGAGGCAGTTGTCACTGCTGTTCAGGCCTCTCTGTCCTTCAGGGCCCTTCTATCCTCTTGTGGTTCTTGGGGAGGTGATTGGGTTGGCTGCTCTCATCAGAATAGTATCACAGAAAAGCCTAGGAGCCCTAGAGATACCTGGTCCAACCTTCTGCTGTGAGTGGGTTAAGTTATCTAAGACCCTGTCAAGCCCAGTGTTGAATACTTGAAGCCAAGTTCCACCACTTCTTTGGGCAACCCACTCTGACATTTACTTTTTCTTATATTTAAGATCCCCCTGAGGCAACTTGAGCCTGTTGCACCTTGTCCATTCATCACACATCTGTGTGAAAAGAATACCTCCATCTTCCTTGTAATTACCCTTTGGGTAGTGGAAAACTGTAACTAGATACCCCTGAACCTTCTTGTCTTACGGCTGGACAAACACAATTCCTTCAGTCTTTCTTCGTAACTAGAGATCTTCAACCCTCTAATCCTGTTGGAGGCCATTGGTAGAACCTTCTCCCATTTTTCAGTGCCTCTCTTGAGCTGGGGAGACTCTACCGGCTGAGTCTCTCCTGGGGAGAATAAGCTGGGTGCAGTATACTGGGTGTGGACTGAGAAGTGCCAAGCAAAACTTGAAAAAACCCCATCCTGTGACCCGATGGCTGCAGTTCTGCTGATGCAGCCCAGGATAGTTTGCCTTTGCTGCTGCAAAGATGAAATCCACTTCCATTCAGCTATCCACCAGCACTTCCAGGTTCTCATCAGCAGACCTACACTCCTGTCTGTTGTATTTTACTTTTTTACTTTTAAGGCAAATTCTACAGAATTTGGTACTTAGGACCTGCAGAAACCATGGTCTGGCTTCATATTTATCTTTAACTTCTGGCTCACTGACTAATTCCTTTTAATTAGAAACTTGTCAAAATGTTTCTTTTTGAAATGAAAATAAAATTGTTTAATTGAAAAGTTACAACTCGTGTGGTAACATCCAGCCTTTTTAAGAGAATTAGCACATACTGTAATGATATCTTCCCCAGTAATAATTACCTTCTCAGTCATACTGCATTTTATTATAACCAATCTTTATCCAACCAGGGGACTGGATAGTGGATATCTTACATGACTCCAGAGGAATGTATTTTACTATGATATTTCAGCCAGAACATTTTTTTTTTTACTTCAAGATATTTCTTCAGACATTCCGACTTTTTATTCTTTCTGTGACATAAAAAATTTCTTCATCATCCCAGCTTTTACTTCTGCTTTTTCTAAACTTTTTTGTCTGTGCTCTAGGCACATCTGCTACTTCAGTATTTCATTTTCATTATTTCATCAGCAATTCTGCAGTTACTACAAAACCTACAGATTTCCTAACCCTGTGAATATCAGAAAAGTATAACCTTCTGATTTGAAGTGACTAGAAAAACAATGTGAATGCATTCCTTTTTCACCTAATCAACACTTCATTATTACTGACTCCTTGACAGTTCCTGCAAAGACTTCCTTGGAAGCAGAGGAGGAACTGATGCATCCCACCACAGCCTCTTTTGAGTGCATTTCAAACTGCAATGCCAGAAATTACAGGGTTTTTTATAGTTTTCTGTGTTTACCTACGTATGAAAAGATCCACTACTTCTTTCAAGTATTTAATTGATATATTTCTTTCTGTACACATATCCGTCTACTCTGTTATTCTGATTCAGAATCCAGTGTAAACATTATTTTAATTTCATGCTTCCCATAGCTTAGACCATTCATCTTGGGTTCTTAAACACTTCAGGTAAGATCAGGAATTGTTGAAAGATAACTTATGTCTTCACTAGCAAAAGGCAGAATACTATAGGAGCAGATTAGTAAGTTTAAAAAATTGGCATTGAGGACCCAACTTCCAAACCGTGTTTGAGATTATCTTGAACTAGCTCTACTCTGGTGCTGTGGCCTTAGCTCATGTTAACAATTGGAGAACATCAAGAGAGTGTTTAGATTTATTTTATCTGAAAGGAACTAGTTTTTGGAGACTACAAGAGTGCTCCCAAATGCAACTCAAAATACAGTCAGTGGTCATCAGGAGCCTGGTTTTAAGTTTCCACGTGTAGAACAATTGGCATACTAATGTAGAGTATCTCACTGATATGCCATTTTAATTTATGTGGGCAGGAAAAAAATTATAAGCCAAGCTGAAATGTCTTTGGTAATTTTTTTTAGCAACTATCGAACCAGGATTGCTGATTTTCCAAGAGGAAATTCTTTTATGGAAAGGGGAGAGCCCCTCAAGTGCACTGATGGAAACCAGAGTTGGTGTGCCTGAATTCTGAGCCCTTTGAAATTGGAACTCAAATGGCATATTTACTTATGCAAAGCTGTGAAAGGGCTGTTGTACTTTGCCTGTGCACATGGAGACAGAGGCAGAGCAGCGCAGCTAAAGCCTGGTGTGTCACGGCTCCTCTGCTACCGATATCCACACTAGCTAGATTAAAATAAACCAACACTAGCTGTCGTGACACATGCTACAGTTTCTCCTTCAACTTTACTGCACAGATATGCACAGAATAGACTGATGTGGTAAACCAGAGGTATAGAAAAAGTATAAAGTAAGAGTCTAGAACCCTCTGCACAGTAATGTGAAACAGTAAGATTAGTTTAAGTGGGAGGGGAAAAGTTCCTTTCACAACTCTTTTTCATAAGTTTTGGAAGTTTTTCATAATTACCGTATAGACTTTCCTAGATATTAATAACTCTCAAATAATAGATAAAATTATTACTCTTTCACAACAACCAAATAATAGTACTAGGAAACCTATCCCCCTCTTTATGGTAACTAACTCATATAGAGTTTAAAATATCAACACATGACCCATTGTGGCAAATGAATCCAAGCTGGGACAGACTTTGTCCAGGCAGAACTAACTTGTAACTTCATTACCCCATATATATACAGAATAGGAGTCCAAGCTATCAAGCCTGGTGTTTATAATCCCCACACATATGACAGATGCCCACGTGACTGCTTTCAGTCACAAAGAACAGTTGTGCCTCAAGCGGCTTTCCAGCTTGACCTTGTCATTCTTCTCACACGCACTATTCTTAGCTCTGGCTTGCTCAGGACCACAATATTTTTACCTAATATTTTATTCTTCTTCTTTTATCATCCAGGTGGGCAGTGGTGTCTGTCCAGCTGCTCCTACAGCCCATCATTAGTAGAGCAATCTTGCTGTTGTTTAGCTGTCAAATTTAATGAAGGTGGTAGGAGTTAAATCAGCTCTGAGACTTTTGAGTCTCATATTTGGAAGAAATTGCTGAGTTTGCTCAGAAGTTTCTGACGAGAAAGGAACTAACAGCTAAAAAAGCTACCCAAGTCTCATTTCCTTAGGAAAAAAGATCAGCAACCCAACCTGCCACAGTACCTACATTTTGATTACTTTAAAGTATGTTACTTGAGATTGTATTTTGTTCTTTTTGAAAAGAATACTTTTGTAGTTTTGCAAACAAAATATTTGTTTGCTTTACTATCTTTTTAGAAACTTGCTTTATTTTAGTTTGGGATCAGATACTCATTAGTCTCTTCAAAAAAGCAACGGAAATGTAGTTCTCTCTTGGGTTTTGTGTTTTTGGTTTGGTTCCGTTCGGTTTCTTGTTTGCTTGGTTTTTTTCACTTAAAAATATTTATTACTAGCTAATTTAATCTTTAAATTGCCTTAAGAGGACTAGAGGATGTTCATTCGGAGCACTTCACAGTTGTTAGTCCAGGCTTTTGAAAAAGGAAGATACACAACTTTAAAATAAAGTGCATCTACACTTGACTCACAGTAGCTCTTCTATAAGCAGACATTTCCTGTGGAGATGAAGAGGAAATGTACTTAGGGTGTGAAGTACCTTCTTCATTTTTTAACTACTAAAAAGCAAAGGTCTTGCATATTTCTCCTTTCACTTTAAATTCCGAATCTAACTGGAAAGTCTTTGCAAGCAGACTCCTCTCAAGAAGTTCTGTTCTAAGTAAAATGTTATCCATGGGTGAATTTCTTGTATGCCTGACTTTCTGGTGTTCTCACATGTGTTCTGGAGGCTGGACAGAAACAGGTAGGACCAAACCTGTGGTCTGATTTGGTTTTTTTTTCTGTGAGTAAGAATGACTGCCTTGCTTAGTCACACAATTATGAATGGCACTAAAGAGAATGGTGGGTAAGGGGAATCCCCACCAAACTGTCTCCTGGATTGTTTTAGAAGAGAAGATTGCACCGTGTGGTAGATTTCTTCTAGGAAATGTCCTGTGCATGTTTCCAAATGGTTATGACAGAAAATGCCCACTCTCTAGGCTGGTTTCCCATATTTAATGGATATTTTCTTACTGATGCTTGAAACATATGATTGACTTACCCTCCAACATGTGCCACACCCACACGCTTGTGTTTGCACATACAGATCTCATAATTAACTGTTATAAATTGTGCAGGGGATAACATGAAAATTACCACATTCCCCCCCCACCCATGATCACATTTCAGCTTGAAATATTCAATAAGAAATTAGAGCATTACAGCATTGCTTTCACATCTGTTTTCTTCCAAATTTAAATACGAGTATTAATTTCTAAGAATAAATATCTGTGTGATAGAGTACTTGAACTCCGAGAACAAATGCAACTGTAAAATGGAAACTCGAACGACACTTCAATTCCTTGCTAAAAAATAGACCAAAAAGCTCCAATGCAAATAAAGCCAACAGCACAGAAAATCAGTGTAAGGAGAGGGAATGAATCACAAAACCCTACACGCGGAGAAAATTCTACAAACATAATGAGATTAATATGGGTGGGACTGGCTCACTGACAGTTTGATGGTCTGAAAAGTACCATTTTGATTTAGTATTGACAAGGTATGCAAAGTATTAGGTTGATGGAGGGCTAGGGTTTCCAATGTTATAAATCTGCAATGAATTTTCAGCAGTTTGTGCTATTTCATGAGGTTGCACGCTGGCCTCTGATGAGGTCAATGGGCTGACCTAGCACATACAGAAATCATCAGCTGATCCAAGATTAGCATCCTTTGGTCTCCTCTCTTTAAAAATCTTTTGAGAAAGAGCCATGGATATTATCACACATACTTGGATGCAGAAGTTCAGATGGCTTCTTGCTTCTTTCAAAGGTGGATCTGATCCTATGAAAATGAAACTGAAAAGTAGACTGTGAAAATACCAGAGGTCTTGATATGGAGAGTTACTGAAGCACAGGGGAAAATATACACTCATTTACTGGGAACTGGGGAAAGACACTGTGAGCAATACATGTGATACTTTTTCTATCTATTAATATACAGCAAAGGTAGACATATATATATATATTCACAGGAAACATCAGAAAGTCAGAACTACAGACAACACGCCAAATTACAGCGGAATTGTTTTCTTAATGAATTAACTCTCTCAAAGTGCATTAAAATATTACCTTAAAACTCATGGAAATATTTGTGGAAAAGGTTATGGAAATACTAACCTGCCTGTCTTTTGAAAAACAGGGCTATTAGGGAATCACAGAATCTTAGAATAGCCTGAGCTGGAAAAATTAGAAAACCTTGGAAGATCCCTTTGGGGAAACCTATTTTAATAAAATATATCTTTATTTTGTAGAATACTTTACATCCACAAAGGCATAAAGTGCTTATCTGAAGTCGGTATGTTATACTGATAGCATGGAATTGATACCATTACCTGCTTACCATTAAAAGTCAATAGTATGAATGTTGTAGGTGCTAGTGCCTAAAAAGCCTAGGCAGAAGTATTTCAAGGGTCTTATGAAAGAACACTGAAACAATTATGTTTGAATTATATCTTTTTCTATTTGCCTTATTCTGCTTTTAGAAGTTCTTGTTTTTCATATTTGCCCTGCAACCATGATGATTAAAAAGTGATTAGAAAAAAATCCCAACCCCAAAACTCTAAAAGAAACCCTGCGATTCATGAAATCACTTAAGACAAGAAACTGAGGCTTTAAAGTTGAAACAAATGCTGTAAGATCCATGATATAATGCCCAGAACCGGCAGTACCTTTAAAGGATATTATGGTGTTGAAAGCAGAAAACTATCAAGAGTATTTTATTCCGCATGGAAGAATGAGGAAGAGCTTGTGAAAATGGAACATTTTATGTAGAAAAACCCATAGACACTATATCCACAACTCTGTGGTTATACCACTCTGTGGTATGTTTTATAATACCAGCCATACTTTGTGTTGCTGCTGTGCCAACAGTTGTGCTGATTTTCCATTGATATGGACTCAAACTAAAACTGAATAAGATTTGGAATTTTATTCTATTTTATGGGCAATGGATAGGTGGAAAGATTCTAAACAGTAGAATCCTAGAGTAAAAACGCACCCCATACTTATTCATCACTGTCTTCTACACTGCCATTATTATTTTCTACACTTTGCTACAAGAAAAATAGTATTTTAGAATTGTTCTTGCCTTTCTCACGGTTAGCTCCCACTATTAGCTTATAGTTCCTGTAACATTCATACATGCAATCTGTGGGTTTTTGAGAGCTGGAAAACCAGTTTGTACCAATCTGAAATACAGCACAAGAAACAAGAGGGAATATTTGGTCTCCATTACATATTGTAGTCCACGCACAATCAGCAATGAGAAAATGTGTGTTACAGGTCCCTCTTTCCAGACTCAGAACATGTCAGTTGAAGAGTCTTTTGAGGAAAGGAATGAAAGACAGCATTATGCTGATTTTATAGACAGGGACATTAATGGCTGTTAATGAGGACAGATGTTCTGAGAAAAATATTTGTTATCATCTCCATACTCTCCAGAAAATTATTTTAACATGGGTCCTGAATATTCATAATATGCTATTACTGGAGTCTCTAGATAATAGAGAGCTGATAGTCATACAGTTAGGAGTTACCAAAAAGTCCACAATAGTGTTTGAGAAAGGTTGGCCTACATCAGCTATTCATGGCTATCCTCTCCTTCTTGAGCAAAGCAAAAGCTTGAAGTGCTACTTACAGGATGGATGAGTACCCAGATCATGAGGGGATAGTTAATTCCTCTTGATAATCCAGAAAGGAATAATTAGTGTTTGGTGGGGGAAGGTTTTCCCAATCTATACACTTCCTTCCATCCTGCATGAGTTTACCAAACTAAAAAACTGAAGGGAAGTACAAAACAGATGGCTGGTGTCAGTCAAGGCACCATGATTTTAATAATTTCGAACTTTCACTCTAATCACTTCAAGTTGTACCCATCAGCTCATTATCTATCTGGATATCTGTCTAACACCACTGAGTGTTAGTTTCCTCTTCCCTTTCTTTGGAAGACTCAACAGCTAATGTGTGTGAGTAATTCTGTTATTGGAAAGAGGGATCAACAATACGCATTTTCACATTGCCAATGTTATGCATATGGGATTGTGTAATGGAGGCCAAACAGTCTTCCTTATGTCACATTTCAGGTGGCACAAACTGTTCTTTCGTTTCTCTCAAACAATATCATCTCCAAAAAGTCCTTGGAATGGGCAAAATACAGTGTTTTGTTTAGAAAATTGTCAAAACAGTTAATTTTTAGCATTTCAGAACTTCTCTTTGCCCCAAAAGCTTAGTCTTATAAAACTCAGTACATGTTTTGTGCCAACATTATCCCTACTGATCATTGGAAGCATCCTCTAAATCACAGAGATCCAGTGTTCACAAGAAATAGATAACTACACCCTTCACGATGTGTAGCACTGATGAAGCATAAAATTATCTGTAGGAGAGTGGTGGGTTGCTTTAGTTTTAGTTTTAGTTTGGTTGTTGGTGGTTGTTGTTTCGGGTTTTTTGGTTTTGTTTTCTTATTTTTTTTTGCCATGGTAGGGAAAATGACAGTATTACAATGTGTTTGCAAGGGTCAATTGCAAAGTCATAGAATAATAAAATGATTTGGGTTGGAAGGGATCTTAAAGATCACCTAGTTCCAACCCTTCTGCCACAGGCAGGGAACCTTCCACCAGACCAGGTTGTTCAGAGACCCATCTAACCTGGTCTTGAACATTTCCAGGGATGGGGAATCCACAACTTCTCTGGGCAATGTTACATCATCTCACCACCCTCACAGTAAAGAATTTCATCCTAATACCTAATATAAACCTTCCCTCTGTCACTTTGAAGGCATTCCCCCTAGTCCTATGACTACATGCCCTTGCAAAAAGTCCCTTGCTGGCTTTCTTGTAAGTCCCCTTAGTCCCCCTTAGTCATGAAGCCTGATTATCAAGACATCTACTTTGCAGAAAGTAACATGAATAACAACGCTTAGTAATTACACAGCACTGGTACAATGTGTAGGCAAAGTTTTCATCACTTAACACCCTCAAGTGTGCCAACACCTGCCCCTCACCCCTCCTCCCCAGCACTGTGAAGGAGGAACCAAAGGAGTTTTATCTGTTGCTTTATAGGAAAGGGACACTAAGAGGTGAAGTGTGATATGAAGTCAGAACAACTCAGAGAGGATTTTCCAAGCATGAGCTACTTTCTTTGGGCAGTGGTAATAAAGTCACTAAATTTTAGAGAAATGGAAATCTGCTAGAGTTCTGCTGAACTGGCACAGGCAGTTGCTTACTAACCGCTCTGCCAACACTCTAAGGAGTATGCATAAAACAAAAAATGAAAGGGAAAAAGGTGTAATCAGTGGTCATGGTGAAATTTGACATGACTTTGCAAGGCCATCACTGGGTATTTGGTGTAAGGTGTTGTATGAACTGAAGGGTGTGAAACCTCTGCTTTGCATGAAGAGTCAGATGACTTCCAGGCAGAAAAATGAAAAAAATTCCTTGGTTTCATTTACTACTGTGTTTGGAAGAGATGATGGTCCAGCTGTGATTATGGAGTCGTACAAGAGGACCACTTCAACTCTGTGCAACACAAGACTTTTCAAGACTATTCAGGCATCTCTTTCAGCTGGATTAGGACTAGTGCTCAGACAAAGAACTTGTGTTAGTGCTGAGTGTTCAATTCTCTCCAGCATGCACTCAGTAAATATCTGCTAAGGAGCACAAATAAAATATTGGACGCTCTTAGGCCCTTGGTTCTGTGTCATAAAGGGCAGATATTTTCAGGATCCCTCCTGTACTGTTTGTAACCCTGCTAATTCTTGGGAAAGGCAGAGTAGAGGAGCCATCTAAACCTGGGCCTTCCTCACAACCTGACTTCACAGTTCTTGGGCAACAAAACATACACTGGACAATGGTGACCTGGTTTATCACTTTTGGGTGGAATGGGAAACAAAACAGGGCCGGAAGACACATAGGACCCGTAGGACTCAAGGACCCTCATGTTCTGACCGTCTGCTCTAGGCTGTTGTCTAATTTCAAAATGATTTGCAGAGATGTGCTATTGTGTGTCAACAGAAGAGAACCTTATGAGACAAGTTCAACATTAACATGACACCATTTATTCAAATGTAAAGGACTTGGAAAAGGGATCCTAAATTTCTCTATTAAAATACATTTCTGTCCATCTGTCTGATGATTTATCACAGAACATTCAACACTTTATGTGACAATTTGAATGTGGAGATAATTAAAAGGCCTGAATGTAGCCTCTACAGGCAGGGGAGTGTACCTGGAAGTCAGACCTGCACACAGAAGATAGTGTGACAGAGCCTGATGTCATGGCTTTCTTTGTTCTTTGCAGAATTTCTTGTCTCAGTTTACGATGTAATACTTGTAGCACTTGTAGTGGGCAAAGGACCACAATGGGACTGGGACACCCTATTTTGTTCCTAGATTTGCCTTTCCTAGATGCTGAATGATCATGAATGATATATCATTACTCTGTGCTTCTATTGTCTTACCTGCAAAATTGGATGCATGGTAGTGGTCTCCTGAAATGTGAGGAGATTTAGCGATCAAATTAGCCATATAACCCCCCAAAACTCAGTATCTACAAAAACTGAGTTGGAAAAATAATTTTTTTCTGATACTTCACCCTCCTGTTACTCTTAGAAGTTTAGTAGCAGTGTCGGACCGAAGAGGGGTCACTTGGGAGATACAGCCTGCTGTGGATGAGATGGGTGTCTGACAGATTTAACAGGGCAGTCTAATCCAGCACAGTGAGTCTGGGTAAACAGTTCTCTGTAGAGGGCAGTATTACTGACTTAATATATCAGTTCCTGGAATCTTCTGCCTGGTTTGGTAATTACAGCAATTAGTTCTGTTCAGTTGTGTTGTGTTTTGTCCTCAACATGTTAAGAAGACTGCGCTGTTTGAGTAATGAATCTCTTCTCAAACTCCCTACTTACAGCTCTTCTTCACGCACTCCCAAGTAATTCAACAGAAAAGCACTGCTCAAATTAAAATCTTTTTGCCAAATTAGGCAAAAATTGGGCTTGATGACCCAGTCTCCCTTCTAGCTGCATGTTTCTGACAGCAAAAAGAGTGCCACATGTAATTAGAATCAGTTTCCCTCTGTTGCTTAACATGCTCTTCCAACACTTTGCTAAAGAATTGCTCTATAGACTCGTGGCCAGTCACTGAACCTCACCATGTGTCCCCATCTTGTAAAATATGCTTTATTTTCCTGTATGTATGAAACTACATGTAGCTGTGCCATAATATACCATTTGACTCTGCTTGCCTTGCGTAGGAATCCAGATGTTTCAGCGTTACCTGGAGGTTTGTTCAGTGTGCTGACATTTGTGAGTTCACTTTGAATTGTAAGTCCACTTGGAATCTTGGTGGGACCACCATTTTATAGACATTCTTGAAGGTATTTAAAAGACATGTAGATGTGATGCTTGGGAACTTGGTTTAGTGGTGGACTTAGTAGTGCTAGGTTAGCAATTGCACTCAATTATTTAAGGGTCTTTTCCAAACAAAATGATTCTATGATTCTGATTTCTAGCATAGAATGATGGAATCAAAATGGTTTGGGTTAGAAGGGACCTTTGAAGATCATCTAGTTCAACCACTCTGCCATGGGTGGGCATGTTAACTTCCCAGGTATCTACAGATATTTGAAGTATCCTTGAATTATCACCTTACCTTCACATCAACACTTCCAGCAAACAAGTTATTACTTAACCAGTTTTAACTTCTTAAACTAAAACCAAGACGTGTTGCATTGTGCTACTATCCCAAGCAGATTACAGCCCTAATTGTTGTGAAGTACCACTGTACCTGTTGTGAGACATGTCCCATCTGTCTATGCTGCTGTTCCCAGGGAGATGTAGCATTCAGCTTTTGGCCTGCGATTGTTGGTGAAATTTGCTTCTTGTCCCAGTAAAATGGCAATTCTGTTTGCAGTGGTAGTGGTAGCCTAGATCTCTTCCACAGATGAAATACTCTTTCAAGCTGCAGATGAAAAATGTTTGATGGCAATAGTGGTCATTTGCTGAAATAGGAGGAGCTGCTGGAGAAGGGGAGAGCTTCTTGCAAGGAATATCCAAAAAGCCATGTGGAGCTGTGCTGAAGAGTTCAACTGTATCTTTTGGGGTCCAGTTTAATTCTCATCCGTTTCTTATGAGCTATGGATATCTTTCACTTCACCTGTGTGAACTGAGCCCACGAGTGCCCTCTTCTTGATCTACTTTTTTTTCTTTTTGCCTGCAGGCTTCCTCTTTCTATCTCTTTTAGGCTCTTGCCTACCCTGCATCCATATACTATAGCCTAAAATTATCTGATTTGTTCATAGGACTCTTCAGAGTAAGCTCTTATCCAATTATATCCATCAAAGCAGCATTTAGTTCCCATACAAAAACATTTTCCCCAGCTATCATTAATACAGTTGTTTCAGGGTTCTGTACGCACTTGGAGATTATCCTGCCTGTCTTCTTCACCTGGGCTTATTTCTTCCATGTCTTTCGTATTCTACACGCATTAGTGCAAATGAATGGGAAGGTGGGAAACGTTATTGTTACCAAGCAGAAATTAATGCCTTAAGTATTAAATATTCTCCCAGAGTAGACAACCATAGAGGAATTTAATGTGATGCATGATTTCATCCATGCTGGAACCGCATTTCCCCTGAGTTTATTTTGAATCTGGAGGTGAAGAATGAGAAAGCAGCAGAAATACACTTTAGATCATGGAAAGAATGCAAATAGTGTTTCACAGAAGGACAGCAGTAGGAAGAATGTTTAAATCTCTCAGTGACTCTGAAGAATGCTCATGGCAATCTCAGTGGTTACTTTAAAAGAATACCAGAAATGAGTTGACTGTTATACTGACCCTTTAACCACAACATACGATTTTTTTTTCAGAAAGCGTGTACGAATACGCTTGAGGCACAATGCATACTGCTCGATCAGTATCATAATTTCCCCCCTTTCCCCAACCACGTGTAAAAGAAACTTCAGAATCTGCCACGTAAATGTTACCCATTGACAAGCCACTGAAATTTTTTCCAGGACCGTGCTTTAACAAAGATGCTTTCGAGGGATTCCCTTGTTCAGCCAAAAATGAAGGGTTCTTATCTAACACTATCTTGTCTAAATATACACAGCCTGTGATGACGAATTAAAAAAATTTCGAGACCAGGTATAAATACCACCGACAGGCAGATGAAGTTCATTCGTCTACTTTCTTCTAATAGAAGGTTTAACTAATAGAAGCTGAAGTGCACTGCTCTGAGAACTGACATACCCCAGAACTTATCTGAGCAGTTTAACTGAAACATCAGCAAGAAAATGACTTTCCAAACCTACAGCTTGTTTGTTCTGTCTATCATCATGGTTTGTTTTGGACGTGTTGAAAACAGATTAAATCTACTTCAACTTCAAGATGATATAGACAAACTGAAAGCTGATTTTGTAAGTATAGCCTTCTACTGCATTTCTCTTCCCCTTCTACTTGTGCCTTACATATCATCTAAACTTGAGCACTGCTTGACATACTCAGTATGTACCAATAGAGGGTAATCATCGAACAAATTTTTTGGTTATACCTTTTTTAAACAAGAATATGGACAATTTCTTTGGCCTTGCTAAGCTCTCTCATTAACATGATTTAGTTTTTCAATAGTCACAGTTACTGTAGTAGTTTGAATTTATTTCAGGGAGCTTCAGAATTTATTTCACAAGAGCTTCTACAAGATCAATTCAGCCTTTGATTACATGGAATATTTTATAATAAGAAATCCTAATGCAATGTATGGAGAATGTATGAATATTTATCAAATTCAGACTAGATGTAATTTGCTGACTTTTTAAATTTTATGTTAGCAATGCTATTGGGGGATTTAGTATTAGTTAGCAACATAAAAAAAATTGAGATGAACTTTTGCTTTAACAAATGCACTTTTGTTACTTATTATTAGTTGCAGTAGTGTGTTGCCCAAAGGTGGTTCCTACTTCTTATTCTTCTGCATCTTCCAGTCATTCTAATTCCACATCTGTGACTATGATCTGGCATAGGAATGTAATCTGGCATGATATTCTTTCTTTTCAGGTAGAGTTTTGGTAACTCGATAACTGTAATGTTAATTCACCAGCCTTCACCTAGGAGGCATTAAAGCAGTTCACAGTTGAATTCAGCTGGGTAACAGATCTACAACAGTCACTTCTAATTAACAGCTTTTATTCTCAATATATTTTTGTTGTTTTCTTCCTTAAATGCGTGAAAGCAACTGCAACAGTTTGCTGCTATTTTCAGCTATGATTTTGTCATAATTTTGTGCAAATGACAGTTGAAATTCAGTAGTTAAAGAACCACTCTGAAGAAGTGAAGACTAGTGTGATACTTCAGTGTTTGCAGATTGGTCAGAAAGTGGCTGTAAAATTTGTATTGTATCTTAATTTGTTATTAACATAGACCAGAGAGAGTCTCACTAGAACATATATAACTGTTGAAGACATCCTGAGCCATGGTGAGGTTTTTGCACTGACATTAAAACTCTGGTTCACAGCAGGTGCTTCCCACCTTTCAGAAGAAGAGCAAAAGAAAGTTTGGCAGTGTGGTCAGCATGGGGAACCAATCAGGCTAGAAGGTTTCTGACAGCCTGCAAGTTTTCCCTTTGCACTCACTATATTTAAATTACTGAGCAGACAAAAGAAGGAAATAGTCACTGTTGTATACAAAAAGACAAAAAAAAGATGCAGAAGAGGAAGTGATTCAGTTTTCCTCTCCTTGGTAGGAGAATTGTATTGCTCTTTTTTTCCTAGAATCTGACACAGTGTGTAGCTAACATCTGATGGTTAAATGCCATCCCTGTGAGCTTCTCAGTAGCCCACTAATCTTGCATATACTCATGCCTGACTGTGGGCTACTGGGCTGTTCTCCAGTTCTATAGTTTGTTCTTGTTTCATATGAGATTTTACTAAGACTGGATGAATTTAAGGCCACGAATGACTACATACTGCTGGACTTTGACTTACCAGAAGACATGCCAACTTCAGGCCTAATGATTTTCTAGCCAGTTGATGTGTTTATGAGCTTTTATTTTCATCTGTCAATAGCAAAAGCATTTGGTAAAACAGATGTGTTCAGCATCTCTATTTAGGTGAGCTATAGCAGGAGAAGCATTGAAAGCAGACTAATGCCATTTCTGATATTAGGCAGCCATGCAATGGGATTTGGTGCTTAGAGAAGTGAAAGCATTGTGATAGCTGTAGGCCATTGGTACAAAAATCTGGATTTTACTGCTTATTTGATTAGAGAACACAAATTTGCCTTGTGATAAGTATTGTTTGTGTAACAGATATGTTTATTCTTTGTTGCAGAATGCAAGTCGTTCAGATGTAAGTGATGGCAGACCTATCTTTACAGAGGGGTTGTCAAACTGGACAGAGGTGAGTTAGCAACAGATATGAAAAAGCATTCCAGGCACTTTGCAGGGCTCTTTTGGTACAAAGCAGCTCCCAGAACCAGTGCAATTAGCTGGGGTAGAATGAACATGAGCAGAGTTCCCTTTGGTAACCTTGAAATGAAAAAAAAATATCCCCATAAAATGCTTCCCATGAGGGTTAAGGTGCTTTGTACTGCACCATGAAATGATCTGAGATACAGACAAGCCCAGGGAGTGATTTGCAACATCTTCTTTTTAATTTTGTTTTAAGTGGCAGTGAGAACCCCTGCATGCTGTGTTTTATCTTCATTCATTTCCCTGCTGATGAGCACTCACAAACCTCTCTTTCTGACTGTATTTTTCAACAGAGAAATGAAAAAAGGATCATCCTGAGTCAGATTGTTTCCATGTACTTGAAAATCCTTGAAAACACTGACAAGTCAAAGGCGCACATCAGGAACATATCTGAGGAGCTCTACACTCTGAAAGAAAGCCTTTCTGATGGCTCAAAAAAGATGGAATATCTCAAGGACCTGACAAAGCTTCAGGTAAGGCTCTTCCTTTGCCTCCAAGGCTCATCATGTTATATTTTTCAGTTGTGATTTGAGTGTGATTCAAGCCAATAGTGCTTCATATGGTAACCCTTCTCTAGCTCACTTCACACTGGAAAAAAGTGTTTCCAGCTGCAGGGGCTGCTGCAGGTCTACGGTGTGGGGTAGACGCCTGAGTCTTCCTGGAGTTTGGCACAAGGATGCTGACAGCACTTCCACTGAGTCTGCACACCAGAGCTGACACTGACAGAGCCTTTGTGGTCTAGAAATTGGGTGGGAAACTTGTACCCAGCTAGGGCTTGCTCTATGGCTTTGAAAGCACTTGGTTTATTGAGCAAGTGCCAATGGCACAAACCACTGACCTCTGCAGAGGTCTGCAGACAATACCCCAGTGGAGTTAGTTGCTTGTAGCTACAGAGTAGCTCTGTTTCACAGAATATGGCTGCTCTGTGGCATGTCGTGAAGCAGCACAGAAAGTGAAAACCAAAAATCTGTGACAAAGTGGCTCTTTTCTGTAGGAATTAGGTAGAAGAGTAATTGAAAACTAAAGATGTGCATCAGTTTTACTCTGGTAGCAGGGTAGCCTGTGGGATGTGATCAGTAAATGATTATAGCTCTTGGCACAACTTTTGTTCCATTTGTTTTTTACTTTTAACAGATGAATGACTTGAAAATTCAACGCAAAGCTGTGAATGAGCTGTTCAGTGTCTTACAAAAACTGGGGGATACTACGAGTTCTCACAAAAGAAAAAGAAGCCAGTTTCAGAGGCAGTGCAAATGCTAATGCCTTTTTATGTTCTTTGCACGGAGTTACTGTGCAGATCTTGTGACACGCCTTTTTTTATTTTAAGCTTTCTAATGAATTTTTATACATTTATTTATTAATATTTAAGTATTTTAAATAATTATTTATAAAGAAATACTGATTAAAGTATTTATATGTCCTACTACTATATAAGAAATAACTTTGTCTTGAATTCCTGTCTATTTGTTATATGTTTGTTGACCTGAAAATACAGAATGAGACAATGTTTACCCAGTTTCCATATGGAAATCTTGAAATGACATGATACGGTACCCAGCTTTCCATCTGGTGCTGTCTTGAGAGAGGGTTGTTACAAGTTTAGTCTCATTATTCATCTATTTGGCATGGAGATACAAGCACCAAGAGGGGGAAGTTACTGTACTCAGAAAAACATATTCATGTCTGCTTACTACTAAACATATCTAAATCTAAATAAAGCAAATAAACATGTTTAAAGATAAGCAAATGCTGACTCACATTTCTGAAGGAGAGTATTGATGATTAATTGCTGGTATTTGCTATTATTATGCACTGAAGTTACTGGGAGGCCAGCCTACTTAACACCTCAAGAAAATGTGACTAACTGTACTGCACTGACTTAACTTCAACTCTCAGATTAAAAAAATTGCTGGTTTTTTTTTTTTATATATACTGAATAATTTAAATGTGTCTGATGTAATTTTATTTATTTTGAGGTAGTAGTATGGAAGTTTTTATCCCAAGGACTATATTTTTGTACTGGAGTATTATTAAAAACTTTGGATTTCTCAATATAAACTTCTTGAAATTTGGATTTTAAACAAGCAAGAATAAATAAATAAATAAATAAAGTGTGTTTGCATGTTTGTTCACCATCATCTCTGTCAAAAGTAAAATGCTAGTCTTGCTGTACATTGTCACAAAAGATGGTCCTGCCCGGATATATAAAGCACATTTTGTTTCCTCCCACCTGTCTAAGATTTGGGAATGGATAATGTTTTTAAAGAAATCTGGCATAAGGTTCTGAAATTCCAAAGTTTTACTTGTATCTGGATAAGGAAATATCATTTTGCATATAAGAAGGCATTGATCGTTTGAAATTTGTTGCTACTCTGATGTAAAATAAAAGACACTTCCAAATTTCTCTGCAAGTCAAATGTGTGGAACCCAGACTGAGATCACCCGTCTGCCGGGCTCTTTGTGAGTGGTACAAGTGGGAGGCCTGGGGCTGCTTGGGCTTTGGTCACTCACAGGCTTGGGTTTGGGCTTCCGAATTCTCAGGTCCTCAGGGCTTTACCAAGCAAATTATCTGGGGCAAACTGTCTGGGCTGACTGGGAATGGGCCAGATTTTCCTTGACATTCCTGCCAACATGAGACTTCCAACTACCCCCTGAACTTGAATCAACGAATTCCAGAAATAGTGCCCTACTGAGCCCAAAGTTTAGTTGGAGTAAGTCCAAGAAGTTTAGTCATAATTGTTACAGCCCTCCCTACTCCCATGGGCCCAGCTGTCTCCCTTGCTGTAAGATACCTTCATTCATATTCTCATTTGACAGTCGGAAGAAAGCGACTCAGTGATCCTGGAGACTTGAACTGGTTTTGAAGAAAACAGCTGTTCTTGTTTGTATTAATCACAGACATGCATATGCATGTGAGATGCAAGTGAAATAACTCTGTGGGATTTCTCCTGTTCCAGGGCTTACCATGAGAAAGCCTCAGTAAGCATTTAACATAAGGAAGGTGTCATTCTGTGCTCATGCTCTTTCATGAGGTATTAAGGGAGACTAACTGTCCTCTGGGGACACACAGTCAGCTGTAGCAAATTCTATTGAAAAAAAAAGTACAAAAAGAAAAGAAAGAAAATGAAGAAGAAGTGAGAGAAAAAACAAGAAAGAGAGAAAGGGAAGGGCAGGGAAGGGAAGGGAA
>VXAY01006698.1:1311204-1478531 GCA_013399855.1 Oxyruncus cristatus
GGGAAGGGAAGGGAAGGGGAAAAAATGAAAAACCTAACAGGTTTACTTCTGAGTAAATTAATACTCTATTTTTTTTTAATTTAAAGCCATAACTGGCTAGGAGCTACTTTATTAGGCTATAAAATGAAAAGTCTACAGTCCTTCCACACCTTGCCAAAGAGGTTCATGGAAAAACAAGTAAGGTAGTTGCTATACATCCAGAAAAAATAAAAATAACATTTCCCAAGCCATCCTGCCTTAGCTGTTTGTACCCAAGTCTGTGCCATTTTCTGTGCTCTGCTGTCCCATGCATTCCTGATGTTATCACAGTAAATCTGGCTCAAAACAACAAGTGTTTTGGGGGGGAGTTTATTGCTCAGTCACACAATTTCCCAGGTTCCTCTTTTGCTAGCGCTTGGTAGCAGAGAAGTAGGGAAGGAATGATCAGTGCAGAGATGGACTGGCAGCTGGCACTCCTGACAATATGGTTTGTTTTTTTTTTTTTTTGTTGTACACCATATGAATTAGGCAAATCACTTATAATGTGAAAACTTGTCATCTCTTCTCTCATTTTTACTGGAGTCCTGGATCTCATTTCTGTGTCATTCCTCACTATATCCAAGCAAGGAAGGCACTTCCAGCTAAGCTAAATTTAAGTGTGAAATGAATTTTAATGGCTACCATAAATATTTACAAAGAAAAACATTGGACATTTTTTACTGAAGGTCAGCACAATTTTTTCCAGCTACAGAATCTGAGAGGGTTAATAGATGCACATGCTTGGGAGTGAAAAGATATTCTCTCCTATTTAGTAGTTAAAACTAGAAAGGGGAAAATTCAAAAGGAAAGACAGAATTTTCTGAGCATGTCACTGTGTTTTACACATCACTTGTGCAGTAAATTGATTCTGTCCTTACTTTCTATTCCTCCATATTATCAGTAGTGATTTTAATCTGCCATTTTATCACCTTGTCATTCTGTATTTCAAAGTCCTTAAATAGTTCTTTGCAGCTGGATCTCTTCCCTGTATCCTCCATAACTTAATACATCAGTAAACTTAGTTATAAATATTAATAGCCCACTATATTAGCAGACTTCATTGTGAATATGAATAACTATGTTAATATTATTAACTTAGTACTTCAGCAATCCTAATTATTTCACAGCTTCCCCTTTTTCTCAAGTTGCTGATATCTACATTTGAAATTACAGAGAAGACCAGTTAACCCAGCACCACTGTGTTCACCTCTTAACCATATCCCCAAGTGCCAAATCCACATGCCTTTGGAACAGTTCCAAGGATGGTGATCCCACCACTTACCTGTGCAGCCTATTCCAATGCCTGACCAATGTCACAGGCCACAGGCAAACCCTCCCATGACTGAACCCACTTAACTGCAAAAACCACTCACTGATTTCTACTCTTTTTTTCTCACGTTTTAACCAGTTGCATATTTATGTGAGGAATTCCTGACAATGTAATAGCTTAACTTCTTTTGTAGCTTTACAGTGAGACTTATCAGAGACTCTTCTGAAGCTTCAAAGACATGCTAGTGTTTTGGCTTCCCCTTGTCTATATTCATTGACTCTTCAGTAAACTCTTGTGTAACAAAGAAGTGTGGGATAACCCACCACAAATGCCATATTTATTATTTTCTTTTGCACAACATTTATCCATGGGCCCAATCTGTCTCGGCATGTGTGGTAGGGATGTCAGCTTTACTGGTTTACAGTTTCTGGGATTCCCCCAAGGCCTTTTAGAAAATTAAGAGCCAATAAGCCCACTTTGTGCATCCCTGGTGTAGGGGCAGACTCAAGAGCAGGTTGTATCCTGAACCCCCTAAAGTCTCTATTTTGTCTGTTTTGTCCTTGAGTCCTGCAGGAATCCTGGGTGAAGGTTTTCAGCTCAAATCTGTTCTTGCCATTATCTTCCTCCACTAGTCTAGGAGTGACCATGGGATTATTTTTTGTTAATGGGAATCAGGAATAATAAAAAAAGTCTAAAAAGGTCTGGAGGTGGAAAAATCTAAACCTGGCAGACAAGTGTAGGATTTTCAGCCCCAAATAACAAATAATACAAAACCTCTCACCTCTTTGCTGTCTTTTATGGGGCATGGAAGTGACAACAGCAACTTCTGCAATGCATGGGATTCAGCAGGCTACTGAAACAAGTGAGGAGCAGCACGATGGCCTAGCAACAGCAACAAATATGACTTCTGGGTGTGTTATGTAGCAGTTGGTCCTGATGCAAGACAGCAAAAGAAGGCCAACTGTCTTCCGGCTTCCTCTTTCACTCTTTTCTTACCAAGGTGCACACCCACAGTAAGCAAAGTCTTCCGGACAAGCAATAAGGAAGATGTATGCTGAAAAGTTACCTGAGTAATCCCTTGATCCATGGCAAAACCAGTTATGTCTGTATGGTGGTCACATCTTTCAGAGGGAAACTAAAACCAAAGAGAGCTCCATTTCCTGTCACATAGAGAGGAAAGGAACCTCCTGCTCCACTCCATGCTCACTGCTACCTGCCAGGCAAATGTGTAATTTGCGAGATTTCCCCCTAAATCACTGGTCAGAGATGATCTTGACCTTACAAAACAGAAGGTACCAGTCAGGTAAACCTGTTCTCTAAATCAGCTCAGGGTTGTGAGTTTAACAGGTAAGTGCCTGAGTAAGTGACACTCAGTACTTCTTCACAGATTGGATTTATGTTATCAAACAAGATTCAGTAAAATATATCTATGTGCATAACCACTTCCACAGAAAAGTATTCTTGGAAAGTATATCATCATATGCAATGAACCCAAGGCCAATGACAGCAAAGGAAAGTCATTCCACAATTCATGATTTTATTTTATCCTCAGACCGTTAATGTCACTAGGGGTAAGGAAATTCCCCCCCCCCACCACCTTTCTCGTAAGCTCCTGAAGGTCAAACAACAGATGTTGCTCACTGGCAACTCTTCCTCTGGGGCATACACAACTGTCCTCAGTCCACTTCATGTCTCCCTGCATTATCACCCTGTTTCCTCCTCCACAGATTTCTGGTTGCATCCTTAAAAACTGTAGATGTCAGTGATTTATGTTCTTATAAGAACAAATTTAGACTTTCCATTTTAGCTTCGCATTTAGAAGGACCATTGAACAGAAACATTATGAAAATAATGCTGTTCAATCAATTAAAATTCATTTCCTTGACACTTGAACTGTATTTACATGACTACACTTTTTCAATGAACCATGATGCTAAATTGAATTTGAAATACCTACACTAAAAATTTGGCTACCAGGCTAAACAAATGCTAAAGAACCCACTCTTACCCAATTTGTTGCAATAACCATGTGCAGTTCTTTATTGAAAAGCATGCTGTTCACTTGCAATATATAATTCCTTGTGCAGCTGATACTGCTTGAGGTTTTTGTTAAGGTTGATTGATTAAAAAATTTACAAAAGTCAATGGAAAGATTACTTTTGATTTAAAAGTGAATTGAATTGGGAAACTTGATTCTGGATATCAATATAATCTTCTTTAAAAAAAAAAAATCTAATCTTGAGTGGTGTGTCCAAACAAATGACTCTAATAAATGAAAAAGCATAGAAGAGCGTGAGAGTTTAGAATAGATCCTGCACATTCATGCATTTGTATCAAAAACAACTACCAGTGTTCACATTATTTGCTGAGAATATTCTTATGCTCCCTAAATGGTCTCAAAATTCCTTCACATTTGAAACTGATACGCAATCTTGGCAATTATGAAGAATGTGAGTTACTTCACATCACCAGAAACCCTCTACACACCATAGGCTCTATTTAATTTGGACAGTCCAGCCTTTTGGTTCCTGAACCATGCTTCTCTTTTGGTCACTCCAGACAGTCAGGGAACCCCTTTCACTCAATGACAAAAAGATTTTATCACTCACTGTAAAGCTAAACTGTTTTGGTTTTGATTACAAATAAATGTGCTGAAGTCCTTTCCCTCATTTAGCCCAGAAGAAGAACATTTGGAATAAAATGGCTGTGAATTTATGGAAAGGTCAGAATTTACTGATAAATGACAAAATTCTCAAATTACATCAAATACCAGTAAACTATTAGTTTAAAATACATACAGGACTTTTCAGAGATTTGTAGAAAATACATAAAATGCTGTCAACTACCCTATGTGCTTGTTCTCTTACTTTGTTGATTAACAGAGCAGTTTAATAAAAATCATGAATGAATGAAAAAATTGTTGAGATTTTTTATCTGAAGCAAACAAGTGGTGATGAAAGTCCATATGGAAATCCAGCTGGTGAGCTTCATGTTGCCTGTCTAGCAACTGTTTGGTTTTTTTTTTCCATAGACTTTGTAAAAATTATTTGCTTCTTGAATGCTGCAAAAAATGATGTGGTTTTCAGATGGTGTTTATCACAGGTGGCTAGTTGCAAGGATATCATGGAAAAAATTATTCATTTTAAAACTTTGAACTGATCTTAGTAAGCTAGCTCTTCGTTTTCAGAGAGTTCTTATGAATTCTAAAATTATGTGTTAGACCAACTGAACAAATGCTACATGAACACACTGTAGGGAAAGAATAGCAATTAAAAGAAGAAATTCTCATGCATTTGTGCCTGTGTCTCCAAAATGAGCTATACACAGATGGACAAAATAGGTATCTTTAAACCTGCGCAGAGAAAAACAAAGTCTTAGATGAAAAGTCACTTCAGCTGAGTAGTTTCTGTCCAATGACAGAAGTTGCTTCCCAGTAAGAATTTCACACACCATTAAAACAAACAAACAGAAACAAACAACCAACCCCCCAAAACTTAAAAAAAAAAAAGTTACAACCCCAAATATAATTTCATTAGCACTTTTTACAAAAATGGTGTTTGACTACCCATGGAAGCCACTTACTAAAAGCTCTGTTTCAAAGCAGAGGCACTTTTGGAGGAAATGAGAGGAGACATCTGGTCTCTAGACTCTGACTAAACTTAAGGAATAGCTCTAGTCTGAAGGTGTGTCCTCTTTCTACAATTTCTAATAGCCCTAGGCACTCTTTTAAATCCATACAGCACTCATTTCACATCTTTAAAATTTTCTTAGACCATGTACAGCATCAATTCACAGATCTTCAATTTTGTTTGGCTGTTTTCTATTTCAAAGGGGCTTTACTGATAAACTTTCTGAAGCCGTGAGAAGATGACTGACAACAGAGAAGCAGAATTTTCAAGAGGATGCTTTTAATGTTGGATAGACTTCTTTTTTACTTATTGTGAGCATGATCTATCATTTCCAGGACAGAGTGCTTGTGTGAACTTCTCTGAGGGGCATTTTTGAAAATGCAACACAGTGATGTGGTAGGGATCTTGGGAAAATACTGATTCAGAATCTCAATCTGAGTCAGCACTTTCCTCTGGGTGGGACATAATATGAATCACATCTGCCCTGACCCTCTTCCCATATGGATAGTTCTCCTCCTCATACCTGGGTTTCCTTGTATCTTCTCTGGTTTTATATTCAGAGTGAATGAGCTACAGATGAACATTTGCTTAGTGGTTCAGACATGCAAATGAGCAAGGTTTTGGAACGGTTTCAACATTTCTCCTCAGTCCTTGTTTCTGTTTCAAATATCCATTGTTTTCCTGTGTTTTCTTTTTAACCGGACACTTTTCTTTCTGGTGACTTGTCTTTCTTTTTCTCCCACTCCCAGGAAAGTTCTCTGAATTTTTTACCCTGCTCGGCCCTTCCCAGAGCCCAGCCTTCCTCAGTCAATGAATAGGGTCAAAACTCATCCTTTCTTATGGATCTCTTTCAGGGCCTACTGCTTCCCACGAGATGTGATCCAAATAATGACGGCCGAGTACAAAGGAAATCTCTATCAGATGAATGTGTGTCTTTTTGTATTAATACATGCATGTCTATTGTCAAAAGTCCAAACCACCCTTTCTCAACCTTCAGCTCCCCCGTATCTTAGGAGGACATGCTTTAGTTGTTTCTAAAACAATTATTTTACTTTATTGTGACCCTCCTAATATTTTCTCTGTTCTTTATTTTCTTTTATGACACTCACTTGCATCCTGGGTTTATGAAACTTATTAGCACCCTATGAGCTCCTATCAAATATTGGTAGCTTATTCAGCTGAGCTGACACTGTAGTGCTCTGTCCCTTTCATCATTTGTGGTATCCATCAATTGGAGAGATTATTACTCACTCACATAAGAAATAATGAGTCTAACTATCAGTGTGGGAGTTCTAATTCTTGTCTGGCTATTTCTTACCTGTAGCTAATCTGTTTAATCTTCAGAGGAAAGTGTGTGGGTTTTGTTCCTTTTTACTATTATTTTTTTCTTCCTTGTAGTTATTTCAGTTTGTCTCTGTTTGAGGTAGGTGAGACCTTCTGTACCTCTTCAGCCATAGGACTATGCAAACACATGTAAAACAAATTCAGCATCAAAGTAGCTTTTGTTATTCTCACATACTAGCATGAGCACTGCTGTTTTTCGCCTCCAAGAAGGAGTGAGAGGGGATAGGTGGTCTGGAGTTCAAAAATGTCTGACTGAGAGTTAGTCCAAGAAGAAAGGTGATTTGCTGCAGCAGAACTTATTAATTTATACTTACCACTGGAGTACACATTCAAGTTAAATAATTAAATAAAATTGTTGAACAGGAAATGCTAGCTTTCTTGTGTTTGAGAAGGCTGTGGTGAGAGGAAAGTCTGCAACAAAATTCGGGAGAAAAGGTCCCAGGCAGTACGACCTTTTGGTAGCCTGGTTTTGTATCACCACATCTGTCTCACAGTGCCAGAGGCAAGCCAAATTTTCTTTCCACCAGACACACAATTTTAAGAATTACTGAGCTGTATGGACAGAAATTCACCTCTGGGCTGAGTGGCAAAGCACCTACCAGGAGCGCTGCACACAGTTCATCTCCAACGCCCACCCACCTTCAGCTTGCAGAGGTGGCTAAACCAACAGAAAACCAAATCATAGACCTCATGAAATGGAGGGTAACTACTACATAGCTCACAGCTAGTATCGCTCAAAGGAAACATGGATTCCCTGCATATGTCTAATATACAGCATTACATACCTGCTCTCGCTGGACCCCTTGCAAGCAGAGATGGTCTAACCAATTGTAACAATTTTGAGGTGAACGAACTTCTATTAAGAAGAGGAATGAATCCCACTGTGATCTTAGTTGTGGTCAAAGCTAAGCAGTGAGCACAGTTTGCAGCAAAGGAGCAAAGACTTCAAATGCAACACATTAAAGTATCTCTGAAACGATCTTATTTGGGTGCTCTTTGGTGCAGCTGTTTGCAGAAAAAAAGGCACTAAATTAGTCACAGAGCTATTGAAAAAGTTGTCTGGCTGACTCATAAAAGCAAAGTGACAACAAAGTAATTAAAAAGACAGGCAACAAAAAACAGTTTATGGTTACTTTTGCAAGATAGTAAAGAAAACAGTAAAGAGAAGTGGCTTATGTCAAGTCAAGGGTGATTATTATTTCAAGGACATAGAGGTTGTGTTGCCTAATAACTAATAACGTTTAACAGGAAAAAATTCTTATTCTTCAAGAAATCCAATTATGAAATAATGTATTTAATGGGATATCATCCATGGTAATTAAAAATTGCTTAGACACATCTTTATTGCAAATGCAGAAAGGCAGGGCAATCAAACATCATGGAAACAGGTGCTCTCAGCTGAAGAATAAGAAGGTAAATCTGGCTGGAGTTAAATGGGTTTTGATTTAAAGTGCTTATAAGTGTTCACCTTACAGCCGTGATCTCCTTTAATGCTCAGATGAATAATCATCTCCACAGCCAAGGGGTAAATCAACACAGATTCAGAGGCTGCCGCTAAGGATGGTGGGTTGTGTGTGTAGCAATGCAGCATCCACATTGCTACCTCGGGACAGGCTGAATTCATTGAATGTTTCCATCTAGCTCCTCAGGCCTTCGTTGCCTGCCCCCACCTGTTTTCCAAGGAAAATAACATTTTTCCATGAGTGAAAACCTACATGTATTGATTTATTCATATTTGATATCTTACACTAACAAAGGGATTTAGTATGTAATTTCATTAATTCTGTATTTTCTAGGCTGTTTTGCTTTACTCATTTGCCATTAAGCTGGAGCAGTAATTACATGAATGATTTCAGGTGGAAATGACTCATGTTCAAATTCTTCAGCAATTGTCCTTGCAGTGTTGGGGATGCTGTCCTATATTAAACCTATTTGCTGAGCAAACAAGATTACCAAGAGACTGGACTGCAGAGGCTATGGGAATAATCTCACTACTTCTGCAGAACTTTCGAATTTATTAATTTACTTTGTATAAAGGCTAAATTTTGTGCCAGACCTTACCTAGAAAGGTAAACATTTATTTTTGTTTCAGATGGAAATTGGAGATTCCCAGCTGGAGCCCTGTGTTACAATGTTTCATTGGGATCATTTTTGGGAAGGACGAAAATAAGAAGGGAGCTCTTTTCTTACTTTCTTTTGTTTCAAGTTGCTTATGCTTATGCAGTTGGGTCAGATATTTGATATTTCACTCATATTCCTCTTGAGATAAGGAAGGTAAGGTAGTTACCTTAAAGTGAAGAGAACAGGGCTGCAAGATCATTTACAAGAGAAATTCACAGGTACAACAAGAACCTTGGAAGGTTTGCATTTCATTTCTCCACTTCCCTGCTAATACAAAAGTTGTAGGAAATACCCCAGATTTACTAAATCAGTTATTTCTGTTGGTTAGAAAATGTCCATTTGGTTTTGGATTCCTGAGGCAAACGGGCTGACCTTGTGTTCTCTACTTTTAGACACAGGACTTTTCAGCTAGAAGCTGTTAAATCTTTTCATATTTTGCCTCTGCACTATGCTGTTGGGAAACATGATCAGGGTGTGCCATATGAGGCTAACCAATTTCCCCACAGCAGAGGCTACAGTTCTGTGAGGGGGTTTTCTGCTACAAAAAATGTCTAGTGAAACCACAGGCTGCTCCCGGGTCTCGTGTATACAGTTGGCTGTGGCCTCAAAGCAGGCCAGTGCTGACTTTGTATTATGAGCACAACTGCCTCAAGCAAGCGAACTCTTTATCCAGGGAGCTGTTATCAAAAAGGTCAAGACAATATATAAAAATTGGTAGGTCCATTAGGTCTCACAAGTTTGTGCACACACATTTGTTTCATTAGCTTTTGACTGAAACATGGTAGCACTGAGTTTAGGATACCAATTTGACATGTGGTCCTATAAGGCTTTTATTCCACAGGTAAAAAACACTTTGCTGATAATTTATACCAAGCCAGCAGATGTGTAGGTGAGTGAGGAAACTCCTGTCCATCATACTGCTGGAAACTGGATACTGTCGAGTTCTAAAACAACCTGGAAATTTTCTTAAAAATATTTTCTTAAAAGTTATGTATAACCATGATACAGTTCAATGTGTAAAGCAGTAGTAAAATGGCCTCAGGATAGAAGACATCTCTACTGCACACAGAAGATAAAAAGATGAGAGGGAGGGTAAAAGGCCATGCCAATGCATACAGGTAGATTTTTACACAAAGGTGAAAGGGAAATCTGCTGAGGGATGCCATGAGAATGGCAACCTGGTTAATGTGGCACATGGAGAATGCTTAGATTGAAACATCTTGAACCAAATAAACAATAAGACTGCATTGCTGAAGGCCAGAAAAAGGGTGCTGGAGAAGAACAAGAATGGAAATGAAGAGACAACTAAAATCTGGCTGTTAATTTATAGCTGATGGATGTTTTGGATTTGCATGTCAAGGTTTTGGTAGCTGGGGGTGACAGGGGTGGCTTCTGTGAGAAGCTGCTGGAGGTTTCCAGGACAGACCCACCACTGGCCAAGGCCAAGCCAACCAAGAATGATAGTAACACCTCTCTGATAACGTATTTAAAAATGGGGAAAAAAATGTTACTGGGCAGTTGAAGTTGCAGCCAGAGAAGAGTGGAGTGAGAACATGTGAACAACTCTGCAGACACCAAGGTCAGTGGAGAAGGAGGAGGTGGTGCTCCAGGTGCTGATGTTGAGGTTCCCCTGAAGCCTGTGGCTGCCCTGCAGCTCATGGAGGAGACCCATGCCAGAGCAGGTGGATACCAAAAGGAGACTGTGATCCCGTGGGATGTCCATGCTGGAGCAGGGTCCAGGCAGGGACCTGTTGACCTGTGGAGAGAGAGCCCACCCCACCCTGGACTGGGTTTTCTGGTAGGACTTCTGTTCCAGTGAGGGACTCAGGTTGGAGCAGCCTGTGCCTAAAGGACTGCACCCTGTGGAAGAGTGATGCATGTTGTAGCAGTTTGTGAAGAACTTTGCGTTGCCTGTGGGATGGACTCACGCTGGTGAAGTTCATGGAGGACTGTCTCCCATGGGAGGCTCCTCATGCTGGAGCAGAGGGAAGCACTCGTCTCCCTGAGCAGGGGAAGGAACAGCCTCCAGTGAACTGACTGTAATCCGCATTCCCATCTCCCGGCGCCACTGGGGTAGTAGGTGGAACTTGGAAAGGAGTGAAGGATGGCAGGAAGATGTTTTTAAGGTTTATTTTACTTTTCGTTCTCCTGTTCTGATTCTGTTAAATTTAATTAATATCCCCATTTCTAGTCTGTTTTGCCCATGATGGTGATTGGTGAGTGATCTCTTCTGGTTGTTATGTCAACCCATGAGCTCTTTGTTACATTTTCTCTCCTCTGTTCAGTTGCAGAGAGGAGAGGCTTTAGTAGGTACCTGGCATCCAGCCAGGGTCAACCCACCGCAATGGAAATAGTGGTGTGTTTAGTGGCAGTGTATTTGTGCACATTTAACCTATGGCACAAGGACTTGACCTTGCACCAAGGTCTTCTAAATTGTATTTCTACATGCAAACTACAGACCTGTGCTTTCCAATTAAATGCCAAGTACTAAATTGTGTTCAGGGGAAGGTTTTGGTGTGGTATGAAACCATTTGTGCATTTCTTTCAGACTTGAGAAAGTGGAATGCAAATCACATATGCACTCCAGACTTCACTAAGTCCTTTTTACATTTGTGTACCAAATGCTGGAAAAGGGATCACTGAACTCTTCCCTATATGCCGTTCTGTGGTCTCCACTGACTTTGGGGGCCAGTGGACAGCTCTCAGCTCTCAGCTCTGCTTACAGACCACCCTGCCACTCTGCTTTTAGAGTGATGCATCTACTTCACCTGCTGAGGCCAGGTCCCCCTGCTGTGCTATCATGTACAGTATGACTTTCTGAAAGTACTCTAATGTAACTCTTGCACATTGAGTTTTTCCGAAATGCCTCCTCCCTCCTCCCAAATCAAAATGAAAGTCTTCAAGTTAATTCTACACTGAGAAGTCACACATTGTGATAAGAAAAGCAAGGAGTCTGCAGCTGAGGCAGACCTTGGAGGCAGATCTATCCTCACCCGAGCCAGGTTACAACTTTGAATGGCTGCAGTCCATTACTATTACTGGAACAAAGCACAGCCAGGAATTTTGAAATCACATCCAAAAATCTCCCACTTGCAGAGTCTGGGCTGAGTCTGGGCTACCCATATGTGCCCATATGTGCATGGATATTTACATGATGACTTTATCTTTGGGATTTTAGCCCTACAGCTATGCTACATAAGGCTCCTACCACAAAAATCTTTGTTGCGTATGGTTTCTCTGACACTGCAGCAAAGAAACCCAGTTTCTTGGGAAGCTTATTCCCCTGTGCATGAGGAGGGCAGTTGCTTTGGGAACTGCACTGCCAGATCCATGTGACTAAATTATGGCACCAATTAACACCAAGCCTTTGGGTACACCCCTTTATGAATCTGTTCCCTGAAACATGCAAATATAACTTACCAGGAATCAAGACAGCGAGCTCTTCTATGGTTTCCCATACAGTCAGGATACAGAAAATGGCTATGAAAAGGTGTGCATTCCATGTCATCTGGAAGGGAAAGGCTCGCAGCGCCATGCACCAGGGAGAAGAGCTGCCAGGATGTCTCACGGCCACCTCATCCTGGCACAGCTGCACACCATTTGCTGCCCCTTATGGCAAAGAGCCCTTTGCTGACTGATGTAACCCAGACCACGGGACACTGAGATGTCATACCTAGCAGCTGGGAACTTCTGGGAGATGACGATTTGTCACTGAACAAATTCAAAAACATAGGCCCATACTAGTCATTGTGAAGAAAATTAACTCTCCCTCAGCCAAAACCAGTGCGTGTGGTCACAGCCTCTACCCTATCTCCAGTGAGGGTGCATAAAGCCCCACCACATCCCAGGACTGGGTCAGCCCCTGGCACACATCTGGGAAGAGTGTGAGCATGGCTGGCATGGCGCAAGTGGGATGGTTATACGCCACTCAGCTCTGCATATCTACTCCCACCCCTCACTGTCTCACACTGCTGATGTGGGATGTGTGTGGGATGTGTAAACAGATTGTTTTCAAAAGGTCAAGTTGGAAAGAGATCTAAAACATGAGTAAATACATGAAAGTAGTTTTTCTTGCTTCTTGAAACCCTGTTCAAAAGGTCACCAGTGCCTGCACTGCACAACTTTCTGCTATCCTAGCCCAGAACACACCACCCTTTCAAGAAAACGTGCAGTGTTCCCTAGTACTTTTTCACTACAGAAGCAACTTCCTCCAAGCAAAAGCAAACTGTTTAGCAGAGATGTGGAACTATAACAGCAACATGAAGTTTACACCCACTTATGCTATTCCAAGGCAAAGCTCCCACCCGTGATCATTGAATGAGCACACACCACACAGTTTGTCCAAGCATGGCACAAATTGTGGATCCCCAAATCCCCTTACATCAGCCAGCCTGAGCACAAACTGAGTTAAGGCAGTGCTGTCTGGATTCAGCCTTCCAGGCAGGCAAAGTGCTCAGCTAGCCCAGTGGTTGCAAGGTTCACTAGTCTCTGCCTCCATCCTGGATGATCACAGTGCCTTATCATGAAAGATCAGCTTGAGGAAAGCATGTAGTCTGAGGAAAAAAGATTTGCACGTTTCCTGGTGTCTGTAGTCAATGGAGAGCAAAGAGTTGAACAGTCTGAAACCTCCTCTCTTCTGGATGGTTAACATGGGGACATAGGGAAGAATTTTACATAGAAACAACCAACTAACATGGATGCTGCTAGTTCCGATCACCTCCCTTTTTCCCTTGGAAAGGAGAAAATCCATAATTTTCATTACCAGCATTATTCACTGTATGTGTCTCACTAGAAAATCTCTAGTCACAGGTGAAGCCTTACAGAATAAAGTTTCAGCTATATATACTACTTAATACTTATACATACCTTACACTATGCATGGCACCCATCACTTCATTTAAATCATGTTGGCCCTGGAGACCATACCTCTACGAGCTGCACACGTTAATGTGAGATAACAAGTAAGAAAACATGATATTCTTGTTCTTATGCACAGCTTAGAACATTACATACAGTAAAACAGATCTTTTGCAAGCTCCTTCAGAATTGACTGTTCACTGGAAACATCCCCACCCATAAGTCCCTGCAGAGTATCAAGGTTTATTGTGACAGAGGACAATGTCTTAAAATTATTATTTGCAATGGGCTTTTTTCGTGCCTGACACAAGTTGTGTTACAACAGCAGTCAGTCCAGATACTGTTATGAAAAAACAAACAAAAATAAATCAAATAAAATAATATTTCTCATTTGTTAGAACATACTTGCTTAGTTTCATTTTATATTTCTAGCCCACAGAAGGCTTACAGGAAATTTCAGCTGGTAAAATGTAAATTTACCGTAATTGTCTAGTAGTACCAGATGCAGCTGACCACAAGTTATGTGCTTCAGAAAAAAAAAAAGGTGTTCGTACTAGCAGGGTAATAAATGACAGGAAACAAAATTGCCTGATGCTAGCACAGGTTTTTGAATCTGTGACTCTCAGAAAAACATGTATACCATACCTCCAAAGAACATAATTCATTCTAATGAAATTCCCACAAGGAAAAAGACATAGTAGAAAAAGTTAAACTGCGCAGAAAAATCAAGCTTTTGTTTTGTTACCTTATAGCATGCTGCTCTGAGGGCTGGTGGTACTACTGGCACAGAAAGCAAAAAGCTGAACCAGGGGCATTCATTCCCCTCTGGCAGGACAAGGAGGTGCTTTTCCACGTGAGCCTCATCCAAAAGCCACAAGCAGAGCTCTTAGAGCTAGAAATGCTCTATTTTCTGACTTTAGGGTCTGACACCAACACTGGGTGTAGATTATTACACAGAGCTCCTCTTAGTTCTTCAGGACAGGCATAAGCTTTGAGCATTCCAGGTGGTCACTGAAGCTAAAGGTCACATTGCTCTGCTGTGGAAACACTCCTCTGCCAGCGCTGTGTCTGGCTGCTGTCCTCCTCAGCTGCAAGTGGAAGAGGACAAGGAACACTGTTGAGTCATCATGACTCTCTTCTTTCACAGGTTCCCTCTTTCAGCCTTAATTACACTGCCCTTGACCACTCTGATGCCTTTGTGCTACTTCTTCACCCTCATACCGTCTTCTGTGTCTAACATTATTTGTCTTCATACGTGCCAAGTGCTTGGTGTCCTCTCATATGCTCCTCAGATTAATTTCTATCATCATTGTTTTTTGGTCTCTGGCCTCTCTCCAGTCCCACACAGCTGCAAACCCCTGGGGTAAAGTGTGTATTTTATTAGGGGCTGGTCAGTAGTTGCTTCATGACTACTGTCCACCTCCTTCTGCCTGACCACTTCTCCCTTTTCTGGCTCACCCGTTCCTTATTCCCTTCTCACCCCTCCCTCACTTGTGTCACACCATGCTCAGGCTGTGTCCCCACAGGCGTAGGAATCCCACGGGGAACAAAGCCCATTCGTACCTTGGCCAGGTGACTCCTGGGGTCTTCTACTCGCTACAGTGAAACAACCCTGGGAGAACACTTTACCAGGAAATGAGTTCACCTAGCTCCAAGTGGCCCTTTGGGAGGCACAAACACTGCAAAATCCCACTTACATGTATGTATACAAAGACACACAGTTCTCAGTGTTCTGGGACATGTTGTCCATATGTGCCTATTTTCCTTTTTGTTGTGTCCATCCCCATGTGTTTTTCCCTGTGTAACACTAAAGGAAAGTCTTTGGGATAGAGAGCTTCTCTTACTATTTTGGCATGATGGCCTTGGTGGTTTGAATAATACAAATTTCTGTTATAAACAACTCCTATAACAGGAAGGGGAGGTAGGCAGACCAGGTGTGTACAGTTTCTCAAATCTCACAAATTATACAGGGTCCTTGAAGACCTGATCCTGAGTTAGAAAAGTTACATGTGCTTGTGAAGCTGAGCTGCAGAGTTCTAACCACCTGCTTTCAGAGGAGTGAAAAGTAGAGGCTGAACATCCTGAGCACGTAAGTCTCCTAAGGGAAAACTCTGGGAGGGAGTGAGGTGCAAAACCAAATCGCCTATTACTTACTGTTAAAAATTGCTAGTTTGCTTACTTCTGCAGTGTTGGCCTTCAGGAGCTCAGTAAACAATATTTTGGGGTTTTGTGATGAGAATATTTATGAAGGCAAACATTATTAATTCAGTTTGCAAAGTGAAAAACAAACAAATAACCCAAACCACACAAATACCCAGTTAAGGATGTTATAGAAAAAAACTTAGCTTACATTACTCCCTAAAGAAATTGATGCTAGATGTTGCAAAACAGACCCAAGCAGCTGCATTTGAGGACCAGACTGTCCACAGCCATTTTTGAAGAGGCAGGAATTAGTGTGCCTAAGTGCATCAGGAGAAGACCAGGGACTTCAGGCACTGTCGTGCAGGATATGTCCCCTCAAATGACTTCCCAACTAATGGTAGAGGGAAGGAGTGTGAAAGGTTTCACCTCAGATTCTTGGTCAGTCAGTACACCTGATCCAACTGGATGACACCAGCAAGCATGGAGATGAGGGATTTTGGGATGAATGACCATCAAGTCTTCAGCCAAAGACAACCACGAGGTGCCAGCAGCTGTCTCATGCAGCCCCACTGCAGACTACTAGAATCTAAACCCTCAAATAAAAATTAGTCTGCTTTGTTTACCCATAAGGTGCCAATAATTCATTCCACCTTCTGGAAAACAGGATTTCTTGACAATCATATATCCACCTGTCTGGGTGGCATCCAGTTCACCTGCTTACTAATTTTTTTGAGGCATTTTTCCACTGGCTTCATGGAAAACAAAGCCTTAATCAGCCAAGGAGCAACAGGAGTCTTGACCTTGGCAAAGCATGAAGATGAATGACATGATGGTTTCAAGGACCGGACGTTTGATTAGCTGAGCCAGCACATGGTGCATACGACAGAGTGAGATGTGTAGGGCCTGCAGGAGGTCAGAACACACCAGAGAAAGTGCAAAGGCAGGTGCCAGTTTTTCTACCTGAGTGAGACTTCTCAATTCCAAGTTACTCCTCAGGAGAACATACCAAAAATGGTATAAATGTGAGATAACTACAGCTACCACCAGATCACAAGAACAGGCTTTGGCAGCCAAAGGGGACGAGAAATGTTAAGGGTGACATTTTCTAAAATGGCCATGTCTTTGGGTATCTTTCTTAATCATTTATGATTTTCTCCTACTTTGCAAGTAAGTCTAGCATTGCTGTCTACTAAATACATGAAGATTTCTAAATGTAAATATATAAAACCCCATAAATGTAAAAAAATTAAGCCATTTGAGACAGCTCATATACACACAAAGAATTGGAATGCAGTTCCTTTGCCTTTTCAAATGGTCAAATAATGGTACCAGCAACTCAGCTTTTTTTTCACTGTTTACTACTATGAGGCAATGCATTGTACTATACATATAATATTTATGCTTCATTTGGAGCAAAGCAGTTCAGTTGCAAATGAGGGATAATTTCTCAACCACAGGAGGAAACTTCCTGTGTTCTTTGGCTTCTATGAGCAAGTTAACTGTAGCAGGAAAACCTCATCCAGTATCTTCAGGTAGAGTTTCAAGCTACAATACAGGAACTCATTTGTCAAAGAGAGTAAAAACCCCAAGACTTTGTCTCCAGCAACCTTTGTGGCAGCAAGAGTATGTGTTAATTAACCACAAAAAGCCATATATGGCAGCTACTTAGGTCTACTGAACATTATAAAAAAGTTTTATATCTCTGTTAAATGTACTAGGGACCTATCCAATATCTCCTGATTTCAATGGATAGAAATCCCTTTACTTTTGTGAAGTTTGAATCATGGCTGGAATGGAGATGCAACAGTGACTCTAAGACAGTAAAATGGAAAAGAAATTAACTTCTTGTTTTTAAATGTAAAAGGTGTGTTACTTGTGTCACAGACATAGGGTATAATAAACTTTATACCTAGACTTACAAAATGCTTCTCTCCAGTCCAGTAAAGCAATATGGTTTTGGACAATGTGTTGTTTTCATGTTAGGATTTTATTTTCATGAGAGAAATATCCTCTGTAGTGAATCAAATGTAAATAAAATCTTAACAGCACAAACCATAGGTTTACAGAGAGCAAACCCTGCCAGACAAATCAAGACTTCTAATGTATTTCTCGGATTATTGACAGTGTTTCGTAATACGGTTTCAATAATTCTCCGTAACACCTTAATTCCAGACATATATGTAAAGTATACAAATTCCACTTGTGACACGGCATTCAACTCCCATAACCTCCTTTCAAAGCTTTTTTAAAACTCCCCAGCTGATTTTGCAGCATGCAAAACCACAACAGACTAATAGGAAACTGTCTAAAATTCATTGTGAATGACTATAGGCTCCATCAACACTTGAATAAATCAGGCGATTTCAACAGAAAAGGTAAGCATTTGAGGCCTATCTTTTTTTTAGAAGAAGGTGTGAAGATTCTCATAGAGAGTCTAGTAGGTTCATAGTTCATCCCTGAAAGAGGAAGTGTATGACTGCCTTATTCAAGAAACCTAAAAGTGTGGTTGATTTTACTGCCAATTCATTTCTTTCAAGGTGAACCACAATAAAATTACAGAGACTTTTGACCATGCTTTGCCAGATGCTAGATCTTCAGCACCTTACACAGGGGATTTTCTTTACCAGACATGCTCTAGGATATAGAAACTTCTCATCCAAACACTGCAGTTTGATTTGCCAGGTTTCACAGCGTTTTACAGGAGATGGTAGGTACTACTACTTCTGTCTTGAGAAGAAGAAATAGAAAGAAAAAGTATAAAATAATTGGCAAAAGTCACAGAGGAAAACACAACACCAGGTGAGCAGGTTTGCTGTTACCACCATCAAAATAAATATTGATAATATTTTTATTAGCCTTCTTCAGCTTTTTCCCTCAGTTAGATGTCTATATTAATGAAAACCAAGATCACCACCACAATAGCAGAAGAAAATTAATTGCTCAGGACACAGACGTGTAATACTAGTAAACAAAGTGGCTTCATATTATTTTTTAAGAAGCTCAATTTCAGATTAAGGGGAGAACTTTCCATGCTGAAAGTCTACTAAGTCCACCCTAGATGGCCAAGGTGGGTTCAACTCTGGCGTGTACTGCTACCACCAGTCTTCTGCATCCAATTAAAAAGATATCTATACACATCAGAGTCAAATCTGTTGAAAATGACCCTTTTGTTTGTCCCAGTGCTGTCACTTTCTTTTGAGAAACAGGTATTAGAAGAGATTTCTGATGTAATTTTATCTATAGCCTTTTTTGTGGTAGAAACCACACATATCTGCATCATAAGTGCTTATACACATTGCTATTTGATTTTTGAAGTAGTGATGTTCTTGTCTCTCCTCTTCAGCTTGAAGTTGCTCTAATTTTTAGGAGTAATTTTTAATGTAAGTACATTTAGAGACAATTCCTATTCATCTGTTCTTCATCCAGGACTTTCCTTATCTTAAATAATATTTTTCACATACAGTAAGCAATGTATGTAGATTGTTGTTCTCTCATCATATTCCAATTTCATAGAATCATAGAATGGCCTGGGTTAAAAGCGACCTTAGAGATCATCTAGCTCCAATCCCCCTGCTGTGGACAGGGACACATTTCACTAGACCAGGTTGCTCAGAGCTCCATCCAACCAGGCCTTATATGCTTCCAGGGATGGAGCATCCAAAACTTGTCTGGGCAACCCATTCAAGAGTCTCATCACCCTCACAGTAAAGAATTTTTTCCTAATCTAATCGAAATCTACTCTTTTTCCGTTTGAAGCCCTCTTGTCCTGTCACTGTATGTCCTTGTAAAAAGTTTCTCTGCATCTTTCTTGTAGGTTTCCTTCAGGTCCTGGAAGGCCACAACTATGTCACTCTGAAACCTTCTCTTTTCCAGGCTGGACAAACCCAATTCTCTCAGCCTTTCCACATAGGAGAGGTGCTCCATTCCTCTAATCAGCTTGGTGGCCATCACCTGGATGGTGATGTCAATGTTGGGGACCCCAGATCTGGATGTAGTGCTTGAAGTGGGGTCTCACAAGAGCAGAGGGGCAGAATTCCCTCACTCAACCTGCTGGCCAAACCGCTTTTGATGCAGCCCAGGACACGATTGGTTATCTGGGCTGCAAGTGCACGTTGCTGGCTTATGTCCAGCCTCTCATCCACCAGCACCCCAAAGTCCCTCTCAGCAGGGCTGCTCTCGATCACTTGATCCCCCAGCCTGTAGGCAACCAGAAGTTGCCCTGATCCAGGTGCAACACCTTGCACTTCGCCTTGTTAAACTTCTTGAGATTCCCATGGGCCCACTTCTCAAGCTTGTCCAGGTCCCTCTGGATGCCATCCCATCCTTCAGGTGTGTCAACTCCACCACCAAGCTTGGTGTCACCTGCAAACTTGTTGAGGGTGCACTTGATCCCTTCCTCTATGTCGTTAATGCAGATATTAAATAACACTGGTCCCCCAAGGGACACCACTTGTCACAGACGTCTGTTGGGACTCTGAGCTGTTGACCACTGGATGTGACCGTCTAACCAACTTCTTATCCATCTAACAGTCCACCCACTGAATCCACTTCTCTCCGATTTAGAGAGAAGGATGTTGGGGGGGACCGTGTCAAAGGCTTTACAGAAGTCCGGATAAATGACATTTGTAGCCCTTCTCTTGTCCACAGATATAGTCACTCCATCATAGAAAGCCACTGGATTGGTCAGTTTCAATATAGCTTTCTCAGAATTGCATGATCCAAACTATATATAATGTTAATAATGTTATAATTATAATGCATATATTGTTTGTGTATATGTATATATATGCATATATAATGATATGTAAGCTGACAGCTCAGAGACTCAGAGTTACTGAGGTATGGGTGAGCAGTGATGTTACTGCAGAAATACCTTCAATGTCATTGTGGGAATAGTGGCATGGCATTTAGGAAAACTTCCCTTGTTTCTATTTACTATTTTTAAGATGTAAAATACATAAAAAATAGCTACAGTAAACCACATATGCCACACTTAAGCCAAACCCAGAGAAGAAGCAAACATCTATTAATTAGGTTTTTTCTGTTAGCACTTTGCCTCGCACACTTCTTTTCTGACAACTTAAAACTTGATTAAAGGAACCTCAGGATGTGAGTGGTTCTTGTTAAAAAAATAATAGAACATTAATTGAATTAATGGTTTGCAGCTAATTATGAGATTAGTTGAAAAAACCCTAACCTCCAATATAAAAAAACAACCAACCAAAAAACCCCAAGCAATCAAACAAAAAACCCTAAAAAACCCCATCCAGCTTGCTAGCTCCCTCTATAGGAGAGGAAGGGAAAGCTGGAAAAGTATCCCACCTGCTGCATTACTTTCATTTTAAGCTCTCTGGCTCCTCCAGAAGGAAAACGAGCGAAGAGATCTCTTCCTGCTGCCAGGTGTAATTTATTTGCTTTTGCAGAATTTCACAAGGCTTTGGGGGAGATTTTTCTCATATAATTTTATAGAGAGTATCTTAGGAAAGAAGAACAGATTAAAAGATGCTTTTAAACTGAACTGCTAAAGACAAGTACAGAGGGAAATTCATCTAGAAATGTGTGAAAAAGCTTTGAAGGAACTGCTTCAATGCCATTGATCAGTGCAGGTGCAGAGCTTGGGTGTGCAGAGGGCCAAGCGCAGGTAGACTTAAAATGGACAACGACCATATTTTCCTGAAAAAACCCAATAACAACGCAAAAATGGGGGTTAAAAATAATTTCCTTCTGCAACTTTCCCATGTTACTCTGTGTGTTGTCAAATGCTTTCACTTCTGTTAAAATGGTAGTGGAGGAATAAGCAAGAAGCTGAACTAAGCCGAGGACACAAAGGCAGGGGCTGGGCTTTCCATGACAATTCTGCTGAGTTGGGATTTCTTATTTCTTCTTTACTGTAAAAGAAAACTTACTGAAAAGTCTGAAAATCCCCTGGTTTTCCTTGTGTGTCCCTTCTTTGTAGAGCTGCTCGGGAGCAGAAGGAACAAACTCTTAACATGAAATGGGGTGCTCGCTTCCTGTGGTTATGCATTTCTCTTTGTTGAGAAGCCCAGCGAAGTCATTTATACCTCTGCGGCTGCACCAGGTCATGTTTGACTGAGGTGTTTCCTTGAAAACTGCCTTGTTTCAGCTTACTCATCATCTGTTTCACTGAAAACTAGTTCCTGCCTCATCATCATATTAAAATTACTCACCATAAATTCAAAGGCTTTGGACCAAAGCTGCCCACAGGTTAGCAGATGCAGAAGTCATCTTTGAAGAAAGACAGTAGTTTACTGCAAAATGAAAATATCCTGATAGTTCCTGTTGTTGTCACCATCACCACCTTTACTGCTGTTATTTTTAAATGACTCTACCTCAATTCTCCTGTTTTGCTTTTAATAGGGGCAGGATGTGCACCGTGGAGAGCACTGCTTTCTAACTTCTTGTACAACCTTTTATCTGTAGGGACATGGAGGCATCTTATGTGCAGGAGGCCCATTCATTGCCTTGATATTATCTTCTGACTCTGGTGGCATTAATACACCAAGAATCAAAACCTGAAAAAATGAATTAGCTAAAATTCATGGCTATTTTTCCTACTGACTTCAGTGGGCTTTCCAAGTGGATATGCGAGATGTGTGAGAACTGGATCTTCTCAGGCAAGGTCACAACACTGAAAAGGCTCTCAGTACATTCATGATTACATGGGGAAACACTTTTGGACTGATTCAGTTACACAGACCCCTGTTTTAGTGTGGCCCTGCAGCCTTGTATATGCAGTATTACCACTCCTAGAAACAGGCCACAGACTTTGCAGGGAGTTTACAAAACCTCAGGCCTTGCCTTACCTGAACTTGTCTTAACATGCCTGAAGCCTCATATTCACTTGCTTTATCTGGAACAGCAATTTTTTTCTGATCATGGGGGTCACATATGCTACAACTTTTTTTTGCCTCAGTTTTCAATGGCAATTGCTCTTCAACATGTCTCAAGACCCTGAATCTCAAGGCATGAATGGGGACAATAAAGACCCGCCCACTGTAAAAGAAGATCAGGTTTGAGACCATCTGAGGAACCCAAAAAGATGCAACCCAGGGTTCTGAGTGAACTGGAAGACATAGTAGCTAAGCTGCTTTTCACCGTATTTGAAAAGTCATGGCAGTCAGGTAAAATCCCTGGTCACTGAAAAAAGGGAAACATACACTCATTTTGTTTGAAAGGGTAAAAATGGTAACCCTGCGAAATACCAAACAGTCAGCCTCACCTCTCTGCTAAGTAAGAGCATGGAACAGATACTCCTGGATGAGATATCAAGGCATATGGGTGACAGGGAGGCAATTAAACACAGCCAACAAGGCTTCACCTGGGGCAAATCATGCCTGACTGATCTGGAGATCTTCCATGATGGAGTGACTGTGTCAGTAAACAAGGAAAGAGCTACTGATGTCACATACATGGTCTTCTGTAAAGCCCTTGACATGGTCCCACACAATATTCTTGCTGCTAAACCAGAGACATTTGGTTGGACAGATTAACTGTTTGGTGGATAAGGAGTTCTCTGGATGGCTGCATCCCAAGAGTTGCAGTCAATGGCTCAATGTCCAAATGGAGACCAATGACAAGTGGTATTCTTGAGGAGTGTATATTGGGACTGTTACTGTTGAATATCTTTATCAATGACAGGGACAGTGGCATTCAGCACCCTTGGAAACTCTGCAGACGACACCAAGTGGAGTGGCAGAGTTGACAGGATAGAGGGAAGGGATGCCATCCAAAGGCACCTTGAGAGGTTTGAGGAGGGGGCCCATGTGAACCTGAAGAAGTTCAACACGGCCCAAGTGCAAGGCCTAGCACCTGATGAGGTATCAGTACAGAACAGAAGAAGAATGAGAGTAACCATGCAAAGAAGGGCTTGGATATACTGGTGGATAAAAAATTGGGCATGAGCTGAGAGGTCTCGAAGCTGAGAAAGCCAATCAATACCCTAAGCTGCATAAGAAGTATGGCTAGTGAGTCAAGGGAGGTGATTCTTCCCTCCTACTCTGCTGTCATGAAACCTCACTTGAAGCACTGTGTCCAGCTCTGGATCCCCCAGCACAAAACATAGACCTATTAGACCAAGTCCAGAGAAGGGCCATGAAAATGGTTTGAGGAGTTGGAGCACCTCTCCTATGAGGAAAGGCTGAGGGAGCTGGCATTGTTCAGCCTGGAGAAGACAGGGCTCTGGGGTGGCCGTGTTGTGGCTTTTCAATTTATAAAGCTTGTAAGAAGGACAGAGAAAGACTTTTTATTAGGTCTGTAGTGAGAGGACAAGGGGTAAATAAAAGAGAGTAAACTTAGTTTGGACATAAGGAAGACATTTTTTTACATTGAGGCTGATGAGGCACTGGAACAGGTTGCCCAGTGGTGTTGTGCATAACTCATCCCTGGTAGTGTGCAAAGTGGGGGGAAGTGGGAACACAGGATGAGGTGCTAAGGAGTACAAGACTGGGCAATAACACCTGGCACTGGAGACCCCACAGCTGTAAGCAACTCACCAGTGGTCAGATAAAGAAATATAGACCTGGAGTTAAGCAAACTTGAATTTAGGAATAACTTGGACAACAAGAAGAACAAGAAAAAGTGACTAACATATGTAAAACACACCATGTGTAACAAAATCAGATTTAGTGTGGACTTGCAGACCTATGAAGAAAGAGCAACATGTAGAACTTGAAAACAATTCAAAGCAGGTCCTAGAGTGAGGAAGAAGAAGCAATTGACATCAGCACTGTATTACTCTCTACTCCAGACTCGGGCTGCGGAAACTTGCCATATCCCTCCCCTCTTCCTAGAGTGAAACCATCAATGTGTGTGAGGAGGGCTGAGCACGACACCAAAGAAAGGGGTAATAGCCATAGAGTGTGTGTGTATAGGAATTTTAAGTGTATAGGTTTTATTGGAACTTTTCCCCTGTAAAAGAATTCTTCATTTAGTGCCGGGTCCTGCACTTTGACCACAACAACCCCCTGCAGCACTACAGGCTGGGGACAGAGTGGCTGGAGAGCAGCCAGGCAGAAAGGGATCTGGGGATGCTGATTGACAGGAAGCTGAACATGAGCCAGCAGTGTGCCCAGGTGGCCAAGAAGGCCAATGGCATCCTGGCCTGGATCAGGAACACTGTGGCCAGCAGGAACAGGGAAGTGATTCTGCCCCTGTACTCAGCACTGGTGAGGCCACACCTGGAGTGCTGTGTCCAGTTCTGGGCCCCTCAGTTCAGGAAGGACATTGAGGTGCTGGAGCAGGTACAGAGAAGAGCAACCAGGCTGGTGAAGGGACTGGAGCACAAGTCCTACGAGGAGAGGCTGAAGGAGCTGGGGTTGTTCAGCCTGGAGAAGAGAAGGCTCAGGGGAGACCTCATCGCTCTCTACAACTACCTGACAGGAGGTTGTAGCCAGGTGGGGGTTGGTCTCTTCTCCCAGGCAACCAGCAGTAGGACAAGAGGGCATGGCCTTAAGCTGTGCCAGGGGAGGTTTAGGTTAGATATCAGAAAGAAATTCTTTACAGAGAGAGTAATCAGCCATTGGAATGGGCTGCCCAGGGAAGTGGTGGATTCTCCATCCCTGGAGGTTTTCAAGATGCGACTGGATGTGGCACTTAGTTCCATAGTCTAGTAACTGTGGTGGTGTTGGATCAAGGGTTGGACTCGATGATCTCAGAGATCCTTTCCAACCCATCTGATTCTATGATTCTATGATTTACTTTTTCTCTCTTTTCCCATAATAATTAGATCTGTGCTAATACAGATGCCTTGATTATGCTATTAAGATTTCAATTACATTAACAATAAATTCTCATCTTTACACATAAAATTAATTTCCTGTTTGCCCATAACAAGTTTTTAAGGGTGACAAGCTCACTGCTGCAACCCATCTGGTTTGCTGCAGGAGGCCTGCTGCTGGAGCCTGCACTAATTCCTTTTGGCTCAGGGGAACCTCTGGTTAAAACATAGCCTAAAAGTAACATGATGTGATGCACTACTACTGCCCATTACAAATAATGCTCTATTGAGGAATACGCTCACTGCAGGTAGCTCGGTGTAAAGCTGCAGTGCCAGCTGCAGGCTGAGCTCTGGATGGGAGCCCGAGGCAAGAGGCTGGGAGCTGCCGACCCTTTGCATAACAAAGGGCACAGGGACCTGTGGCCCAGGCGGGGGACCGGACACTAAAAGCCGATAGCAGGAGCCGAGGATCCCGGGACTTTGCTGTGCTTGGACTGTAAGGGTAAAAAAGCCCAGGGGTTCTTTTGTTCGGGGTCCCTCCTCGGAGGCACCAGCTCGAGCTGTTATTTTGTTATTTAGTTATTGCACCATTGTAAATTATTTTAAGAATCTGAACGTCTGAGCCTCTGCTATGGGAAACCTGGTGTCGAGCCGGTAAGGAAGCCTGGTCTGACTGTGCGATTGTGGTGTGCGTAGCTGTGAAGGAGCCCTGGTCCCAGCTCAGGTGGTGTGAGAGTGACTGCCAGAGTGGCTCCTGGATGGTCAGACAGGAAAGTTTCCTTAATATACAGTATGAGAAATATTTCCCAAATACTTCTCCTTGATGCAGGAGTCCTTAAATCCTTCAGAAATGGTGGACTACTTTGTGGCTAAGATATAACCTAACCACAGAAAATAGATTTGGACTAGGAAGAAGATAAAGCTTCATGGTGTTTATTGGTGAAACTACTGTATGGACAGATGTTAGAAATTATGCCTGTCAGTAAGTAGTGCTTAGGTAGTGAAGATACCAAAACCATTGCAAACTCAACTATGAGCTGTTAAAAGCAAGTGGCAGATGTGCTTTCCCATATGACTCAAACTCATTATTATCCATTTGACTCAAATCATTATTACCTGCTTCTGAATCAGAGGAAAAGGAGATTGGTTGATATTTTTCCTTTTTTCATCAAAACCCCCTGCTGAGTTTTGGGTAGGTCTGTAAAGGTCTCCCCTCCCATTGCTTCCCTGGGGCAGAGTTAGGTGCTATGGCGCCCATGGGCCCACACCACAGGATAGGCAAACACAAGGTCCCAGGAAGGACGGAACCAGGGAACTGACAGAAACCCCTCTGGTGAGCCCCAAGCAGTGAGACACTGTGCTGGGTGGGCAGCTATCCCCTCATTCCCTGATCTCAGCATGTCTGAGTCTGGCCCACTTTCTCCTGGCCCAGTGCAAAGCTCATGTCAGGAACAGCCAACAGCATCCACTTCCCTCCCCCTGGCACAATACATCCTGCTATGTCAGACCCCAGCACTGCTTCCAACCTTTTTATTTTCTGCTGCATCACTAGGTGCATCTGACACATACATAATAACAAACTAAAAAATCCTCACAACTGCTCTGTAATGTCTATAAAAATTAATTTTCAATCAGAACCGACAGCCAAGAACATGACAGTACTGACCAAATAGAAGTTCTGCAAGAACACATTTCAGGGCTGCCTGTGCTGCTGTTCCCAAAGCAAATTCTAACCCTGGTTGGCTGAAGCAGAACCAGTGACAGGGATCTTGTTGTCACATTAGAGTCTACTCAATTTTGTCAATAGTGAGAAACAAGAAGATTACAAAGAGAGAAATGAGCTTTAGTCATCATTTACCATGAGACTTGGAATCTCCAGTATCATGTAAATCTGAGGGGTGGTTCATCAGAGACAGGACCAGCCTTAGCCCAGAGCACTTGGAAGTGGAGCTGGTTGCATTCTCTAAGACTGAAGGGCAGAGCAACCTGCAGGGATCCTCACTCTGTGGCTGTGAATGAGGGCACAACATGGGAGTGGGGGGTGCAGGGAAGCCGGCAGATTTCTAGTGAGCATGTCACAGATCCTGTTGGAATCTCCTCTGTGTTCCCCTGCAAATTTGCTGAAGCTGAATAGTTTCTTCAAATCATTTTAACTTGAAAATTGGAAACATTTCTGCCAAAACTGCTTGTTTTTCTAGTCTATTTGCAATAAACTAAGACTGCCTGCTGAGAAACTTTTTATTCTTGAGCTTTGTCCTTGCTTGGAGGAGCTGGAAACAACTGTTACAATAAAAATCCTGCTACTGTCTTTTGAACCATAACCAGGAGAAACATACTTAGCTGCTCTGTGAGAATGGTGCATCTCCAGTCCCACCACCTGCAAGAGTGGCGTGTGTATGGCTTGCTTAGAGCTGGAAGGACCAAGAGGTTGCAGGGTGCTTGGTAGAGGGAAAGGCCACCAAGATATAGATGTTTCCTAAACTGAAAGAAACAGCACTTTCTTGACCACTAGAAAACTACAGTTTCTTGAAGTGTTTATGGCTATGGTTGGTCCAGCTCTCAAAGCAGTAGAAGAAAGGAATCTTGACACACGGTGCACCCACTACTACGTTTCATCTGTCAGAGAAGCATAAAAGCTGTCAGAAAGATCAACTGGTTCTGTTAAAATCAACAGAGCCAGGGTTTTCTTCCCTCTAACATTTTCTTGGAATTGATTAAATAGCTTTTGGTGAAATAAGAAAAAATAAATAATCACCCTGGGTTGTATTCCTAGCATGGAAAAACTGAACAGTTTGTGTCTAACAGGGTTACAAACCATTAAAAAAAAAGTCTTCCACTGGGAAGAGTCCAGCAATGTAAACATTAGGTAGTATGACCTGCTCTGCATTAAGTGTAACACCTTTGTTGCACGTGTTATTCCTGCATTTTTAAATTGAAAAATGTGAAGAGAGTTTAGTAATATTACTTTACTGGGAGCTGGAACTTTATGACAACCAATCTGTTTGGCATCTGACTTTTTTGTTTACATAAAAAGTAATAATTCAGAAACTGTCAGCACTACATTGGTATATATGGTAAGAAAAGAAGTACAAACCACCTAGAAATAGCTGTTATCTGTTCTTTGAAGAAATGAAAATTTCTAACCTTTAGTTGGGTTCTGCTTGATGTGCAGTTTCTTAAAGCTGGGGATTTTTGAGCAGGTTGCTATCAATATGTGTATTCATGTGAGACAAAGGCTTCAACTTTGTTATAAAAGGTGTGAAATGCATTTAAAAATTAAAATAATATACCCTGCAGTTAGAAATATTGGGTTAAAATTACGCTTTTTCACTTGGTAGATACATGTGTTGCTTTAAGCCTTCTAAGATATATATTCCACAGGTTTGGTACTACTTGTAAAGCAAAGGATTACTTAAATAGGAAATATTAAATCCTGAGATGATTAATATTGTGAACTATAGCATTCTATTTCCCAACATCCATTTTCATTTTCCATTTTGCTTGTATGGTTTGTCCCTCTGCTGTCATTTTCAGTATGTTCCTATTTTTATGATTTTTTTTCCCCTGGCAGTTTGTTGGTCAATTAAAAAACTTGTGTAAGTGTTAGATATTATTTGCATCTATACACAGCACAAATCTTCAAAAACACCATTGCACATTTCAGATAGAATAGTGAAAAAATATTTCTCTTTCAAAAGTAAGAAATAAACCATTAAATCAATAAGATAAAACTGCTTGGGCAACTTGCATGGCACCCAATATCTCAAACAAAGCTTTTCTTAATTGTTTCTTCAAGCAGTTTACAAGCAATATGTGATCTATAGGAATCCCAGTCAGAAAATTAGTATGGCCCATTCCTTCCTGTAATGGGAAGCTTGTACCACTAATCTAATCCAGTTTTGTACAAAACCCAGGAAATTTTGTAACCACATAGAGACACACAGAGCTCTTTTTTCTGGGGCAAACTGGAGATGTGATGAGCCAAAACAACCCTTCTCATCACTGATCTGAAAAACAGGCTGTAACCCACTAAAAGGGTCTTGACTCCCTTGAAGGCAGGGAGACCCTGCAGAGAGACCTCAAAAAATTAGAGGACTGGGCAATCACCAACCATAGGAAGTTCAACAAGGGAAAGTGCTGGATTCTGCACCTGGGATGGGGCAACCCCAGATGTACATACAGGATGGGGAATGTGATGCTGGAAAGCAGTGCCATGGAAAGGGACCTGGGGGTCCTGGTTGACAGCAAGTTGAATATGAGTCAGCAGTGCCCTGGCAGCCAGGAGGGCCAACCGTGTCCTGGGGGGCACCAGGCAAAGCATCACCAGGCAGTCAAGGGAGGGGATTGTCCTGCTCTGCTCTGCACTGGGGCCGCCTTACCTTGAATATTGTGTGCAGCTTTGGGAGCCACAGTATAAGAAAGATTTTAAGCCATTAGAGAGTGTCCAAAGGAGGGCAATGAAGATGGTGAAGGACTTTGAGGAGCAACCATGTGAGGAGCGGCTGAGGTCATTTGGTCTGTTCAACCTGGAGAAGAGGAGACTGAGGGGAGACTTCATTGAAGTTAAAACTTCCTCATGAGGGAAAGAGGATCATGATCTCTTCTCTAAGGTGACCAGTGACAGAACTTAAGGAAGTGCCTGAAGTTGTGTCAGTGAACATTTAGGTTGGATTTTAAGAAAAGGTTCTTCACCCAGAGGGCACTGGAACAGGCTCCTCAAGGAGGTGGTCAGAGGACCAAGCCTGACAGAGTTCAAGAAGCATTTGGAAGATACTCTTGAGCACATGGTGTGACTCTTGGGGATGGTCCCGTACAGGATTAAGAGTTGGACTCAATGATCCTTGTTGGTCCCTTCCAACTCAGCATATTCTGTGGTTCTGTGATTCCGTGATTCCGTGATTCCGTGATTCTGTGATTCTGTGATATTTCTGCCATGTCCCTCAGGATTACAAGTTATATGAGTCAAGGATTATTTGATATGGGAAAAGCATTATTTCTCCCTCTCAACTCACTCTAACATCACACTTGTGAAAGCACCAAGATAAAAAGAGACAAAATACTGCCTGGAACAGTTTCCCTTGTAAAATAGTACCTCCGCTAGTGCAAGATACAGTATCAGACAGCTATCTTTGTATGCTGCTGTTGGTCAGATATTAACAGTATGCTTGACCACTAAACTCCAGTCTCTGTTCCTGTAGCTGCTGCTTCCCTCAAAAAGCTTGGCTTCCCTGGAAGATATATTTTGGAGATGGATCTGAGTTAAGCAGCTGGCATGCAGATCGGGAGAATCAGCATTTTTGCCCCAAAAAATCACCTGATCTCTAGGTGCTGTAGCATAACACAGAACTCTGTCAAGCATGTTAATACTGTTTATCATATTCATGCATGGTGCAATAAAATCAGCAATGCCTACATTGCAAGGTAAACCCCACAACTCATTACCATAACACTTTGTAGTCTTTCAGATCTTGCTTTCTAATCTAGATGTGTTGAGACACCAGACCTGGACTGAATTGCTTTTCTTTTGTTATTTTGCCTTAGGAATGGGGATTTCAGCAAAATGTGTTTTGGACATGTTGTGTTGTCCCTGTTAGAAAATCTTTAACTATCTCAGTAAAAACCACCAGGCCTTGAAAAATTCTACAGATGCATCAACAACTTCTCTGGAAAACCTATTCCAGTGCCTCACCACTCTCAGTGTAAAAAAACCTCATCCTTATATTCAATCTAAATCTACTCTCTAAAAGTTTAAATTGTGTTTGCCTTGTTTTGTCAAAATTGTCCTTGGTATAAAGACTTTCTACATCTTCCTTATAAGCCCCTCTTATATGTAGAAAGGTGTCTCTGGAGCCTTCTCTTCTCCAGGCTGAACAACACCAACTCTTTCAGCCTGTCTTCACTGGAGAGGTGCTCCAGCCCTCTGACAATTTTTGTGGTCCTCCTCTGGACCTGTTATAACAGGTCCACATCCTTTCTGTGGTCGGGCCCCAGAGCTGGATGCAGCAGTCCAAGTGTGGTCTCATGAGAGTGGAGTAGAAGGGGAGAACCACCTCTCTTGACCAGCTGGACGTGCTTGTTATGCAGTCCAGGGTAAGACTGGCTTTCCCAGCTGAAAGCTCATATCCAATTTTTATCCATCAATATGTCCAAGTTCTTCTCCACAAGTCTGCTTTCAATTTATTCTTTCCCCAGTCTGTACTGATATCTTGACCCAGGTGCAAGACCTTGCACTTGGCTATTCTTCAGGTTCACATGGGCCCACTCCTTCAGCCTCCCAAGGTGCCTTTGGGTGGCATCCCTTCCCTCTAGCCTATCAACTCTGCCACTCCACTTGGTGTTGTCTTCAGACTTACTGAGGGTGCTCAATGCTACTGTCCATGACATTAATGAGATATTCAACAGTGGCGGTCCCAATACACACCCCTGGGGAAACCATTTGTTATTCATGTCCATTTGGACATTGAGCCATTGACTACAACTCTTTGGATGCAGCCATCCAGATGGTTCTTTATCCATTCCTCGATGCCCTGTTTCTCCAATTTAGCAGCAAGAATGTTTTGTGCAACCATGTCAAAGCCTTTACAGGAGTCCATGTATGTGACATCAGTAGCTCCTTCCTTGTTCACTTACGCAGTCACTCCACCACAGAAGATCTGCAGATCAGTCAGGCATGATTTGCCCCTGGTGAAGCCATGTTGGCTGTCACCAATCACCTCCTTGTCACCCATATGCCTTGACCTATCTTCCAGGAGTATCTGTTCCATGGTCTTACTGAGCACACAGTTTAGGCTGACTTGTATTCCCCAGGGCACTCCTTTTCACCCTCCTAAAACATGGGTGTGATGTTTCCCTTTTCCCAGTTAAGAAATGATTGTGTGGGAAAAGAGCTTGAAATGAACTCTGTATATGTTTCATGCTCTCAATGTTAAGAAAGGGCAAAAGCACTTTTTAACTTCCAAAGTGCCTGGCATCTGATCTCAGTTTTCAAGCTTTTTGTTTCAATTCACTGTCCAGATTTCTGCAGAATCATTTTTTTCATCATATTTGTGGTAGACCCAATTGAATGTGAGAAGAAAATGAGTTCAGAAAGATCAGTGTATTTGTCTGCTGTGATCTAGTGATGATGGTCTGTTGCTGCTATTTAATGAAAAAGAGATGCACAGTATACTGCATTTTAAGAGGAAACACATGTCTGTTGAGGTATTTTCATCAGCAACTTCCTTGCTATTTGACAGACTAACCTGGATTTTGGAATATTTATTTGTGACACCAGTTCTATCTCCTCCATTTATTTTTTGCAAATATAAATAATAGCAACCAAAACAAGTAAAAACAAAAGAAGTAATTCCATATGGTAAATAAGAGGACTAATACTGCCCTATATGACAAAAAGGAAGTCAGTTACTTCAGTGGAAATAGGAACAGATTCCAAATAAAAAACTGAGGCACACCATAACAAGTGGTGCATAGACGCTGTACTAGACAGAGAACATCCTGTCCTGCTGGACAGATTTTGGGAAGCAAGTTTTCCTGTCCCAAAAGCAGCAGGTCACTGACCCAGCAGGTTGAGGGAGGTGGTTTTCACCCTCTACTTCACTCTTGTGAGACCCCACTTGGAATACTGCATCTGGTTCTCGGGTCACCAGCTCAAGAAAAGCACAAACCTGTTAGAATAGGTTCCAGAGAAGGGCCACAAAAATGGTCAGAGGGCAGGAGCACATCTCCTTTGAAGACAGGATGTCAGAATTAGGCTTTTTCAGCCTTGAGAAGAGAAGGCTTCAGGGAGATCTTACAGCTCCTTCCAGTAGATAGTGATGGGCCTACAACAGAGCTGGAGAGTGACTTTGTTCCAGGGCCTGCAGTGATAGGACAAGGGGAAATGTATTCAAACTGTCAAAGGGTATATTTTGATTAGACATTAGGAAGAAATTCATCACTATGGGACTAGTGAGGCACTGAAACAGGTAGCTCAAACAAGTTGTGGATGCCCCATCCCTGAAAGTGTTCAAGGATGGGTTGCGTGGGGCTCTGAGCAAGCTGGTCTAGTGGGAGGTGTCCCTGCCCATGGCAGGAGGCTGAAACTATACAATTTTCAAGGTCCCTTCCAAACCAAAACATTCTGTGGTTCTATAAAATAACACACTAGTTTGACCAAAAATAAAATATTATGGGAGGAAGGAGGACTGATTTTCCTTTAGTTTGAAAAATGTTCTTATTTGGCTTAAATTAATAAAAGTATTGAATAATTTATATAGTTTACATACAGATTTCATAGATTATGTAGATTATGTAGTTTATATTAATCTGTTTCCTTTGAGAAAAAAATAGATGATTGTTTTTTATAGTCCTAATTGTTACTAAATACGATGATGAGTTAAAATATATTAAAGAGAGGGTTACAGCTGCTATAAAATTTGCTATCTGAAATATAATTCAAGAATCTAGAACTTCACTGATTCATGCTTTCCTTATTCATATTGCATTTCACTTAACACAGGAAATGAAATCAATCTCACTTGGTACATCTGACACAAATTTCAATGTAATCATCTAATATCTGCGGTTACAGCTTTAATTTGTAATTTACCTCATACTATCCTTTTATTAGTAACCTGTGGCTTTTTTGATATTTCTGTGTTGCTTGGAACCTACAAATCTTTTTCATCTATGAAATCACTGTGCTCCACTGCCTCGTTGCTTGTGAATGCTCTTTATGGACAGTAAAAGAGAAAGCTCTGCTAACAGAACAGCTGAGAGTTCATGGCTATCTGTAGAAGTCTTCACTGCTTTCCTGCCATCCAAATGGACCTGTCGAGTAGGGGCAGTTCTTGAGGGTAGTGTGCCATGGCCTAAATCAGGCTCTTTCTCTTTTGGAAGTCCTTCTTACTCCATATACTGCACACATTTTCCAACTTTTATCACAAGGGATGGAGAGGTCTAATGAACAGGGGAGTCCACTATGCAACTGAGGGTCTTCCTCTGCATATTGCTCTTCTTCTGCCTCACTGGACCTGGAGTGCTGTGGGTAGGAAGACTAAAATGGGTTACAATTTAATGAGATATTATCATGATTACCTCAAATCCAGTGTTCAGTTTTGGGCCCCTTACTACAAGAACGACATTGAGGTGGTGATGTGTGTTCAGAGAGGGACAGCAAAGCTGGTGAAGGGGCTGGAGCACAAATCTTGTGAGTAGCAGTTGAGGGAGCTGAGGTTGTTCAGGATGGAGAAAGTAACGCTCAGGGGAGACCTTATTGCTATCTACAACTATCTGACAGGAGGTTGTAGCTGGGTGGGTTTGGTCTTTTCTCCCATGTAAGAAGTGATAGGATGAGAGGAAACAGCCTCAAGTTGTTTCAGGCGAAGTTTAGATTGGATGTTAGGAAAAATGTATTTACCAAAAGGGCTGTCAAGCACTGGAACAGGCTGTGCAGGGTAGTAGTTGAGTTACCATTCCTGCACATATTTAAAAAAAAGGACAATGTGATGTTTGAAGACAAGTTTTCATGGTGAACGTGGCAGTGCTGGATTAGTGATTGGACTCAATGATCTTAGGGGACTTTTCCAACCTCAGTGATTTTATGTTTCTATTCTATGACATGTAGACAGAAGGAAAACAAAAGACAGCTGTGTGGGTATCCTGAGCTGTAGCACTTCCTATGCTTGGCAACGTGGCTTTAATAAAAAAATTGACATTCTTTTAGTTTGGTAATTAAAATTTCCTAGGTTTTTAAGAAAGTGAACTAATTTAAAGAAATCACAAACTCAAGAGTGGCTCTTCTACAGGCCAAAAACTCTTTAGAGTGGGGCTGAGCACAATTACGGCCTTTGGATCCTGGCACACACTTCTGTCACATGAATCAGTCCACATGAAGGCTGGCTGTAAATCAAGAATTCCATTTCACAAAAACCTGATGATGGGACTGATCAGGGGAAATACAATTTTCCTTGGCTTCAGAATGGAAACCAGACTTTTTGATATCCTACCACAAAACTAGCAATCATCTAACTGCCTTGTCTTTCCCATGAGACCAACAAGAGCATGTTGAAATACTACCAGGAGAAAGAAAATAAGTATGGAAGAGGCAGAGGGGGAATTCAGGTTTAAACTACTCCATTGAGTAATTTATATTTTTAACATGCTTCAAACCTGTTGCAACATGGATGAGAAACTACTTCAATGAATAAATAACAACTGATAAATAAAAATATTACAGTATAAAATATAATACCATAACACAGGCCATAAACACCATGTTGACTGGGCAATTGCCAACCATATAAAGTTCAAAAAGGGGAAGTGCCGGATTCTACACCTGGGATGGGGCAACCTGGGTTATTCATACAAACTGGGGAATGAGATGTTGGAAAGCAGTGCCACAGAAAGGGACCTGGGGGTCCTAGTCAATGGCAAGGTGAATATGAGTCAGCAGTGCCCTGGCAGGCAGGAGGGCCAACTGTGTTCGGGAGGGCATCAGGCAAAGCATCCTTGTGAGGGGAAGAGGAGGGGCAGGCACTGACCTCTTCTCTAAGGTGTCCAGTGACAGGACTTAAGGAAGTAGCCTGAAGTTGTGTCAGGGGAGGTTTAGTTTGGATATTAGGAAAAGGTTGTTCACCCAGAGGGTGGTTGGGCACTGGAACAGGCTCCTCAGGGAAGTGGTCACAGCACCAAGCCTGACAGAGTTCAAGAAGCATTTGGAAGATACTCTTGAGCACATGGCATGACTCTTGGGGATGGTCCTGTGCAGGATTAAGATTTGGACGCAACAATCCTTGTTCGTCCCTTCCAACCCAGCATATTCTGTGATTCTGTGATAGCCTTTATCTGGTAAGGCAATTGGGAAAAGACTACTGTAGTTCCCAAGGTAGGAGGAAAACAATCTGGAATTTGTTTATTGATATCAGAAGGGCCTGTAGACCAGTGCAGAGCAAATGATGGTCCCTTTATAGTAAGAACTAGGGCTGCATATAACTGCAAATGGTGGTTGAACTGAATGGTTTCTTCAGGTCAAACCCCTCAACCCTAATAAAACTGGAGATGAGTTGCTTTCCTAGAAATCTGCAATATCTTAATTTAATGTACAACTGTTCAGAAACATAGATACAGAAAACAGAGGACTGTTTTCTATATCCCAACAAGGTGTAAATACAGCTTTGTTTCTAATGTGGGCTTCAGTCATCTCCCTGACCACTATGAAATAGCTAGAGTGTATATGCAGAAGCTGCAAATTGAGTCCTGACTCCTTCCTCTGCCCAGAATTTCAACTTGCTTTAGTCAGAATATAAATACTTGAAATTATTTGGTCAAAAAATAAAGTTTGGTGTTTTATGAATTGCTTTAAAACTATTTTTGCATATTCTTCAATATTTCATTCTCTTGCAAGGTGCATTTGGCATCAAGAACAGTACTGCTAAAATGTTTGATGAGGCAACATATGCAGCCAGTTATCTAAAGCAATGTGGTTTTCATGCATAATACTTTCAAAATCGAAATGCTTTACGTATACCAAAATGCTGCCAATCCTGGAGCACTTTTGTCTGATTAAAAACTCCCCCTTGCTGAAACATTGTTTAGAGCTGATATTCCTGCTGAATGAAATGCAGAAATTACAGCAAAGTAAGAAAGCGAAGTCTTGGCTTTGATGTTGAGCAAATTTTGTGCAACATCTTTATCTTTAAGATCTTAGTAATGTTCTTCTTTCTATGATACAAAATATTCTTTCTTCAGAAAATGCTCCCCAGCTGAAATCAAGTTTCAGCTAACTAAAACCTTAATATTGATTTTCCATCCAGCCGTCGAGTTTTCAGACATTAATTCACACAGATTCTTGGTATTGATTATAATGTATTATAATTATAGAGATTAAAAGATTTGCTTTGCTAAAGACAATGGAAAAGACTAAGTTATTTAAAGTTCAAAACCTTCTTGTCATTTCTATCTTGAAAAGCTGGACTGGGGACTAGGGAACTTCAACCACATCCTCTGGTGGAAGAGAAATTTCTTAACCAGACCTTGTGTGGCATGATAGTCTCCAAATCAGTAGCCCTTATAACTCCTCTACTCTGCAGTGAGCTGGCTGAGAGGCAGTGTGCCACTGCAGTGTGCCAGTGCGGGTCCACTGCATTTATCCAGTCTTTCAGAAGGACCTCCCCATCCAACCCAGCAGCATGTGCCAGCACTCAATGACACAGAAATTATCAGTAGTCATCCCTGAAGTAGTCAGGCAGTTGGACCAGATGATTGTTGTAGGTCCCTTACAATTGAAATTATTCTATTCTATTCTATTCTATTCTATTCTATTCTATTCTATTCTATTCTATTCTATTCTATTCTATTCTATTCTATTCTATCATCCCAGTGCAGAACAGCAGCGCATGTGTGCAATGGGATGTGCAAGTTTGGAGCTGGCTGTCGGAGTTGGCTGGTCAAATATGGATCTGTGCCTGCTCCGACGGAGGAGGTGGAAAGCTTACTGTCCGTCTGACACTGCAGCACCCCCACAGGAAGGGCCTCGGAGCTAAACAGACATGAAGTTTTGAAGAACTAGTTATTAATTACCAGATATTTTGGCATACAGAAGTTAATCATCTTCCTGGAGCCTGTTTGGACTCACCGAGGGAGTGGAAAAGATCTCACAAAATGTATTTGAAGGGAAAAGGGACAAGAAAAGGTTAAGGGTTAGCTAGCAGCAGAGTTGTATTTCTTATGTATGTGCTGACAAATGAAAGTGCAGTAACACCAGCCACGATGGTCAAGAGTGAAATCTTATCCATCTACAGGTGCAGTACCACAAGAAAAACCTCCTGCACCTAGGCAGAAGAGGAGCAAAGAAAAATAATGAAAAACAAAGCCTCTGTGTGGATACCGTTCAAACCAAATTCACATGAGAAGGAGCAGCCAAGTTCAGCTTCATAAAAGCAGGAGAAAATGACAAGAAGTAGTTTTTCTTCTTGACATAAATTCTCAGGGCTATGTTTCAGGCTTTTGCTCTCTGACAGTCTTACAACCAGTTGGAAAGGACTCTGCCTACACCTCCTGCTTAAACACTTTCCACCTTACCAGAAGCTGTCAAAAGACAAAACCCTTATAAAAAAGACAAACTTTATCTTTGCCAGTAAAATCAAATTAAAAAACTTGGCAGTTAAGCAGTCTTGTCATAGAGATGTGTGCGTTTGTGCACACACATATATATGTGTATGTATATGTATACAAACATCCACCCACCCCTGCAGTAAGAACCACATACACAAATAACACAGCACAATAAACATACTTTTAAAAGAAATTTAGCACAACCCAGAATATATAGCCCAGCCATTTCTGTGTTTCTTAGCAAGGCTAAACTGACTCCCTCATTCCCCCACTCTGTCTCTACTCCTGTGGCTACCAGGTCACTTGCTGGGTACTGATTTCACAGTTGGCTTTCATGTGTGTCCTCCGTGTGGCTGTAATTTGTAAGGAACTCAAGGAAAGCAGCACTGGATGGAGTCCTTCTGTTCCTGCAGGCTGGGCTGGTGCTTGAGTGAGCTGAGTTTGGGGAGCACCATCAGCATTTGGGGAGGAGAAGGAGGTGGTTGTGAGGGCACAGAGGAGGGATGCACCCATACAGCTATTCAGCTTGGGCCCTAAAATGAGGAGTCAGTGGATGCCCTCTCGATTTCCTCAGCACAGGACAAGCTTGAGGCGTCGCATGTCCTGGAAGGGCCTCAAGAGCTGCAATGGGAATTTGTTATCTTAACGCTTGTCGCATTTGAATTACACTGGTCATTGAATAGGCCAGTCCTGTTTAACGTCCTTATTCATGATCTGGATGTGGGGATTGAATGCACCCTCAGTAAATTTGCAGAGGACACTAAGTTGAGTGGGAGTCTAGGTCTGCTCAAGGGTAGGAAGGCCTCACACAGAGAGCTGGACAGGCCTGATCAATGGGCTAAGGACAACTGCGTGAAGCTCCATAAGGCAAAGTGCTGGGTCCTGCACTTGGGTTGCAGCAACCCCATGCAGAGCTACAGCGCTGGGGAGGAGTGGCTTAGAACTGTTCAGCAGAAAGGGATTTGGGGGAGCTGGTTGACAGCTGGCACAATATGAGCTGGCAGTGGCCCAGAAGGCCAATGGCATCTTGGCCTATATCAAGAACAGTGTAGCCAGCAGGACTAGGGAAGGGATCATGTCCTTGTACTTGGCATTGGTGAGGCTGCACCTCAAGTACTGTGCTCAGTGTTGGGCCTCTCATTTTAAAAATAACGTTGAAGTGCTGGAGCGCATCCAGTGAGAGCAGCAAGATTCATGAAAGGTCTAGAAAACATGCATGATGAGAAACAGCTGAGGGAGCTGGGTTTGTTTGGTCTCGAGAAGAGAAGGCTCAGGGGGGACCCTATCACCTCACTACAACTACCTGAAAGGAGGTTGCAGTGAGGTGGGAACCGATCTCTTCTACTGTGCCTGCAGTGAGACCACCAGAGGAAATGACCTTAAGGTGAGACAGGGCAGATTCTGATTAGATATCAGAAAAAAAAATTCTCTGTCATGGTGGTAAGGCATTGGAATAGGTTGCCCAGGGAGGTGGTGGAGTCACCACTCCTAGAGATGTTGCCATGAGTTCACTTGTTCTAAAAAAACTAAACACGGAACTTTCCCTTCCCCCTGCCCCACTGTGTGGGGGGGATGTTTTGAATGGGCAGGCTGGTTTTGCCTTGGATATTTGACTAACACAAAAGAACTGGCCAGTAGATTGACATTTCAGGCTAATGGCCTTGGGAAGGGCCAGGAGTCTCTTTTCTTTGTTGTTTTTTTTTATCCCTCTCCGGGAGAGGGGGGAAGGAGACACAGTTCGGGGTTGCAGGAAGGAGGGAAGGTGTGCATTGCAAAAGCTGGGAGGCTGATTTGTTCTCAGCCTGGCTGCCTGACTTGCTGGCACTCTGTTTTCTGCCCCTGCCCTGCCCGGGTGGACCTGCTTGGACTTTATTGGAGAGGAACTATTTGGGAAGAGAGCCACCTTTGTTTTCCCTCCCCTGCTCCCATGTTTTTGACAGTGGGGTTTTTTGGTGTACATCAGTGAAGGAAGGGGAAGTCACATGGCCAGCTGCAGACACCGTGAGTCCCTTTTGGGAAGAACCCTTCTTCTTTTTCCCCTTCCCAGTGAGGGGGAGGAAAGGACTCCATTTCGGCCCCCCTAGCACACCCGGGGTCTCCACGTGGTGACCACCAGAGCCCAACAGCGCCTCCTGTCAGCCAACCCTGAGCACTGCAGGCTCTGCACCTCCAGCGATCCAACAGTGCCCCCTGCTGACTGTGGTTAGAATTGCACCAAAAAGCACAAACTGAACTGTTTATGTTTCATTGAAAGGGATTTTTGGGTATAGGATTGTTGTTCGGTTGGGATTTTGTTTTGTGTTCTTTTGTTGTTCTGCCAATACACATATATCCTTTAATAAAGGGCTGTTATTTTTCCTTTCTCCACACTTTCTCAATTGGAATCTCTTAATTTTGGATTTACAATTGCTTAGAGGGAGGAGTTTTGGTCTTCCATTATAACTCATCCTCCTTAGCAAAGCACTTCTGTCTCATTAAACTGAGACAGTTGTTTAAGAGGTGGCTGGATCTGTCGCTGGGTGATATGGTTTAGTGGTTTAGGGATCACAGTGATAGTGCTGGGTTGATGGTTGGACTTGATGATCTTAAAGGTCTCTTCCAACCTTGATGATTCTGTGATTCTACACATCCAGAAGCTCTACACATCAAAGTCACAACTGCAGAATTACCATCTTCACACCTTTGCAAAGCATTGCTCTCTTGCAATAAATAGCATTTCTATTTTGGGCTCCTAAGCCATATGAAAGTTTCAAAATGCCACTGCAGTTAAATGCATCCAGTAGAGACTAAATAGAAAAACAGAACATGCACAGATATAGGAAATGGAGAGGACATTAAAACAAAGTGGTGTATGAGTGTCACTGTGAGGTCAATTTATTGCAAATTGGAGTGTGTTTAATATGACCAAAGACAACTATTCTTGTCAGATTTTTCAGGCATGTATATGGTTCTACACCTTCTAAAACCTGCTGATTACAAATACACCTCACCCCGTATTGTTTCAGTCAAGAGACACACAGGAAAGTGTCTTAGGTGTCTGTGATTAGAAATAAGCTTTCAAAAATGAGTAAGCAGCTACTTTTGATCTAATACCAGCACATATTTTGTGGCAGTCTTATCTCACTGAGGAGATTCTTATCTTGAAACTGCATTTGGACTTCATCTTAAACAAGCTTTTCTCTTAAGCTTTTTTAGTCTTCTGCAGACTCACAGAAAAGCTTCTCATTCCACCCACATGTAAAGTGGGGTTTCAAATTGCATTTGCAATGGTAGATAAGAGATATGACATTCTTTCTTATAATGACATGGTCTCTATTTAGTAACTACGGAAAGGGAAAATACTACTGGTGCTATGAAGACTTACTGGTCAATGGAGGGTAGAGTGAGTCCATAGTTATAAAATAGTGACTCTAGGGAAGCAACTGGCCAAGTCTTCAAAATTTAAAGATTCAGAATGCAGTGACAAATTATGGCGTCTAGAGAAAGTGATGAATGTGAGGCAGCAGTGAACTGCTTTAAATTTTCGGAGAAGATATCTGATGTGTTTTAAAGGGTCTTGCCATTTCTTCCTGCTCTTTTCATGTGCAGGCCTGACCATGAGCAACAAGAAATAGACACTTCTCTCTTTTTAGAAACTCTCCCTGATCCTTCAAAGATTTCAGGAAGGAGTCAGAAAGGGAGATGACCTGAAGAAGATCTTGTTCTCTGGGAGGGCAAATCCCATCACCATAAAATAAATCCCTTGAGATTCATCATCTGACTGTCCTTCAATGAGCTAATACTCAAACTTTAGTAAACCCGGACCAGAACCCCATGATGGAGCTTAAGTTGCAGGCCAAGTTTAATTCATAAGAATTCCCTGGTAAAGTTACATCAGACTAACATGAGAATGATGAGTTAGGCTTGGATATTTTAGCCATACCCACATAAGTATCCACTTTTTTTTTATAAGATATATTTAACATTTCCTGGTAAACACGGTTTTTGTTTTCTCAAAAACACTTAAAATTGCTACCATTTCAGGTTTATCAAGCCCAAACAAATTCAATTATTTCAAAATGTTTGCAAAGTAGGAATTTTCCTTCTTCTTGTGTGGTGATCTGTCCCATCAATAGCTCACTTCTTCCAGCATATTCCAAGCCATTTTTCCTGCGTCACTGTTTAGAACTGACATGAGATTCTGGGCACAAAATTGCTTTTTGCTGCTTTCTAAACTTTTGGAAAAAATACATGCATTTAGCAACTCTGATTCCAAAAATCAGTGCCAAGGCGTGGTAGGAAGTACTAGAAGTCCACAGAGAACATGTCATTCAGCATCCAGCCAATCCATTCAGTTGATCAGAACAGGCGTGTTTTGGGAACATTATTAAATATGAGATTGGTCCAAAAGAAATAATAAAAAATCAGGACTTTACAGATAAGCAGAACTTGCTGCCATCCCAACAGTAGTAAGTTGTTGAGTCAGAGTTCATGGGTAAATGGATTCAGGGAGCTGTGAGTTTTTGAAAAAATGTACTGGTCAAATATTCACAAAAGTTTCCTGCCATAGCTGTACAAACACCTACGCCTTTCACCCTTTCTACTACTCAGGAATGGAAATCCCTGGAGGAAAACCACATCTGAGTGGTAATAACAACCCTGTCAGGCTGTGGACCCAGTTGTTCTTCATATACTTAGCCAGTTATCCTACTTCATTTTTTGTAAATGGATGCCTTACTCTGTTGCCTACTAAGTCTGTGATTACCTGTGTTTGAAACAAGGGTCCTGTGACTTAGAGAAAGAAATTGTGCAGGTGTTATGAAATCTCTAATTACTAGGCTTTTCTCTGGTAATCAGTGCAGAGACAAAAAGAGCAGATCAGCAGCTGGAGTCAACTGTTGTGGCTGTAACAGGTTCAGAAACATCCCAAAGCCCGTTCCATACTCTCCCAGTCCTCCGAGTCAAGACTGACATTTAATGTCACCACTTAGAGGGAAAAAGGTCATGAATAGACTCGTTATTACTGTCCTTAATAAAGACCATCAAAGCATCCTGTTGCTGCTTACAGTTTTTGATCATTGTCAGCATGGCAGCAGGTGTAGTGTGGTTGTGAGTTAACACCTGACTCACACTGGTAGTGATCAGAACATGCTGCATTTTCATTCTAGGGTTGAATCTTGTGACCAGTAACAGGTAGATCTCACGGTGGTAGTTACTTGCATGTATTGGGATGTGTTCCAAAAGCATTTCATTAACTAATTCTGTCAGCTAAAGCTGTACATAACCATGATTTTCAAGTTGAGTTTTGTAAAATAAAGATCTAAATCACTACTTTCTCTTACCAGCTACAGTAGGAATGAGAGTTTACCCATGAAGAATAAAACCACGCTCAAATACCGCCTGCTTCAGAGAGACATTTGCTCTCTTGGTATAAGTGACATATAAATAACACCTTCTGGTTAAACTGCAGTATTAAAACACCTGTGTTTTACCATTGCTACCTTTAAGGAAATACAGTCCACATGTTTGAGTGGCATGATCTATTCGGTTACTGTTCTGATCTAGTCTGTTACTTGGATAACAGACCACAAAAATGATTGTTTTGTAGTGGTTTTTTTGAAGCAGTATAATTTCTTAGTAAACAATTTTCAAATGTTGAACCTCAACCCACATTTCATTAAACTAGGTCAAGTATTATTTTTTTTTAGACAACAAATAACCACACTTCACAAACCCATGTCCTGTGTAAGAACAGTATCTTTCTCTTCCAGCTGTCTCAGAGTTTTATCATCCACCCGATCATAATGGTATCTGAATATCTTCAGATTGAAAATACAAAACGCTAGCAAACACTTGAACACTCAGTGCATGGAATCTCTGCAAATTTTTTAGGGAAAAGCTCAGTTTAGGAAGCATGTGCTTGTCTTATTTAGAGAAGAAATCACAATTCCTCTCCACAGGTTAAAGTAATCTAACAAGTATTAGCATTTCCCTTGAGCTCTGTAAGGAGAAGCAGCAACTAGATAAGTTCAATATTACTAATACAGAAGTCTCTAATGTAGAGCAGAGATGGGGAAAACCTGTCTCCTTTTCTGCCCTTCTCTTGGAAAGAACCTCTATAATAATTAGCAACTGAAAAGTCTGATCAGTAATGCAAAGACTTTTCTTTCTGCAGATAAACAAATTGCCAGGAGGGAATACTCAGCATGCATACATAGGAAACAGGTTTTTCTAAAACAAATTCCTCTTCTATACTGTACTACAGCACAAAGCAATGTGTGGTCTAAAGACCTTCACCAGTGTCAACATTAGAATTGTTGTCACCCAGAGCATATGCAATCTCTCAAATCCAGATAGAATAGTCATATTATTTAATCATCAAAGCAATTATCAGTAAAATAATCCCTCAGTGACATTAATGTTGGAAAAGGAATAGAACCAAATCAATACTCTTTGGTTCCCCAGAAAGGGAGAGATTTGACTCAACTGACTTTTTGGTGGCTAGTCTGTACAGTGGTGTTTTGTCTACCCAAGGTTATGACTTCTATGGCATGATTTCCTAGCACGTATATCAGAGCTGGCTGCCTAAAGGCTGAGACATCTATAATTACCAGTCACTTTCAGGGATGTTCCTACGAGTTCTAAACAATTTTTTCCCATCATATTTTGCCCCTTCTGCTTTACTCTCAGATGTCCTCAACAAAGGATTGTCAAGTCAATGGGGTCAAAATGCTTTTGTATAAGCTAGATACCATCTGTCTCCTCTGCCCGTGAGGGCTGGTCAGTCATTTTGGTTGTACCTTCCTAGAAAAGTTCTTCAAATCCCATGGCATCCTTTGGAGCCAGCTCTGCTCTGTGCAGTGGCTGTCCTCAAGTGTTGCTGACAGTGTATGAGGCCATGACTCACCATACATCCAGTGTTGGTCTTCTACAGAGTAGATGAATTTCTGATGAATCCACAATGAATCTGCAATGAAACTACAGTGTTCTACATTGTAGAGCAATCTACAGTGGTGATTCATCCTGTCCTATAACAGATGTCTAAGAGGGGAAATTAATACTTTGTTACAGACACTTAGGTACTAATTGTACAGGAATCCGAAGACCTAAGAGTAGACATCACAGAATCACCAAATCACAGAATAAGCTGAGTTGGAAGGGACCCCCAAGTATCACTGAGTCCAACTCCTGACCCTGCATAGGACCATTCCCAAGAGCCATACCATGTGCCCAAGAGTATCCTCCAAACACTTCTTGAACTCTGTCAGGCTTGGTGCTGTGACCCCTTCCCTGGGGAGCCTGTTCCAGCATCCAGCCACCGTCTGGGTGAAGAACATTTCCTAATATTCAACCTAAACCCCACCCTGGGAGAACTTCAGGCCATTCCCTTGGGTTCTGCTGCTGGTCACCACAAAGAAGAGATCAGTATCTACATGCAACTTGGCAAAAAATATCTGCAAAGAAAAGGATCAGACTCTGCCACAGAAGTTTTGAAAGTTACACATTTAGAGACTGTGTAGCCAGATAAACCTTTGGACTGTTTCTCTTGACCACCTTCTATGTAAACAAGGCCTTAATTTCCCTTTTTTCCGCCTGGTAAGTTTCTTACTAATCTCTGTAGAGTCACTTCTTAATTTCACTCTGATAATCTAAGCAGATTTTTTTGCTCTGATTCTCTCACTCAGAGATGTTCTCTCAACATTCTGATTATCTGTCATGATTCTTTTCAACTTATCAATATCAAAATTGCAGTCACCATGTTAATTGTTATCGACACCTCACCAGGAAATAAAGCCACTTCCTTTCATTTTCTTGCTAATTTTATTTTTAGAAAATCTGAGGACTGTAATTTGATTTTCTGTCCATATTATCACACTGGAAATGTGAACTTTCACCCTGTGGACTTCGTTGGTCTTAGTTATCACTTTCCAACATTCAGTCATTTCTCTGTAGGTTTGAATTCCTTAGTTTAGATGTAGAGCTTTACATTAGATGTATTAAAATGCGTCACTTTTAAAATAGAGTCCAGTAAAAATTGGTTTAGACCAGTGGAAGCCATGAGGATATTTTAGCTGGCTGCACTGCAGCATGCCACTGATGCCGGATACTCATTCCGCAAGAGGGCAATGCTACTCATCAGCCAGAAGCTGGCAGCACTGCATGGTCCCATGGCATACAGTTACCTTTTTAGTCTTGATGCTTCACTACACTGTATTAGATTAAGTAAGAGAACAGGCTTTGAATAGATGAATGTGTATGTTTTGGCCTCTGAGACTTCACTTACAAAACTATCTTTAATGGACGTCCTGTCTTTCTAAGGAAAGCCTTTAAATCTGCTCTTGGGTTTGTATTTCTATTTTCCTGATGATAAACAGACTGAGAAATGGCGTATTTTATGCAAATGTGTGGATTTTCCATGCTGGACTAAGCATACCACTTTGTACTGCACCCACCCTGTTTCACAAACAAATACAGAAAAGCTCCAAAATACAAGATCAGAGGGGTTTAAGTGGGCCAGTAATTGACTCCTGCACAGCTGCAGGCTCTCAGGTCCCAGTTGTGGCTGGCAGTGGCACTGAGTGTATGCCTTGTGATGGTGCCTTCTGCGTGAGCATGACAAATAGCAGTAACTTTTCACAGTCACTCCCTTCTCAAGCACTGAGTTCTTCTCTATAGAAGTTTGTTGTTCCTAGGCAAGTAGAGGCAGCTATCTGTAAAGAGTCAGTATCAGAGTTGTCTGACCTTTAAGCAGATGTTGGCAAAGGTACTCTATGTTTTTCTGTAGTTCCTTGAAACCTGCTCTTCTCTCCCCAGGAACACTGTACGGATTTCTTCACACATGAAGAGATGCGACTTCTGAGTAGGCACCACTTGGATGGCTTACAGGTCATCTGAAACGTGAACAGACAGTGTAGCACAGAGGAGGCTATGTAGCTCTACGAAAATCTAACTCACGCTGCACATTTCAAATTTACATAGTTAAGAAAGACAGAGATCAGAGAGACAGAGGTGCAAAATTAACCTTTGATGTAAGACAATTAATTGTATGACACCATCTCCATTTCTTTCTTTGTTGCCAGGATAAATACATCTGATGTGAGGTTGGTCATTCTGATGGTGTTATGATACATAAGCAAACTAAATGACAGTTCACCAGGTAACATTGCTGTCTGCCAGGGAAATGGGAAAATGGGGGTAACCAGTGCCTCCTGTGCCATCCAGAGCTTCCACACTTCTCTTACAAAATCATAACATCCAGTAACAGGCACAGATTCCTTCAGTCCCAGTGAACGATAAACTTCACAAAGCACTGTTTGCTATTTTCTGCTAATTTTCTGCCTTTTTTTCCACTTTAGCACTGGCAGCAGAGCTTTTGGACATCTTTAAAAGAAAGGGATTAGCCTCCTGTGAAACATGGATTATTTCCTCACTTGTTAACATGCACTGCCCTCTTGTGATAAAATATGTTTTCAGTGTTCTATCAATGTTCTGTTCTTGTTTTTACTTCTAGTAGTTTCCTGCATTTTTGTTTGTTTTTTTGTTTGTGTTCCTCTTCCAGTCCCCAGAGCTATCTTTAAGGCTTTTTTCCTAAGGCAGAAATAATTTATCTTAACAGTGGAAGGACGAAAGAAAAACAACACAAAACTTGTTCAAAATATTCTTATTCATACATTTAACATCTTCCCAGATTGTTTTACCAAACGTACAAGAATCAGATGGATATGTAAGCAGCAACTACTACAGTGAAAAATGTAGACTTGAAAGGATGAGGAAAATACATAGCAGTTCATTGCAAAGGCAATCTTGGAAGAAAGATATCCAGTGTGCAACAATGTTCTTAATTGCATAATCACCATCATAACAGCCGCATGAACTGCAATGGAAAGCTACTTACTGCTGCAAACCTGATCTCCAAAACTTAAGAGAGAAAAAAGTCGCTTCCCAAAGCCAAGTGGGCAGGCAAAGCCATTCATAGCTTGAACAGGATGGATGAAAGGCCGTCACTGCCTGGGAAGGAGGGAGAAGGCAAAACCCTTCAGAAGCAGGAGAAAAGGGAACATGACACACCACTCCTGTGGCCAAGAGGATGGCACAGAGGAAGGCCCAAAAAGAGACCTTTTGGGTTAAATGCTGGCTGGAAAAGAGTTGCCTCTTCCTGTGTTTTGGGCAATATGCATCAAAGATACCCAGCTGTAATCCTCTTGTCCTCTGAATGGAAACAATGCACAGGGACTACGAATGATTCCTCCCTGCTTACTGTGTTGTCTTAGACACAAAGGTATAAATGACTTTGTGGAATTTATTTCCTGGAATTAGCTACCAGATCAGTGGCATATTTTCCTAAGCAACTCCACAGGGAGTGAAAAAAATAGTATGCAGTACTGTAATTAAGGGTAATGCTATGTGTGATGTGCTGAAGGGAGAAGAACAGAGAGAATTTCAAATAATAAAACTAACATAAAACCTAAAACATGGCCTTTTCTAACATCTGATTGTTGGACTTCACAAACTTTAAGTTTTTCAGGGATTTTGTTAACGCAATGACTACTTTTATATAAGAACTCTCCCTAGGTTGAGATTCAAGTCACAATTTTCAGTCTCAACTGCAAATCAAAAGACAGCAGAACTTGTTGAAGAAAGACTGATTTTTTATTTTGTAATGGCAAAGCAGGGAATATTTTTCCTGACTTTATTTTTAGTATGAACAAATCACATTAGCCAAAACATCCAAGAACACAGATCACAAGGCAAGCATCCCACCCAGAAAAATTATAGCTGTAACAGAGGAAGAAGTATCAGGTTATCACAAATAGAGATGCTGGCTGCCATCAAGAATGAGAAAGGAATCCAGACATAATCTGCATGTGTCCATGCTTAGAGACAGTCCACTTGAATGCTTAGTTCAACCCAACTTTTCCAAAGCCAGATGAATGTTACTGTCCTGCTCAGGCCTTTAAATGCTGCAAGGCTCAAAGTAGATTGGTCAATGCCAAATAGTGTGAAAAGTCAAACCTTAAGTACCTCAGTGCTGCCTATTCCTGATGTGCTCCAGCAATCAACCTCCTGGGCTATGGTCTGGGAATGGGAGCATGAACTGCCAGGAAGATGGCTACGCACAGCTCTGCCCTTCGACTCCATGAGCACCTGGAGTTAGCTGACCACACTCAATCAGTATTTTTCTGAACAGGTTTCCTTTTCATTGAGGCATTTCTCCTACCTCCTTTCTGCATTTCTGGGACAAGAGCCTCTCAACAAGTATTTGTAAGAGTTACTGTTTGGAAACTCCTTATTGCAAATGGTGAGAAAAATAGGGAGGAGACCTACACAGTGAGGACTTGAGCATACCAAATTTCCATCCCTCCTACCAGCTATTACCTTAGGGGTTGTTGAGGACCAGAGCATCCTTGGACTTGATGATCTCAGAGGTCCTTTCCAACCCGTGTCATTCTGTGATTCTGTGATCCTTACTGTGCTGAGGAATGCACTTAAGATGAGCCTGGGAGATCTGCTATGTGCTTGGCCCCTTGAATCTCTGACCTTTTGGGACTTGATGTCTGTATAAATGTGAGCACCAATCTAGGTTAATGACATAAGGTGGGAATAACTGAGGAACATAAAACAAAGAGGCAGCCAGCACCCCTTGAGCTATAGAGGCCTAGCAGTGAGAAAATGGCAAATGCTGAGAGTTTCACTCCAATAAAATGTTCAAGAAATACTTGAACTGTGTGTGAACTTTGTACTTTTGGATCTGTAGAACTGCCACAGAATGGTCACGAGAACAATCTTACTCCAGAAATTTCTGCTACTTTGTGCTTTCAGCAATGCTGTTAGACTTTCTGTGGTATTTTGGCAGATCAGCAGCTTAGGGTGAAATGAATGTCTCTAGCTTTTGCTCCAAATCGGCAGCAAAACTGAACTGGAGTAAGATGAAAATAGCTATGTGTGTTTTCCTCCCTACTTTTCAAGGCATGTTGCAAAACAAAACACTCAGACTGGTGAAAGCTCAAAGTTTCATTTCTATGAGGTTCTTTAAGTGGGATTAAACCAAAACATAAACAAGAATTTCTCATTCAGAAAGGCACATGTCTGGGCAGCTGGCCATCAGGAGCAACATCAGTGCAAGGAGAGGAAGAAGCAGCTGCCCCTTTCCCAGTTTGCTCAGCTTTTGGACTGCCACTGGGCTTGCCGCCACCTCCCAAACTCATTGCTAGAAGGGCAGAGTTGGCTGGCAGCCAAATCTCTGCATGGGGACCTGAGCAGTGGGGCTGGCTTTCTCATGAACACTGGGCTGCTTCCATGTCCCCTCCACCCTGCCCACACAGAGCAAGCTGCTTCCTGTCCCTAAAACCTGGGAATGACACGCTGTCGTGGGGAAGAGAGCCTGGGAGAGATTGTCCATGCCAGGTCAGAAACAGCCCCTGGGTTTAGGGTGTGTGGTGCAGCAGACGGTGCTTCTATTTTAATTTCTCTCGCAGATTATAAAACAAAACTTCATATTTGGAGAGAAATCATTCCAAGAGGAAATTCTCATCTATCTGCATCAGAGGCTTCTCTTGATGTAAATGCAGCCTGGGAATGTAGAATTAGGACCAGGTATTTCCCTTAACACCGCTGGTTTGCAAGACTCCTGGTAGCTTTTTGCAGTGTCAACATTAGCACTGCCTTGGTAACCTTACACTCAGCAGAGAGCCCGTGACTGATGAAATGGGAAAATACCATTTCTTTCTCTAGTGTCAGCTAGGAAACACTAATTTCTTCCCCAGTAATTCTTGATGGCATGGTAGGAAAGCATTTCTCTTAACAGCTCAGGCAAGTTCATTGGATGGAGCAGACACCTGTGGTGAGGCAGGGCTGCCTGGTATGAAGCACGGACTTGCCCTAATCACCCTGGTAGATGCCACCTCACAAGAGAAGCTGGGCAGTGATTATGGCCCTGCAAAGAGTACATGTACACTGAAGGTGCTGTACTGGCTACAGTCCTCCCTCTGTTTTGTCCTTTTATGGTCACAGTTTGAAATTCAAAGCACAGTTAAATAAATGGACAGAGGGGTTGAGTAAATTGGAATATCGTGACAAAATCACCCTGTCATTTAGCAGCTCAAGAATAAAATGAATGAAAAGTCCTCTTTCAAAAGCACAGAAAGCAGAAGAGCAACATGCTGGATTCAATCCAAGTTTAGGTTTTAGTTTCCAGAAAAACTCTAGTTAACATATTTGGAGAGACATCTGGAGCTGGTGGAGCTGGTGGTGCTTTGCTGCTCCTTAGTGTTTTTGTTGACTGGGCTCAAGCCCTGGGACCCTGGGCACCTGCCTGTGTGCATTGGTGCCAGCCTTGGTGCTCAGGAAGGGGAGATCATCTCTATTCCAACATCTGCAGTACTTGGTCCTCTCTTAAATGCCATGCTCAGTCTCACTAAGCCGTGATGCAAACCTGGGGCTGAGCACGACCATGATGGTGGGGTGGACTGATGGCCTCCAGGGGCCATTCCCACATGATCCCAGGGTGCTGGGTCTCACTCCCTGATCAGTGCTGAGTGCTCTCACAGAGCTCCTCCACTCAACATTTCTCTGCTGCTCTCAGGGTCTGTGCTTTCTGCTGCCTTCAGCACAGGGCAACACATCCACCATGCATGGGAGCAGCACATCTATTTGACTGCCCTGTTTTTCCTCTGCAGACACTGTTTTCCCTCCCTGCTTTCTCTACATCAAATATCTAGCGTATTGGTGGCTTTGAAGGGTAACAGAGGTTGCCATTAGGCAGCTGGTGACACTGCAGCAGCCCGTGTCTGAGCAGCTGCCGTGTGCAGCACAGGTATTAGCCAAATCCCTGCAGGTTGCTTCAGGAGTGCAGGTAGGGGCTGACCCTGGAACTGGTGCAGGGCATGCAGATCAGATGCCAGTGGTGTGTCCAGGGGGCAGTTGTGCCTATTGGGAATGCTCATGCCCTGCCAGACTACTATGCCATGCCATAGGGAAGTGGGTGGTAGGTGCCATGACAGATGCCATGGAGGCAGCAGTGTGATTCCCCTGCCTGGCACAGCAAACGGTGACTGTTGACTTTGCACACCACCTGAGCCCACTACCTTTTGCCAGGGTACACACAATGTTCTGGTTTGACCAGCTCAGGCTCTCCATGCCACCCACTGGCACATGCGCAAAGTTCATGTCAGCAGGGTGAGTCACTGCATGAAGTTTCTAGCAAAACTTCTTTGTGGTTAGGGGTATGATGAGAGTAACACAGCTCCTGGAGTTTTTCTGATGGAGTCCCGTCCCTGGATTTGTGGGCTGAGGGGTGCATACGTAGTGCATTTCCTACTGCAGCTCCCTTACCAGCCCCCTCCACCCTCCCTTTGCCCAGGCCCCATGGTATTTGCATCAGCCTTTCCGCCAGCCCCAGGGCAGAGAATGAAAAAAATGTTCCTTGAAACAGCCTTTACTTTGCACATTGCAGAGCTCTTTGGAGACATATGATCTTCTCTGAACCATCTTTCTTCTCCCGTGACGGAAGAAGCAGTGTGACGTGGGGGATTGCTCACGCCTCTTCCATCACCTTTCCATTTTTTAACATTGTGTGTGTTTCCACAGCTTATTGGCATTTTCCTATGAGTAAGCTGTTACCACATGCACCAATAGGTTTTTTGCTTAATGCCTGGCCAAGAGTGATAAAGGGGTACTGAAGCATTTGGTAAAACATGGGTACAGTGGTAGGAAGGTGTGAGAGATGGTTTCTAAAAGCTGTGGTGAGTAAACTTGCAGGCACTTTGTACACCCAAAGCAAGAGGGTTAAAGTGAGAAACTTCTGCTGGCCTCGGTTCACTCTTATGAATGCTGCACCGCACTTGATGCTCTATTCACATAAAACCCTGTGTCAAATTATGAGCTGAGCTTGCCCCATCCCTACATATTATCTTCCACTCATTAACCACTTCAAATTCACGTGGTTTTTACACAGTAAAAAGCCATGAGTAATCTTTCTTAAAAATAGCTGCCTACAGTCAATCTAGGAGCATGTGTTGAGGACACGGTAAAGCTTTTAGTACGCAGTTTCACATGGGGGTAGTGTCTGCTGTGATCACCTCTGCTGCTTGGTCTGCTGGAAATCCATGGACTTCAAATGGGATAAATTAGCACCATCGATAAAAAATGAAACAAGCAGAGCTGTTTTATTGTCAGCTGTGTTTATACATTTTATTGAAACCTTCAGGATTAAAAGTGCTCTCCTAACACATTAGGGGAACAAAAAATGATGATCTATCTTTCTAAGACAAAATGGTGACAATCTTATGGGCATCCATGCTATTATTTCAAATAAGCAACACAAATTTCAAACAAAACCCAAAGGCAAAACCAAGCTGGTTAAATAAGTAGGCAATAATTTTATCCACCAATAGGTGCTTTACCAGGCAGTGATGATGACTGAAGAGTAGCTCAATTGCTTTCAATGGGACACCACACATCCAATCAGTAAGAATTTCTGAAAAAAGCCCAGTTCAAGACCAGATTTGACTATCCCTCTGCACTGTCAGAGGGAGACAGATTACCTGAGGAGTAAAAAACTGACAGGTTCCAGCAGGAGCTGAGAAACATGGCTTTTGTGTCCCTATGGATCAGGGCAGATTCTGCCCCAAAGTGCTGAAGTGAAGGACTTCCACACTCCATAAGTGTCAGGGTGTCTCATGTTTCTTCACTTCTGGATAAAGACACCAATACCTATTAATAAGGATAGAAATAGGTCTCCATGAGCTTTTAAATGACACAATGTAATAATAAAAATTATTTTAGGGAAAATAGTATAGTCTCCTGCTGAGACTGCATACAAAAGTCAACAAAGACTGCACTGTTACACCTTCATTCACACACTGCTACAGGCTCATTGCCCATCAAGACTGTGAAAGGGAAAAGGAAAAAATCAAAACAGAAAGTCTTTGAGGCACAATATAATAATTTATGTTCTATTTAAACTTGAATTCTGGCCAGAAAGAAGCCATCAAAGTGAGGCTTCCATAATGGTTTTGCAAACAATGATTGTATCAACCACTTCTTAGATCATGAATAAATCATGGCCAATAAATCAGTACGAATCTGTAAGGTGTGTGATGAATCCTTGAGGAAACAGGATTATCTTCAGTGGATACATTTAGGTTAAGAGAGCACAAGCAAGATTTGTCTTTAGTTTGCTTAAACTCTATCAGGTTACCTCTATATATATCGACAACTTTCTCTGTCCAGATACACTCAATGCAAGAATGTGTAACGGAAGAAAAGAAGGGAATGTCAGCTTAAGGGTCCATCTGGAGTGTGTCTTGCCTGTGGAAATGGCCATCAACAAAAGTACAAAATAGAGTGCAAAAATAGGGAAAGGATAGAAAAATCTCATTTAGCCTCCAGTGGTCAGGGACATGGGACCTCCCCAAGCCAGAGCTGCACCCTGGCAATCACATATAGAGTCAAAGCTCCATGAATTTATCTTACCCCAGAGTGGCATCTTTGCACTCATGGATCCTGCAGAACCCAGTGGCAGGGATAAAAACCCTGCCCCTTGTTTTGCACCTCTCCTGTCCACAGGTTTCTGTTGTGGCTGTTTGTCCAGACTCAGGATGCTTTGAGGCTTTAGCTCTCCATCAGTGGAAGCCACTCCTTATCTTTGTAGGATCCTTTCAGTCATCTCTTTTTTTTTTTTTTTGTCTGAGATGGCATAACCAGACCTGCACGAAGATTTAAGGTACACATACACCAAGGACTTATTTACTGGCAAAATGATAAGACTTTTTTGTGTTCTACACTTTACTAAGAAGACCTAACATTCAATTTGCCTTTTAAAAGCTTCTGAGTGTTCACAGACATTTTCAGAGAATTTTTCAAAGTGATGACAAAGACACTTTCCTGAGCAGAAGCAAGGAAGGCCTGTCATTTTGTACATCTTTTTTGTCTTAAGTGTATTGTTTGGTGTTTATCAGCCTTTTTTAGTGCTTATCAGGTTTTTCTTTTATTGCCCTGTCACTCAACACCACGAAGTAGTTTTGCAGGTCTCCAAAGTCAGCTTCAGGTTTAAGTATCCTGAATAATTTGGTGCCATCTGCAACTTTTTCCACCCACTCCCCACTTCCCTTTCCAGGTCAATCTGCATTTCAGAAACAACTGGAGTCCTAGTAAGTATCTGTAGGGTCCCACAGATAGGACCATTTCCTAATGGTCTTTCCGTTAGGAAAAATAATCACTCTGCCTCCTGCCCCCAGTTTCTGAAATTCTGGGAGACCAATTTTTAACACAGGATATGGGTTTTGAGGGCACTGTCTGGGTTGCCTTAGTGCATGGTGTGACCCAGCTCAGAGGGGTGCCTGCAGACACAGTAAAATACTGTGAACACTGACTTTGGTTTTCTAGCCAGTTTGAAAAGCCCAGTGGTTATGTTTGAATTGGGCACAGTGAATACAACTGCAGACACAAGCCTTTAAAAAGTCAGACTGCTTGCTCTCCCACAGCTGTGAGAAGCTCACTTACGCTCCACCATGGAGATGTATGCACACATGTGCACATGCTGGTATGTGCAGGGCACAGAGTCATTGCTTTGATTTTGAACAGAGATCTTGAGCATTGGAAAAACACCTTATCTGAAGTGCTGGGCTACGTGTTTAAGCAGCAGATTTTCCTGAGTCAGCACAGCAGGATTGAGCCTTTCATGCACAGCTAAGCAGTTTCTTCTGGTTGCAAATCAATTCTGCTCACCTTCAGCTGGAACTAGTGATTTCTATCATTTGTTCTCAGGGCCACGGAGAAGATGTTTTGCTTCAGTTTGTTTCAGTGCTTGTCTGTTTCTCAGGAAGATCACTGTGAAAATGAGGACTTGCATTTTGAGTTAGTATCACTTCTATTTGCCTTTCATTTTGTAGAAAAACAGACTTTCTCTGCAAAACATGGGGGAAACCCATATAAAAAACAGGAAGTGCTTTCAGACTGCTCACCAAAGCATCACCAAGCAGTCAGGCACCAAGGATCAGCCCTTTTCTTTCCACCCAAGGATTTTCCTAACACTGTATGCCCAATCCATTTTCTGAAATCTGTTACATTGTACAAAGTACAATGAAGGTCCCCACACTGCTTCAAGAGCAGCCTCAATCTTCAAATGGTTCTTCAAACACGGCATTAAACAAAGCTGCCCTCAGGGATTGTAGCATGCACAAAGCTGGAGATCAGCTGTGGATTTAATGCCCTGTTAGCACAGTGGGGCAGGGCACACCCTGGTGGAATGTAACCTGATGGTGGACCACAGGTCTCCGTGCAGGCAGGGAGCTGAGGACACAAGCATGTGCTGCTTATTCGAGACTGTGAGAGCTTTGGAGACACACTTGATCTGGGCTGGATGGGAAGCAGCCTTCCCACGGCATCTTCAAAGAAACACAGGGTGCTCTTTTGCATGGCACTGGAAGGTGGTTAGTGCTGGGTGGCAGCTCAGTGTGTGTGCAGATGTTTTCTCTGTAATGATGCCCTTTGGGCCTCATTTGCTGAAGTTCTTTGTGCTTTCACCTCTCCTGACCTCAGTGTTTGGTACCTCTGGAAAAACAAATCATATTTTGGCTGTCTTACAGGTAATTTGAAATTCACTTTTACTTCATCATGTGCAAAATTTAACTCCTGTTCTCCATTTTGCCTCACTGACCCGCCCTGACCACTGTAACCCAGGAGAAGAGCTTGCATACCCACGGGAGTATACAGTGAGCTCTTGCTGCACGCAGCTCCACAGGGCATGCCGAACATCTCACAGAGTGCAGGTCTGTTCCACTGCTGTTGCTTCTTTAAGGAGAAAAAAATACTGTTGCTGGAGACCCCTGTACAGTTTTTGTTTCATGCTTACATTTTGATGAAAGAACTGGGAATCCTTTATGCAGCCACTGGCAGATAAGTTAGAGCATGAACTAAAACATTAACTGAGATTAGGTTCTACCGATAGGCAACTGAAAATAGGCATCCTGACAGATGGTGCCAATTGATTTAACTGCAGCTGCGATGCTTAACAGGGTAGAAGATGCAAGTAAAAATCTAATGGGAGCCTTGCCCTAGTTAAATCAGCCTTTTATTTAACTTACCAGTAGTAACCAGTGTTAATAAATTCCAGAGAAACCAATGATAGAAAGAATTATCTGTTTCATTAGGTTTTCCAATCAAAGCTAGTAAAGCTGTGTGCCTTAAAAAAATTGAAGTGTATGTGCACAAAAAGATAGGCACACACATTTATATACACCTAGAATATATATACTGATATAATAAATATATAATATATATCAGTATGCTATTTATTTAACATAAATATAACATGTATCATGCATATCTTATATGGCATATACATGTCACCCTTATTGTATCATCAATATGCAATGATATATAGAGATGTTTCACTTATATTGATTTAAATATATATGAAAGTCTATCAAACAAAGCAAGAAAAAGCAACATCGCTATTTCAAAACACAGGGATGAAAAGAGAGGAAGTGGGTGGAGGAGAGGAGAATAAGTGGGAAAAGACAGGAGAGAGTGGTGAAAGCCTGGCATAGATCTTTTCAGCTTCTCTTCAGCCTCTGCAACTGATGCCCCAAAGCTGTTTTCCTCTATGTTTCTATCCTGGTTTTGGACAAGGAGAGGGTTAATTTTTGACAGTAGCTTTCAGGGGGCGGAGCCTGGAGCCATGCAGGCAAAACCAGGACCCTAATGTTGTTTGATACTATCCTACATCATTGCCAGGGGTGGGGCAAATGGAATTTCCCTTCTGGGAAGAAAGGGCTTCCTTTCCAGTTGTAAGGAAAGCGTGGCAGGCAAAGGGTCTGTCCACCGTTGTTTTTCATTGTCTGGGGCTTGGTGAGCATTTTGCATGTAAGTCACCCTCTCTCTTTGTACACTTTTTTTTATTAGTATTGTTGCTGTTACTGTTTGTCTCCTTATCTTGTTGCTGTTTCCAGTAAATTGTTCTTAACCCATAATCCTTGCCTTTTTTGCTTCTTGGGGGGTGGGGGGCTGCAGGAAGTGAGTGCCGGCACAGTAATAGCACTAAATTGGAAAATACCATTCCTAAACCAAAACAGCTTCCTCACTGAAGTCCTCTTTCTATTCAGGCCTGGGTTCAGATCTTTCTGATAAGATTTAATGTCCGTGTTGGAGGTTCCCGAGGCCCCATGTGCTGTAGCAGTTACACCAATGTCAGACACCGGCTCTCCAAGCTGCTCTTCTGTCCCACTCACAACTGACTGTGCTTTGGTGCATCTTGAAAGGCTGGAGATGGATTGTTGTCCTGAGGTGCTGTGAAAGCGAGTTGGGTCTAGTGGGATGCTTCAAAGGGACTGCAGTTTCATCCCCTCTTGCCACAGTGCCACACTGCCAGTGCCATGCCCCCACTGCCCTTTTGGCACAGGCCTACGGAGCGCAGAGCCGTTGGCTCTTCAGCAGCCACTGTGTCCCTGTTGTGTAGTCCAAAGCAAAAAGACCTCCCACAGCACAGGACTCTGTTTTACATCGGGATGCATGTAGCCTTGATGATCCCACTACAGACCATCGTATGTGCTCATGCAAGAAAGGCTTCTGCATTCCTGTGAAAATCATGCGAATAGAGTAAACTGGGGGAAAAAAATATCCACTTGCCATGTCATTGGCTTCAGTGTTTACACACTGCAGTTGCCAACTAGCAAGATTCATCAAAGGACTGAGCACAGACAAAAACCCCCCACACAATTTCTCTGCCCTGTGACATTTTCACAGTAGTGCTGCAAGAGGTGACCCGAAAAGCAAGCGGTGAAAGCAGAGCCTGGCTCACCCATGTTTCTGCATGGAGCATGCTGGTTTCCTGTGCATGGAAATCCAGTGCCTCTGCTTGGGGATTTTCAGGGGCAAAAGCTCCCCAGCCACTCATAACCTTTAGGAAGCTGCAATGAAAGTCTAGGGAAGAAATAATTAATAGGCAGATTTCTATAGCACCCAAAGGGAATCAAATTGTGTGTCCAGCAGTGGTCATCAAGCACTCCTTGGTGTATTTCACTTATATCAATACACTGCAAGGTGTATTTTCAGAAGATGATGCATCATCTGCAGCATATCACAGAGTTTGTTTAATCTGTGTCCACCACTGCTATCACTTAAAAAGAGAACATATTTAAAAAGAATTAAAAATAAACATTTCTCTCTGCCTCACCATGCAGTGTGTTTTTACCCTTAGAAAAACATCACCTGCTGGACAGTTGCTTCCCTGTGCAGTGAGAGAACATGGGGTCCTGATGAGGTGTCATGACCTAAGTGTGGAGATCGTGACCATGGGTACATATGACCATGGGATGTGGAGGCCTTTTTCCTCTTAATCTCTCTACTTAATTACTGATTACCACATATACCACAAAAATCACCCCTAGCAAATATACCTACGATTAATAAAGTGAATATGAATGAATGAATATATAAATATATCAAGCTATTTCATGTTACTAGTGTCAGCCAATTGCCATCTCAGTCAATAGTATAGTATCAATCAATGATCACACCAATTAGTACTGTAGCATAATCTGGCAGTTGCAACCAAGTAGCTATGTACTTTTACCAATTATCACAACTTGTCATTAGCAAAATAATGAATATATATAATGTTAATATGAAACAAATTAGATTTCTGAAGAAAATCTCAAAAGAGGGGGGAAAAACCAGTCTGAGGTGGGGACTACACACCCAGCCATCCCCAGAGGAGGGGATGACAGACTGAACCAAAAAGATAACAGAGAGAGTCTCACTTGATGGGGTCAGCCAGGGGTCAGCCAGGCATATCTGGTGAGAGTTCAAGATCCTGTAGAAAGTTTGTGTGGGATTCAGCTGTGAAGCTCTGAGTGAGGCAGGGGCTCAGTTTTGGATAAAAACCTATATTTTTGCTATATAACATGTGGGCATAAGAGGGCGTAGGACAACCTACTTCAGGCAGAGAATCGATGCTGTTAATGTCTGGTTTCACGTATAACAGCCAATACATTATGATGTTTTCTGTTCTTTAAGAGCAATTTTGTTTTCACAGACTGTTGCTTTTACAGTCCCTTGTTTTCCTGTTTATCTACGATATTTCAGGATGTCTGCAGTTTCTAGGTATCCTGGCTGCACTTTCCAACGATGCTTCTAGTTCACAAGCCTCAGGGGGGATCCCATTCATCAGCAGTCCCAGGCTGCCCTTTCTCTATCTGTATTTTTCAGCAGATGATTTCTTCTTCAGTAATTTTCCCCTTCTACCACCTTTATGACTGTTCACATTACAGGGCTGAGTTGGGAGAAAAGTGAAATGCCTGCTAGGCTGCGAGGTACTTGCCAGGCAAACTGGATGTGGGATAAGAAATACCTGGCTGTTTCACACCAGCAGCATTACTAGTGAAGCCTCGTGGCCAGCATGGCTCTCCTGATACCCAACTCCTCTCAGGTGGTGCCTAATAGTGTTTCTCTTCTCTTTCAAGCCCCTGTGTTTCGTGCAGGCTCTGTCCTCCCTTCAAATCTGGATAAAATTAGCCGTGAGTGCTAAAATTACTGTGAGACCAAAAGTGAGAAACTGACTAATGGGATAGATGTAAGCTTTGTTCCCCTGAGGAAGCGAACTTCGGAGTAGAGCAGGAGCTATGTCTGACATACTTTATGGTGGAAAACAGACTTTAAGTTTAAAATTACAAAGATGTGACTGAGGCTTCCCTGACTTTCAACAAACCATGTCAGAGCTTTGTTCTGTCCTTCCTCTGCTGACTTAAATTGTTCCTGATGAGATGTTGTAAGCTCTGTGTGCTGCAAGAAGCCAAAAGAGAGGATAATTTAGGGCTCTGGACAGAGAGCTCCATCCTCCATTCCTGGGCAGGAGGAAATATGTGGTCCCCACACTGGTATACTGTGCATGTGAGCGCAGAAGCGACAGGCTGTTTCTGGCCCCATTGCAGGCGGTTTTTTATCCTCCTTGTGTCCTCTCTGTGCTTCTCTGAGCTTGAAACTGTTACCAAACCTGATACCTAGTACAGATAAACCACATTTCTCCATAAGAGATCTATGCAGGGACTGGGACAGGCTCTATGCACCCTACCTGCTGGGGAACATGGGAATGTTTTGCTTTCACAGCTCACCAGCAAATGCAGAAAATGTGTGAGAAGGTCATAATTGACTCTTGGATACAGATTAGGAGGAAAACAGCTCCTTTTGAAGCAAGGGAACATCAGGAATGAAGAGTCAGGGAAGGATCTCCTAGGCAGAATGCCCCCAAGTGACCTTTGGGCAATGCAGGTTATACGCACCTTTTATCAGAGCAGGCTCTGAGGAGTGAAGATCAGCCTAAGGAGACAGTCAGCTTATATTTATTCAATAAATAATGGCAATAATAAATAATTTGTTCTTATTAATTCCATAAACGAAGTCTTCTCTGTCAGCAGACCAACATGCTGGCACATCTTAAGCAACCAGGGCGTTTATCTCAAGCAGCCACATGGACTGAGCTGGGTTTACTTGCCCTTTCTTTATCCCAGACCATTTCACACAAATATGTCTGCACAGAGCTGCTGAGGATAAGCAACAGGCCAGCACTCACACAGGGCAGACTGCAGAAGCACACACTGGCACAGGTTAGGGTAAAATCTATGGTGATTACAGACATCTGCAAATTGCCTGTGGGCTAGGCAGCCCAAAAAATAGGGACAAGCCCACATTTTGCATGTGAAAAGGATGAGCTGGACAAGGAAGTCCATAAGCCTGGACAGTCAAGGCACCTGGGCTGCTCTTCTCACCATCCTGCAATGCCACAGGGCAGGGGCCATGAAGTAAGAGTTTGCAGAATATGCAGCATTTTATAAGCAATTTCTCTTCTTCTCTGGCTGTGTGTAGTTTGCACAGAGGGTACAGTGTCCAGGAAAACATTTGGACATTGTAGGTGCTGAGGAACAGCTGGAAAACCAGTAATTTACAGTAACTGGCCATGGTACTGTATTGGGTCTGGCTGAGCTGGAGTTCAGTTCCCCATAGCAGCCCTCACAGTGCTGTGCTTTGCGTTGGAGGCTGTTGATAACACACAGTGTTCTGGCTACTGCTGGGCATCAGCACTGTAACGTCCGTTCCTCAATCGAGAGCAAGGTCCTGGGAAGGGACACAAGTAGGCCAAAGCTGACCCAAACTGACCAAAGGGATATTCCAGACCATATGATGTCAGCTCAGATATAAAAGCTGAGGCAAAGAGCAGGAAGGGAGGCATTCCTTGTCTCCAGTGGCTGCCTGCTGAGGAACCGTCACGTGTGCTGGAGCCCTGCTGCTCCGGAGTGGCCGACCATCGCTGCCCATGGGAAGTAGAGAATAAACCCTGCTATCTTTTGCTTTTGTGCATGTTTTTGCTTTAAATAAACTGCCTTATCCCAACCCACATGTTGTTTTTCACTTTACTCTCTCTCCTGTCTGTCTGGGAAGGGGAGTGATAGAGCAGCTGGGTGGGCATGTGGCATCCAGCCAAGGGCAACCCACCCCAGTTACCTTTCACAGGAAAACACACCTTTCCTCTGAGTATGAGCTATGGATTTCTGTAAATTAAAAACAACACCTGCCTTGTAGACTTCCCAGTCCCCTACAACTAGCATTTAAGAAAACTGCATCCCACACAGCCCCTCCCCACACTCGTACCCATACAGGTTTTAAGGTACCATTTGATGTTTCCAATGGTTCCGGCTTGGGCTGTCAGATGTGCAGCTCTTATCAACATTTTGCAGTGCACTTGCTGATGCTTTCAAAAGAATGACACACAGAAAACATTACAAATATTTAGAAACTGACTTGCAATTATTTTTATGGGGTTTCCATTTCCTAAAAATGTTTTGTAGAGGTTTGCTGTAAATGACTTGGAGGGGATTCACTCTGACTATTTCCAGTGAGATTTATTCTTTGCAAAGAACAGGCCAAAAGATTTCCATCAGAAGCATTATTTTTTGAAGATAAACTGAAACTCTATTTAAATGAAATCTTCCAAAAAAACACATCTTTTCTTTGAACACAACTGCTTTTCTTTAATACAGTGATGCTAGAACTTCCCCAATTTTTAAGTAGCTTTTGGTGAACGAAAGTCATTACCCGCTGCTAAAAAAACCCAAATAGCTTCTAAAGATTTTGAATAGAGTTTTTCATCAAAAGGCAATGTTTTCTGTGGAAAATTCTAATTAAAGAAATGTTCATTTTTTCAGCCCATCTGCAGAAACTCTATCTTTCTGGTATGTCACAATCTTTATATTTCCCATCTGGGAGCACTTCGCAGCGCTTTGCAGAGACCCAGCCTTTACACAAGGTAAAGCCTGGCACAGTTTGTGGGTTTTTGCATGAGTTAGCAGCCTCACCAAATGACACCTGTGACTTCAACAATCTGCCTCAGGTCCTTGAAGGTGTTTCTGCTAAATGGAGTTGTCATCAGGATTATCCAGCCCCTCTGGTCAGCTCCAAGCCAAGGACTTTTGCTCTGGTACATTCAGTAGTCAGTCTCTAGTCATGTCATCTCTGCTTCAATCACTTAATAAAATTAGGAATAACCAATTAATGTGTATAAAACTACCACAAAAATGAACTTTTGCAAATACCTATTGCACCATTTTCTTTAATTTCTTTATTATAGGTTATTGCAATTTGCATGCATTTTCTCTCAAAAATTAATGAGATTACTGTCACATGTTGCTCAGATTTAATGACAGTGCATTCACTGCCAGCTAGCCGTGTCCAGCTCAGCAGATTTCCAAATTGCTGCCATAAATTAACTGGATAGTAGAATGTATTTTGCAGCTTACAAGGTGAAGATATTTCCCTAGGCATTTGTTGGCATGAGTCATGGTTCTCATGCAAAAGCACGGTATATGGGAAAAAGTGAAGAAATGAGAATTCAATTAATATTGAATTTTTAGAAATGCCACTGCTAATATTAATTCAAATAGTATCACTAAGGTCTGCTAGGATCAAAAGGAGACCTGCCTCCTGGAAACACTCCCAGCCCCAGGACTGTTAGGGAGTTAATAGTCTATAATAGAATCTATTCATACTCCTAGATTAGTCTGTCAAAGACAATTAATCAAAATACAAAGCACTTTTCTTCTCAAAATAGAAATGTGTACACAGTTAATGTGACAGTTGTATCACTGAAATTTTCTAGGGGTTTTCTTCATGTATTTTGCTGAAGTTACAGGTGGAGGAATGGAAGATAAGGCCTGGATAGGCAAATTTACAAAGGGAGGAAGGTCACTTGAAGGAAACAGTCGGAAATCCACTTCTCTTTGTATGAACCTATTTAAAACCATATACATCCATTCAGTAAAAATGCTGATATTTACAGAGGCTGCATTTATTTATGCACTTTTTATCCTTTGGAACGTGTTTGACAAATGCATTTGAAATAACCATGCAGGGCTGTATTCTGCCCTCATTCTGACATATATAATCTCATTGACTTTAATGGCACTGTATCAACATTGCTGAGGGCAGAGTCTGCACCATTCAAGGATCTCATTTTTGAAGATAACTGAAAACATCTCTGAATGGAAGGAAAGGGGATTTTCCATTAGAATCTGATTTTGATACAAAAGTATTAGTTTATAGTGCGTAGTTGGTTTTGTTATTGCTTCTTTTCTTATGCAAGGCAAATATATGGGCAATTTTCATAAAAAGGAACCAGAATGAAGTCAATTTTATAGCAAGAAATAATTGAGGTAATTATTTATTTCAGTGCTGAGTCAGAGATGGTATGACCCCATTGGTAGTTAACTTACACAGAAAAAAACCAGAGTTTTACTTCGCCCTCTCCTAAAAGATCAGGTGAATATTTATGAATCAGTTATTTGATCACATTTACTCCTAATCATGCTTGAGTCATTTAACTGGAAAAGGCCCAAAAGTCTGGAGCCAGGCTGTGGGAGGGTGCAACAGGGCTGTGCTTTCCTGGCATATCCCTCCCTGGCACTGAGTTTGCAGTTCCATCTCCTCAGGGTCCCTTGCATGGTGGCAGTGCCTGGCATGGGGCTTAGAGCTGCAGGCAAGCACTTCGTGTCCCACAGGCAGCTGCATCTTCCACCACTGGCATTGTCCTGTCCACCTTATCTTGCTGTTGAGCCATGATCCTCTAGGGGTGACACCTTGAAAGCCTGAACTTTTCATTCTGATTTTGTGGTGAAAACAAATGTTGAAATACCAGAAACACCCTTGGACTGAAAACCACAGATCCTGGCTCTCTGTGGCAGAGAAGTTGGGCTATGAACATAGATGGGGCATGTGCCAGTTTCTACACTGACACACATGCAAATAAATTATGCAACTGGAGCATGCTTTTGCTGATGATTTTACATTCAGGTATAGTTCCAGAAGTTCATCGTCATTGTCTAAGGGGTTTGGGGGGGGTGAAGACAGGCCTGTAAGAGGGTTTGATCCTGCCAAATCTTTAAGTAAGCCTTCTCCTTTTCAAATGTGCTGCCTTTCCACTGGCTTAATATTTTTTTGGTGCTTGTTCTTTGGCGACAGGAAGACTTGCTGCCTCTGAATACTTGTTGTGGCCATGCAAAAACATTTGGCATTCAGTTAAATCTTCCCCCTTTGCCTTTTTTTTTACCCAGCAGGGATGCACAATGGGAGAGACTTGGAGACAATACAAAATTGTAGTTTTAGGCATTTGTTTCTTATTATATTCGTCCTTCCCAGGAACACAAGTGGCAACTTGCCATGAATTAGGTCTGCTCAATAATTCAGCCCCCTAGTAATCAGAAGACAGAAGTCAGAGTCAGTATGATGGATAATGGCCTGATGTCAGATGTCAGTGTTATGTCTCCCTAGTCTGTCACCTGCCATTGTGATCATCAGTCATGATATTCTATTTACCTGTCTACCTCCACTGGCAAGCCATAATAATGGCTTGCATTAAACTGACCCTTAATTTCCTGGATGTAGATCCTTCATGACCCAAGTTCTGCACAGATGTGCCATTTTGCTCTTCTTACACAAGAGCTGACCAAAGGTAACATGGGAGTGTTGGGTCAAACTTTGTCATACCCACTGCAGAAAATGCAACTTCATTGCAAATGTAAACAGGAGAAATTTGGCTGAATCTTAACAAACCTATCTGGTTTTGATAACAGACAAGGCCATTGGAGTTCCTGACAGTATCATTCTGTTTGTAAGAGCCAGACTTGTTCTCCAGTGATCTTCAAAACCCGTATCACCCCAATCACAGCATTTCCTAAGTCAGGATTCCCAGCCTGGGAAAAGAGATTTGTCAGATTGTAAAACTAGAAGTAACTGGCTTAAATATTATGCAAGTCTTTGGTATCTTAAATCTTCTGCTTTCATTGTGTGTGCTTTCTTGCTTTACTTCTTCAGGAAGAGGGAATGTGGAAAGCACAACCTGCAAAGCAAATGAGGGAAGATGCACAGACAAGTGCAACGCCAAACCCTTTTAAAATGAATGTGGTAGTGGTGGGATGGCTTTCACACCTGAGGGCCCCAGGCTCTAGTGACTGGATGCTGAGTCGGGGCGGGGGGATTAGGTAAGATATCAGGAAAAGGCTTTTCACCCAAAGGATGGTTGAGCACTGGAACAGGCTCCCCAGGGAAGTGGTCACAGCACCAAGCCTGTCTGAGTTCAAGAAGCATTTGAACAATGCTCTCAGGCACATGGTGTGATTCTTGAGGTGTCCTGTGCAGGGCCAGGAGTTGGACTCAATGATCCTGATGGGTCCCTTCCAACTCAGTGTATTCTATGATTCTAACATACCCAGCTCCCATCAGTGAAGCTTTCTTCCTGGGATCACTAAGATCCCCCTGAGTTTGCTTGCTAACAACTTTTGTGCTACAGTGGATACTTTATTCAAGCGTTTTTGTTTATACCTCATACTTGAATGCCCTGAAGAGATTACTTTGGATTGCCTACCCAAAACCAGCTGTTGTGTAACTACTTGACGAAGGTCAGTTTTGGACACTTCCGAAAATGAAGGACAACAGTTTAGACAGAGATTTAGTCACAGTTAGGACAAACAATTTAGTCACTCTTTGAGTCCCTCAGACCAGTTTCAAGAACTTCTATTGATGTTCTTTGTGGTAATTTCTCCAGTGTATGCTTTTTTTTTAATCTCTCATAGGCTTAAAGCTTTCTGGAACTGGAGCTGAACAGGCATACCAAGAAGACTCATACATTTGGCTATTAGTTGGGCTTGCTAGAAATGAGAATTCTAGCTTGCAAAACATTTTAAGATGTCAACAGTTATTTTAATTACACTGATGATCAAAAGGCTGTTGAAATTTGTCAGGAAAAAAAATGAGGGAAAAGAGAGAAAGCATTTATTAAGGCAGTGATGCATTCACTCATCTGGTGAGGGGAATCAAACTCAGGCAATACTCAGTCTTGAGCATTAAGATGATCTGCCTGTTTCTTTCTCCTTTTAATCAGAAATATAATTCTGAATGCCAAAATCTTACTAACAAAAGTTTCAACTACAGACGTATTTCCTTGAACAGTTTTGGTTTCAATGAAACAGCATTTTCTGGTGAAAAACATTTAATTGAAAAGTTCCCATCCAGCTTAGATGTTTTGACATCCTCTTCAAGCACTGCAGGCTTGTGGGTAGTCAACTGGAAAGCAACAATGAAGCAAGCATTTTATTTTGTATTTTATTTTATTCAAGGTACAAAAACCAGTTATGTATTCCAATAATGATATATATTCTTCTATTTTGTCTCATTCTGGATGATAAGCCATAGCTTGGTTATTTAAATTTATATATTTTTAAAAAAACTTACTTCATCTGGACTGTTGCTGAGAAAAATCTACTTTGCTTTCCTTTTTATGCATTTTAAATCAATGAAAACAAAACCAAACAGAAAATATTCTAAGAAGCTCTGTGATGAAATAAAATGAAAGAATGTGCTATTAATGCAGGCTATTTGTGTGTTAGTAGAGGAAGCACTCCTGCCTGTGTTGCTTCTGGCAGAGAGTACAAGTGCCAGGGTGATGTGACTCACATGTGTGCAAAATCTGCCAGGACATTTTGGTGTGCCACGAGGCACTTGCCTGCCTCAGCAGAGTAGAGGGAGGAGTGACAGTGCCCCATGGCTTCACTCTTCCCGGTGTGGAGAGTGAGCAGTGCTCACCTCCAGTGCCAGCACTGTGCATGACTTCAGCCCAGCATGTGTTGTGGCTGCCGAAACATCCTCACTTCAGTCATCTACAGGCACTGAGCTTGCTGGCACTGCTGGCTCTTGAGCCACAGTCCTCCCGTTGCCTGCGAAATTACAGGAGGCAGCTGGCAGCACGTGCACAGAGACATGTTTACACATGACTTTAAACAAGATTTTTCAGAAAAAGAGAAAAGGTATCATAGTGAGCTTACGTGGTGGTTGGCAAATCCTGGAGATTTGATGGTTGTTCATTAACCCCTCATTTTTATAATTTATTAAAAAGATGGTAACTTGACTTAAAGTCACCAATGCCATTCATATTTATAATTGCTCTCTGGTGCTGGCGTTTTACCTAGAATTTAGCTGAAATCTTTCAGGAATGTAATTATTCAACAGCCTCCCTATTCATAATGGGTTTTATCCTTATATTCTTCCCCATTTTTTTTCTTTTAAAAGATTCCAATTACAGTACATTTTTCCTAGTATTTCATTGAATGAAGCAGTGCTCAATGGTGTGAACAAGGGATGAGGAAAGAGGAGATGCTAAGAACTATACTTTTTTCTGACCAGCCCTGAGCAGATCTTCCTTCTGTGGTTTCCGCTTTGTCTCAGGAAAGTCCCCTTTTGGAGGGATGCTGGGTGCAGACATTTTCAGAAGATGCTGTCAGCACAACCCTACAGAGCTGCAGGAGAAAGGGAGGAGACTGGGGGAGTGTGGTAGGGGCCCAAGCATTTTTGGTACAACAATCACAGCATAGAGTTGCAGTATCGGCAGTGAGACCACTGTCAACGACAGGAAAAAGATTTCCATTTCCTACCAAAGGTCACAACACTTAATAGCATCACTGACATAAACACCACGAAAGACCAAATCAGCCCAGTGTGCAAGGCTAGTCTGGAGTGATTTACAACAAATCCCACTCATCTTGTCCAGCAGAAAGGCCCAGAACTCCTTGGGCAAGATTCTTGCACAGAGCAAAAGAGGAAAAAAGGTCCCTGTTGAGCAGAAAGGATGCAGGGACAAAAATGCTGAGCTGCAGGCTGAGCATAGTGCTGTGGGGGTCCACTGTCCCACCCCCAACAAGAATGGGGAGGTGCAGCAAAGCCTTGTTGTGCAGGCTGGCTGTGTTATCTGCCACACAGCTGTGTTATGTAAGATCCAGCTCAAGATTGGAGTACCTACACTGAAGTGTTTGCACAGAGATGTCAACACACAGAGATGTCAGAGGGTGATTCAGTTGCCTCCACAGAGATTTCTCATGTTGTCTGAGATGCTACAGGATCTGAGACATCTACAGGGAAGTGACAGATGCAACACAGGACATCCCAGTGCAGCACATCGAAACCTGGAATAAACGCCCTGAAGCACCTAGTTTGGCATTCAGCACCTATCAACAACCTGGCCATGTTCAACGCTAACTTCCCAATACAGTCAAAAGGTTCTGGAAAATAATTTGGTTTGCCAAGAACTAGACTCTTAATGGCACTACAGGCACTGACTGTATTGATAAAATCTCCGTTATGGGGACTGTAGATACCCAGCTAAAATGAAGATGACTAAATGTAGATATTTTAATCTTAGAGTACTCAATCAAGAAAAGAAAAAAACCCCAAATCTGTGCATGTCAAAAGCACTCTGCCACCTCAAGCCAAGCTCCTGCTACTAGCCTCCTCTACAGCAGCAAGGGCAAAAACATCCTGAAGTTAACTAGGGTTGCTGTTGACTCCATTGTAACTCCATAGGCAAGTTCTAAACAGAGCATTTAAAATGCAAGGAAATAATCTGGCAAAATTAACTCCTCACAAACATTAGGCCTGGGACAGTCTTCCCTTTTCAGTATGTCTCAAGCAGTGCATGAGGAGTTCAACAAATAGAGATGCATTTTGAGTGGCTGTAGTCCTCTTCCAGCAGGACCAGGTCCTGAGCCATCTGAGCTACATAGTGGCTTGGTACTGCTCCTAATCCATTTCTCATGCTGATGTTAAGAAAGCACCTGATAGTCTAGGACTGTCTTAATGTCTTGTTGCCAGAAGCATCTCAGTTCATATGCATTTCATGCACACCAACACCATCACTAAAATATTTCCTAAAGGGCTACTCCCTTCTCTTAGCCTAGTATCTGTGGACATGCTGTCTTCGTTTCTCCTTAGGAACTAGATTATGTCCCTCTGCTACCCTCATTTTTGCTCAGCTGCTTGATGTCTTTTCTCCTCTATCTGCTTGTCTGGTAGTGCTGCAGTCTGAACCAGCCCAGTATTTTTTTTAAAACAAATCTCTGTTTTGGAAGTAGAAGCAAGGATGGAGACCAAGCAGTTCTGGGAAGCACAGGCTTGTTTTGAGTCTGCAACAGCAAAAAGCTAAAACCCTGTAAAGTAATAAAGGGTATTTTAAAGAAACCCATTTTGGCTGGCCTGTAAGCTGATCTACAAAGGCAGGCATCAACTGACTATAAAGCTGTGGGGGCCATGGCAAAGCAAATTTTCAATTTTAATTGTTGCTGTTGTGTTTTGATGTCTTTTTTTTTTTTTTACAAAAATACCTACTCTAAGCAGGAGTACTGTGCTAATAGGGCGTTTAAATGGATTTGAGAGGCAGTTCAGAATTTCTGTATAATTAAAAGGAGTGTCAAGCCAGAAAACTTGCCAGTAGTCTGAGAGACAGTATAAAGTTCATCAAACAGTCAATATGGTCAGAAAAGGAGAAGAAACATCCATTGTTAGGCAGCTGCTGCACCTGCTGCAGTAACATCCTTTCCTTATAATGTTCTCATATTGTCTGGGCTGACGACTTATGCACATGAAGAGGGATAATGGTGCCTGTTTCTAAGCATTTGCATGGGATGATCCAGGTTTCTCTGATTCAGACAGTGAAAAACCACTGTGTTACATTTCCAAATTATGTCTGAGTTCCCCTTTGCCAAGGTGAAAACAGCTCTTTAAGGAACAGGGCAACACAGCAACCAGCCCTAATTTCAGCAATTCCACCTTGTTTATTTATCCTACATGCATGTTGTTTACTACTTTTTATGCTCCTATAACACACAGGCACCTACAGGTGCTCCACATGCATTGGGAAAAATATGATGCTCATGCCATGGAGCTTGCACTCCATGGATATGTTGGTTACAGGCACATTTCGGCCCTTATCCAGCCAGGCCAGATGTGTGAGCCAGTTGTAGGCAAGATGCTGTAGAGCTGCTTGAGTGCACGCTGGGGCTGTTACCTGTGGGGCTCTGTGCCATGCCAGTGGGGCATCCAGTCCTGTGCTGGAAGGAAGAGATGCTCTGGCTCTTTTTCATGTAACGTGAAAAGCAGTCTGGGTGCAAATGCTATCTTTCCTTTGCAGATCCCTCCCAGATTCAAAGTGCCCATGGACCAGTATGAGAATATCACATGTAAGGTGTATTTTGAGAATGGGGAGTCCTTGGAGGGGAGCTGTGTAAGCAGCTGATTCTGCTCATGTGGAGTGCAAAGAGAGATCTGCAAGCAGACACTACTGAGTGTAGGGCAGCTCAGCCTGCCTGCTAGCTTAGGGGGAATGAAGTGAGGTGACATGAGGTGAGCTGAGCTGTCTTGCTGGAGGAGGACATTTTTGGCCTTGCTGCCATCACGTTCTAACAGCCACCTCATTGGGAGGTAAAACTGGCAACTCGTGACTTTGCAGGAGTATTTTTAAAGTGGGCAGTTGCTTCTGCCTTAGCCAAAACTTATCCCACTCTTCCCACCAGTCTTTCCAAAAAAACATCGAAAGACAAAGCTATCAATAATATAAACTGCTGGACTACTTGCAAAATAAAAAAGCTCTACTTTTTCCTCAGTGCAAACATAAGCTTTCCCTGCAGCCTCTCCCTGCCCTGCAAACCATCAGACACTCCTGCCGTTTTTCACTGGGTCTGCAGCCTGCTTTTTAGATCTGCAAGATTAGCATCACTGGCATGAGCATCCAAAAGTAAGCTAGGCAGATGCTTTATGACAATCTCAGCTGCAAAATTTCTGGCCCTGTGGCAGTGGAATGATTTCAGTCCTCACTATGTTCTGATTGCAGCCTTAACTGTGGTTTTTTGTTTGTTTGTTTTTGTTTGGTTGGTTTTTTGGGTTTTTTTTGGGGGGGGGATTGTTTTTTTTTTTTGGCAATGGAGTCTTTTTCAAAGCAATGACTCTGTAATAAATAATAAGTGTATAAATTAAAATATTGTGTGCATGCCTTAAAACCATAGCACAAAAGACTGAGAGGAAATATTCTGGCTTGGAAAATCTTTTGCTGCACGAGTCAGCTATCCAGATAATGGATCCTTATAAGTATGTAGGACAAATAGCTCTGTGAACCATCTGGGACTCACTCAGCAGTGGGGAAAAGATTGTTAGACTTGCAAGATCAGCATGCAAGAGCGGTTGCTGATCAGTCACTGCTGCTTTGCAGAGAAAACAGAGGCTTTAGCATTTAAGCTATTAATAGTTTTCACCTAGTCCAAGTTTTGCAAGATGTATTCATTGCCCAGACCATAAATTCAGAATTTGTTAGATGTTTTTCCAGGTTGTTATTTCATAATAGATTTAAGCTGACCCATATTCACTTGTTCCTGTGTCTCTCATATGCCAGCATTAAATTCTGTGAAGTCTGTGGCTGAGTCACATCTGTATGAGAAGTAATCAGGTATAAAACTCAGCAAGATTCCTTTTCAGATAATAATTTCCTAACTCAGATCATTCCACAGATGCAGGGACACTGCTGCTGGAACAAAAGGACACAAGTAGCTGGAATCAGGTCTTTTGGGGTCAGCATCTGCTTGGGTCAATTTATGCTCATTGTGGGAGCCTTATCTGGTTGGGCTGGATACTTACCTTCACCTTAGTATCATAGTGGAAGGAAAGAATAGTTAAAAACAGTTACAATTTTAATCAATTATCAATGTGCTATTTCAGTATAAATCTAATTTGCGATTGCTTCTAACTGAAAAAATGCCTATTACTTCCCAGAAAAAAAAAAAGGCAAAAAATACAGTAGTTAATGATTTTATAATCAGACAGGTGAGATCTTGTACACTGTCCCCATAAGGTTGCAATTTTCAGTTATGTACTGATACACTGAACAATGGCTAACTACATGTCTAAAGTCACAGCTCCCTGCAGAACCTCCTGTGTCCCGTGCTAATTTGGCTCAATCTGAGAAGCATTACTGCTTGGAAACACTTAATACAGCTTGCCTCTGGAAAACCAGGACTGCAGTTCAATTCCAAATGAAGGAACCTGCAGGTGGTGTGAGTATGTAGGAGTCTGTCTGAGTACTGTGTGTCCAAGCTGTCTTTCCAGCTAGCACAGATGGGTGGTTTGGTTGCCTGCAGGAAGGAGTTGTCATCTAGAATACACAGGGTGCAGTGACCTCCCAGTGGGGCCAGTGGCTGTGACAGAGGATCTGCAAGGGCTGTGCCCCCTGCCATCTGGGGACCAGGGCTTATACAGCAGAACTAGAAACCTCTGGTCATGTATCTGAATCCTTCCACTAGCCCACAAGCCAGCCTTGTTCAGCTGACTGCCCACCAGAAGCAGCTTCAGCTGCCCCTACACAAGTACCTGGTGCCATTCAAGCAGCGAGAACACCTTCCTGGGGTTGGTAGGACCTTTGGGAAACCTCTCTCTACTCCTGCAGCAGCAATGAGAGGGTAGGTGAGATTTCAGGTGGTTCTGAATGCCTGTGTTGAGGCAGTGAAGGGGGCTCCAGAACAGGTTTTCCTTCAGTTCACAAGCTGTGGTGGGAATACTATCCTGCTGGACTGCAATTTAACATTGCAGCTCAAAATCAGAAATCTCTGGCAATGCATTTGTGGCGTAAGATGCTTCTTGATGCCAGCCAGAGCATCACAATCTATTTGTTAGGAAATGGGGATGTTAATGGCATGGTAATGATCAATGCATAAATTAGTTGCTGATTTGCCAGCGTTCAAAATACCAGGCCTTGCTAGGGTCTGATTCTGCTGTCCTGCACTCCAGAATAACAACTCAGACTTGAGGGTGGCCATTAGGTTGAGTAATGAGGTCCAATTAGAGATGTCACAGAATGTATCTCCCAGGAACTTTCTGGCTGGGAGAGCCAGTCCTTGAGCCAACCACCCTCTTCCTTCAAAGGTCAGCGTATCCCCAGTGGCACACAATTTTATCTTGAATGATGGTCCTTCCAAAAATATTGCAACTGCCGGAAAAGCTGAACATCTGGCCATGAAAACTTTCCTGAGAATGTCGCCTTCTGGAAGCAATAAAGATGGACAAAAAGAATATGAGTGCTCTGCTCTCTTCAACGAATTGCTCTTTTCAAGTGATTGAGCCTGCTACTTGCTGTCTTCATTTTGGAATGAGGTGGCTCCCACTAAGGCCTATTTACATAAGGCACTGAAACACAGAGAAAATCTTACTGATTTCAAATTTACGAATGCAAAGGAACAGCACTAATGCAGTGATGAAAATGCTGAGCAGTGCAGGCTGTTCAGTGTAATCCACTGTGCTCTGAACTGCTCCCTCTAAGGCAGGACACACAAATTCAGGTCACCTTTGGCAGGCGATGCAATTAGAAGTACATAGTGTTGAAAAAAAGGAGAGGGGATAGTTAGCAAAAATACACCCTTATCAGGGAAAGCTAATGATTAGCCCACAAATTAATCAAAGCAGGTGTAAGTCAACCATGAACCAAAAAACTAAGATGAAAGCACTGAGGAGAGAAATTGGCTGAGCAGAACAGATCAGCATGTGGGAGTAAGATGTGCTTACAAGCCTAGGAAATACTCTAACAAAGCGAAGCCCAAAGCTATTGAAATTTAGTTAGCAAAATTTTTTGATGCTTTCTGCCCTTTGCAAAGTGCCTTAAAGACCAATCATGGGATATTCACTTCACCTTAATATAAAAGAGAAGTGTTTTTCAGACCCTCTCTTCATGGAGAGGGAAGACCTCATACTGGTGCACAGCACAGGAGTAGGGAGAGTAACCAGGATGTCCTGTGCAGTGATACTCAATGCAGGAGCATGATAACCAAGCATCACCTGCCCTCTTGGCAATAACACCACAAGGGAGCACTTACCCAGCAGCTTCACGTGGCAGCAGAGCAGCTTGAAAATCAGTAGTCATCCCAACCATAGCTCTAAAGGAGCAGAACTACCTTCGTTGAAAGCAACCCCAGTTATTGTGAGTACCTTTAAAGCTTCAGTCATAAAGGCCATTTGAGTGTATAATTATTTACATGGCGTGGAAGGTTCCAGCCAAGATCAGGGGACTGGGTGCTGCAGTGTCAACCATAGAGTGAGCTATGTCTTCCCTACCTTCATTCACCTTTAATTACAGGTGGGGGTTTTTTTGGGTAGCAGAATTAACAATTATAATACTGCACTTAAATACTGAATCATTCATTCCTGCTGTTGTTTATTTCTCATTCAACACATGAATATACCTTTTCTCTGAACTTAGGGACTTTAGAATCCAGGGACTTTTTTCAACCTGTGAATTTTTTACACTTTTCTTTGGCCTTTTTTGGCTATACTAGTCCTGGTCTATACTAGACATGCATGCACAGTTTGCTCAACAGGGTCCAGACAAATTATTTTATGCTGGGGGAAAAAAGGTGTGCTCAGTGTATCAGATACAGGAAATGTCTATACCAAATGTTCTAGGAACCAAAGCTCAGCTGGTTTGAGCTGAGCTGTTTGTGTTATAAACACCTTTTCCCCAACAGCTCCAGTTTGATGGCTGCAGACTGACCTCTGCTTTGCACTTTTTCTTGTGGTGCTGAAGCTACTCAGTAATATAATATAGTACACAGGATACTATGAATCCAGATTTCTGAAACCTCTCATGATAACGGGACACTGTCACTGTCGGATTTGCTGAACTAAAAAGGATAGGGAGGTAGGTGTCACTGCAGGGACTCTTTCATGGAAAACAGTGCTGGAGCTCTACTGGGGAACACAAAGACCTGGCTGTGGTGCTTTGTTTTAGTCCACCTTGGAACACAGTCTTGATCATGCGTACCTGGACCTTCATTAATATCATTTATTTGGTTTTCGTATTTTTCTGTGTTTGAATTTCCTTTGGTTTTGGGTGGAGGATGTAAGCCAACACCAATGGCACCTGACCAGTTGAAGGGAAATACAGGGACACTGCAATACAGGCAGGACAGCCTGAAGTGCCCCTCTGGCGGTGGAGAGGCTGATTGATGTCTTATCCTGCCACCAGCTCCAGTAAGCTCAGCAGTGGGAAGAATGAAGAGCTGAACTGTGCTGAGTTAGGGATGATTGTTTCTCTGGTGGAGCATGAAAGGAATGAAGAGGGATTTATGTGTAATATTACTTTGAACTGATATAGTTCATCTCCAAAATTGGCTCAGTGCTTCTTGCTACTACTCACTATTTGTGCTGTGTGGGGAGCTGCACAGTCACTCTGTGCTTTCCTTCCTGTGATTGGGTGACAAATGTTTATTGGAAGAGAAAAACAAATGGCACAAATGTTGAATCATTACATTTCAGGCATGAATTTTTAGATGAATGATCATTCGTGCTAAAAATAGTAATGCTCACAAGGGCAAAACAAATGTGCAGGGATTTTCCAAATAGTTCCAATAAGAAATATAATGAATTGGAATAGCTAAACTTTGCACTTTTTTTTTTTTTTGGTTAAAATTTTATATTAGATAGTGTTTTTATGCCGCACAGTGTTACTACCCTAAAATGATTTCTGTACTAAGCGATCTGTATTTCTCTCTTTATTATGAAATGGTTTATGGTTCATATAGCAACAGCAGTAGTATTCCAGGTATTAAAATGTAGGGGTCAGCTTAGATGTGCTTTTGATTTGGAATTCATAAATAGCATTTATTGCACCTAGAATAGCAGAATTACAGTGTTTTGAAATCATCAGTGTATTATATTAGGCATAGGACAGCCTGCAAGTTCCTGGAGGCCATTCTTCGCTCCAGGCTGGCTCTGTTATGCACGCTCCCATTATTTTCAGTGAGTGGCAGATAAAGGAGACCATGCACATGTTCCAAGGCCACGTGAGGGTCATCACTTCACAGCACTAAAGTGGTTAAGTATTTATTTATAGCCCACTTGCAACGTAAGTATTCCCAGACCAGACATACAACATTATTAGCAGGACACCATATTCCTCTCCATAGATTATTCTCGTTGCTTTTAAATACTTTAGCCTGCATTTTCAGACAGCATCAAATTGTACTCTAAAACTGTAGGGATGTGAATACCCTTACATACACCTCTTTGCACATCCACAGAAACACACACACATTTTTCCTTGTGTAAGTGGGATGACTTGTGCAAACAGGATCCCAATCAGCATCCAGTGGGTCTGCTCTGTCCTTGCCACAGAGGAACCCAAGGCAGATGTTGCTGCTGCGTAAGGTTCCTCAGCCAACTGCCTTAAGATACATACCAAGAGTTTAATCTTCAAATCACACAAAAATAACTTACAAATAGAAGTGCAGCGAGTCTGGAGTCTTGCAGAACAAGCGTTTAGGTAGAACACCTTTGCAGGCTGCTGTGCAGAGGAGATAGGAGAGCAAGCTGTGGCTTTTATTAATCAGAAATTTTCCTTCTTGATGTTTGACCCCCATGGAACAAACGTGTTCATCCAGAGGGTGTACAATTGCAGGAGGAAAATGCCTTGGCACCCACTGCCTTTTAAAGATAAAAAGGCTGTCCTGGATTTGGAAATGTATATGTGTGCAGATCATCCTGCCAGAGCACCAAGGAAACAAAGTTGAAGCATGTGCAACCCAATTCCTCTTGGCAATGGGCCTGACAGATTTTTGTATCTTGAGAAGACCATACATTCAGATATGATATTTTAAGAGTCAGTCTTTCCTAAGAACTGTGCTGACATTAACCTCTTGCCTGCAGACAACTCACCCAGTCTTGTAGCTGAATTTAGATCAGTGGCTTGCTCACTCTGAAACACTTGTCTCTATATTAATTCTAGGAGCCCTCCTGCATTAAAATATACCTGCTTCTGTGTGACAGCCCATTTAATTAAAGAGATCCACAAATGATACCTTACTTAGGAAGATCTGGTCAAAGTATACATGAGTATACAAAGCATACATGAGAGGGATGTCTCTTTGCTTCAGCTGAACTTTTTTACCTCTTTGCCATGATCTGATAGAGCTAGCTCTTCCTTAGAGCACACCTGCACACCTATATCTTTAAATCCCAAATTTCACAGATGAAATCCAGCAGAAGTTCTTTGGCCTCAGGTTCCAGGCATAGGGTGTGAAGACTTCTTAACAAACTCTTTTGTAATTTGACCATTGCGTGGTCTCTCTGAATCACTATTTGACCTAATGTCTTCATCTGTGCATTTTATATTTGTTTAACTGGATTTGATGAAGAGCAGAGATGGGCAGAAGTTAAATCGTAAAAGACTGAACAGGACACTTCTTCTGGTGGCCAGTTTCCTCAGACAGTTCTGCTGAATCATTTGCTCAGGATTTTTTCAAAGCAACTCAGACTACTGAAAATAAATTAGACCTCATAAGCCCTTTGGACCTTCGTATCTCTGCAAAGCTTTCACATGTTGCTAGTTTGACTTTTCTGCTTTCAGTTGCAGTGTAATTTATAATCACAAGGAATATACAGTGGTCAGCAGGTTAATGGGTGTTAAGATTTGCTCTTCGCTATACTGTGCTGCTGTGTATTAAGAACCTCACACAAAGAGGCAGAGCACACACAATCTTGTCTGTCATCTAAAATAGAACAGTGAGCTTAAGCTCAGAAAAATCCATCTGACTATACACCCACAATGACATTGTTATAGTAGGGATGCCTGCAACTTCTCATGAAACCTTTACTTTCCAATTGGCTCTCCACCTGGAAAATCGCCTCTCCGCCTGGAAAAGCTGCTTGGGAGATAAACATCCTATAGTTTGGAATTTTGTTAATTTATTTTCAAAGCTGGAAAATACTTAAGCACCACTTCTTGTTCCCCCAAGAAGAAATGTGAATGTCTCCTTGTTGAGTTTAATTTTGAGCGTAGAGCAATTGCCACAGGATGTTTCAGATATTGAAAGCAGTTAGATGAAGTCAAAGAAGGAAGTTCATCAAAGTCACGGTAAACTCAGCAAGACTGGCTGGAGCTATTAGTGACAAGTGATGACAGACATACAGAGGAGAGGCTGTAGCCCTCTCCTCTCCCATTGCTGGCGTGCTTCCTAACATAGCCCTTTCACTGGCCACTGCTGGAATCAGAGTTGCAGTTATGGTGAGCTTTTTTTTCTGTGCTGACATGATTTTCCCATGGGTTTTAGTTAGGGTGCAGGCAGAGCAAAAAGGAAGCACGAGATAAAACTGGAGCAATGAGAAGATGATGTTCCTGAGAAAAGCTCAGTGTTTCTGCATGGGCAGAACTTGTGACTTGCAGCATGAGACAAGACAAAGAAGCTAACATCCCAGGAACACAAGTGAGCCTATGGCTCTTACTGCCTTGCACATTTTCTAGGTTTTGCACCGTACATCTTTTTTTTAGATTGTAATAACTACCAAGGAATAGTGAGAATTATATGACACCAGATGAAGAAAATACATCTGAATTAGAGGCCTTTTGATCTAAGGTGTACTCAATACATTTTGTTTGAATTTTATGGGCATGAGAAAGCCTGTTTCAAACCATCAAATGGGAGTTTCTTATAATTTTATGTCAAAACCGTGAATGTTTCTTCATTAGCACACAAAATCACTAATTGATTAGTTACTTCCTAGAAACTGACAACATGTTTTGATAAAAGATGGCTTCATCTTTCATTTTTCTAGGGTTTGTACTCACACTTAAAACATTTAATGCCTTGCAAATAATGAGAGCTTGCTGATATTTTCTCTTTTCTTTTATATAACAGAAAGGATTGCTACATAATTTATCTTTGCTTTCCATGCCTGTTTCCTGAGCATCCTTTCCAGATGGGTTGAAGGGCATGAAGTTTGACCTAGCATCACTTCAAACATTTTCTTAAGTGATGTGTTCCGTGGAGTGTTCTGAACTTGACTTCATAACCAGCTTTGTTTCCTCCTTTCCCCTTTATTATGTTACTTAGGTCTGACCAATATTGTTTATGTTTTTGTTTTCATGGGGTTTGGTGCACAAAACATAGTGCCTCTAATGCACCATAAGCCTGTAAGACGTGTTCCCTTCTACCTCTATGTTGAAGCCATATAAACAAGCACACGCTTGCACATGCATATACAAGTCCAGTGTTAAGCCAAAATAATATCATCCTTAATTGTGGCTGTAAGTGAAGTGAACTTCTCAAAGCTGGCCACTGTATTTTTTTCTAATCACTTAATAAACAGTTTAGTTTTGAAGAAGAGGGACCATATTTCAAATGTTACCTTCCTGAATTGACTCAATAAATTTTTTATAAAATGTAGGGGTTTTTTTAAGAGAACAGACTCTGAAAGATGGGTATGAATCGCATTTGTGTTTTCCTGCCAAGAGCAGGTGTTCAGCATTCACTTTCTATTTTGCCTTCATCTGCATTTTGTGCTTATTATCCAAATACACTTGAGAGGCCTGCCAAATTCCTTTAACACTCCCTTGGGTGTACCTGCCTCATTCTCTAATTTAGCTGTTTATAGTGGTGTTCAGCTTGAAATGCAAGAAAATAAATCTGGGCACTGGGAATTTGGCATAGGGAAAGCCCCAGAGTGTAAACACACACTGGAAATCTCACAGCTGCCACAAGCTGGCGTTTGCACCGGAGGCAAGGAGCAGCTCCAGTGAGCTGGGAGTGCCCCGGGAAGAGGGGCCAGCAGCCTTCTTGGTGGCAGGGACACCTCTGTCCAGCTTGTGTCCATTGGCCACTGATGGACTGCAAGGACAACAGCAAAGGCGTCACATCAGCACTTGGTGCGGTTCAGTGCCTACCTCCAAAAGGCTCATCCACAGCATGCCAAGGTGCTGAGACCCCCAGGCCAAGCAGCACAAATAGGAAGCTACCAGCAAGGCTCCCCTGTGTCCAGCAGACATTCTCACTGCCAGGAAAAAGTGCAGGTCACAGCTCTGCGTCCAAGGTCACTCATGGGCATACTTCAGAGCTCCAGAGCTTGGCATTGCAGGGAGCCCTGGGACCTTAACTCTGGGTTTATTCTGCCATGGAGTAACTGTGGATAATTTGAAAATTTCCCCTGGAACAAAAAGCCTTAAAAATAGTCTGTTCAATGGAAGAGTGTCTCTGAAAGACTTAAAATTATTTCAAATTGAAATTTTCCTTTTCAAAAACATATACAGACATATAAACTTTTTCAACTTCTAATGAAATTTTTATATGTTCTATGAAATGGAGGTGGTTTATTAATGTGCAAGACTTTTTTAAAAAAATCTTTATGGGTAACTTCTGATTAGCTCTAAGTGGAATGCTTTATTTAATTTTCTATATTAAATGTTTTATACTTGTTAAAGCTGAAAAACCTTTTAAAGACAGAATGTAAATAATCTGTTCTTATTAGTCAAATTTTCATAGAATTTTCATGTTGCCTCTATGTATTGGAGAACATTACATTATGTAAAGTAATTTGTTTTAATCCATGCAAAGGAACAGTGAATTATAATAATTTTTAAATAATTGAAGTCAGCAGTAAATTATCCAGATAGTTTGACTTAGTTATTACAACATGATATAATATTGGATTATGTACCAGTAATTCTGATATCACTAAATAATATAGAAATAGCAATACAAAGCCTTACATTTGGCTGCAAGGAGAAGCCACAACAACATAAAAATAGTTTGAAATTAAATTTCTTTTTTTCCTTTAAATATGTTATTTTTCATTTAAAAAGCAAATGTTCTCATGGGCTATTTTTCAGGATCACTATGATTTTGTGAATGTGATGTGAACAAAACAATAAACAATGTTTTTGTCAAAAAGGCTTTTTTCCCAGAGAGCAGCGACGCTGGCAGAACCCGTCAGTCAGGTTTCCCCTGAGGTGCCCAGCAGGACTGGAGCACCACCCGGCTCAGCTGGAGGTCCTGGCTAGTGGAAGCTGCCATCGGGCAGTCCCATTACTCATCGCACTCCATCACAGCCCATACCTGCCTCACAGCTCACAGAAATGCCCCCTGAGGCAGGATCTTGTTTTGAAAAGGTGGTTACAGGCAACAGGTGGACAGTCCATAACCTATCAGAATATCATAAATTTAGGGAGAGAAGTGGAAGAGTGAAGAGAGATTAGTGGGGTTTGGACACAATAAAAGTAAGACATAATATAGTGATATTAAAGCTGGCATGGGCCAATCATCCCCAGAGACAGGCAAAACAGTCATTTATCAGTGCGTTCATTTAAGTCAAGGAATTTGTTTCAGATGGGCACATTTCCACCTGTGTTGAGTGCCTGGTCCTGAGACTTTACCAACTCACACCACTGTGCCTAGTGATACATAGTGGGCTGGTACTGGTCAGGCAGATGCACACCATGGCAGTGCAGCTCAGGCACCACGAACCCAGCTTAACATATGTCCTTCAAGTGTATATCTTCAGGAAATATGGAAGGAGTAGAGCAGCCCAAACCTGACAGGTTAGATTTATACGATCCGTGTTCTTTAGCTGTAGTGCTCCTGATGTGATGGCCACGCTTGTATCCCTAAGTGTTGAAAGCCCTAACGTTTACCAGACTTTAGATCACTCCCATGGCAAACACTGACAGTGTGCCACAGGCAAGAAGAGCTTTGGTTCCGGCGCCGCTGGTGGATTCAAATCCCTCCCTCCAAACAGACTCTTGAGATGGCAGACACAAGCTGGAGATAGCCAGAGGTTATTTTTAATATGAGGATCAGATTAGCCTGAGTTCTGGCAATGCCAGGTGAAATGAGAGCCTCCTCCTCCCATCTTTGGCCTTGCATGAACTGTAGCTCAGCAAAAGACAAACCCCAGGAATATGATGACAGAGTGCACCAGTGACTGATACCCACAGATGCACATTCCTTCGCAGTGTGAACTGCTTTTAAAGTGTTTTTGCTAGCTGTGAGAACACAAGCACTGAGCACACTGGGATAGAGAACTCTGCTGAGCAGCACGATATCGGCACAGGATTTATTCTACATTTCTATCTCCAATATACCCACACTGTACATTGTTAATAATCCTTTCCACAGATGTTTGTACCTATCAGTAGCTAAAAGCTCTTCCTAAGTTCTACTAGCTTTCATTTTCATTAATAATCCAGTTCCCTGGGAAACAAAAAAAGTGTATTTCAGACATATTGTCCTTATCTCTTATTTCTTGAAATTACAGGACCATAGAGGTAATATCCTGGACTTATTACATTTTTACCTTGGTAAACCCTGGGAAAGTGAAGGCTGCAGATTTCATTTCTATCACAGAACTCTTTATAATTCCAAAGAACTAGTGAAATAACAGTGTTGCAATGTCATGTCTCTTACAAAGGTACATGTAGTCAGCAAGACACACCTTTAATGTTAGGCCATCATTCTTTTACTCTGCAGCAAGCCACAGTATAAAAGTAGAATCAGAGAAGATGTGGTATATGGTCCTTACAATGAAGGTAGAAGAGCTGTGCAATGGTTGTCCATCATAAGTGGGAAGCCTGTTCTCCGGCCTCTATGAAATGCTGTTTGGAGGGCACTGCTCCTGGACATCTTCCTGGCGATCTTTCCCGGAGGCCAGCAGCAAGGGGTAGGGCAGCAGCATCTGCAGCTCTCCTGGCTCCTGCCTCCCAACATCAATGGTAGAAGGGGGCAGCACAGAGAGCTACTGTAATTGGACCCTAAGAAATAAAACTGTTCTGAAAGCACTCATAGCTAACAGCAATCAGGAGAGAAGCAGATATTTAGCAGGCAGAATATCAGCAGTCCACTCAAGGCAGCCAATACTTCCAGTCCCGTGGACATTTGTAGCCAGGCTGTATTTTAATTTACTATTGCAGTCAGTGGTGAAGGAAAATACAAACCACACATATTCTTCTGCAAGTGATGTGCTCAATCCGTTTCTCAGCGGAATGAGAAGAGTAATGTGGCACCTGTGGCCATCCATGACTGTAGGGGACTAATTAACCCCAGTGATTAACTGGTCTGCTCTGACACCTAGGCCGCTCTTCTTTGCTGCAGTCAATCAGAATAACATATAAATATAAAAATATAAACATATAAAAATCTACGGTCTGTTTAGACATGTCCTCTTTTGCTGCACTCAAAGACAATGCTTTCTGACACTTTGCCAAGCAAGAGAGTTTTCAGAGACTTTCATCTGCAGCACTGGAAAGGCCAGACCTCTCCATTTCCCTCCCAGCTGCTTTAACTGGCCACTTCTTCTCAATTAGGGAGAAGGAATCAGTTGGCATTGTCTGTTCCCTGTGCAATGGACTGAGAAATATCACATTATTTTTTCTGTACAAACTGAATGAGGCTGGAAAGATTCATTTCTTCTCAGTCTGCTTTGACTATGTAATTTGTTATGTTGCATATAATTTTACAGGCTAAAATTAAGCTAGGAAAATGCAGGATATCGGAAACCATCTGCAAGGCAGTTCAGTGCCCAAGAAGGACTCAGTTCCCCAGAACACCATGGGCCCTTGCTGGCCCTACAAACAGCAACAATGAGTTGCTGAACCAGTAAGCCTGGGACAATGGTGTGTGAGCTGTATCCCATTATTTTGTAAGTGGACATGCGTTATTCCTATATGATAATTTTGTGGGTCTTTCTGTGATTATTGCACCTGTAGCACCAGTTAGCAGAGTTTTCAGTGCTGCAGGCACCTATGTACCAAGTGTGCACTGAATGAAATGACAGTCTAAACCTCCATTAGTCCAAAGTGATCCATCAGTGGGTGAAGCAGTAGACAAAGGGTCTGTGACCTGGCTAAGGTTTCAAGTCTTGCCCTCAGGTAGGCTCATTTCCATACCTGTCAGCTTGTCTCTATCTTCTGCATCAACTGTAATAGGTTAGGGGCAGGACCATCCTAAGAAGGGTCTGTACAGCACCTGGCACACCCTCCTCCTCTTCTCAATCTCCGTTGTACAAGTCTGCATCCTTCCACAATGAATAATCATTAAAATGGTCCTTTATATATGTTAGGTGCAGCAGGGGAGAAAGCTTAGTCATTTTTTTCTCTGACTTTACTCTACCTAATCTATTTTTAAGGTATAGAATTGGTCCAGAAAAGGGAACTGCCCTTTACACAATCTTACTTGAATAATTTCTTAATTCCTTCATGTTTTACTCAAAAATATTGAGCAAAACTGTTCCATCTTTTTTTCTTTCTCTGTACTTGGATTTCCAGCTGGCTATTGCAGTTGAAGTTAATCCATGCTAAGTGCTTTCGACCAAACTTTGCATGGATTTAGGTGGCAAAATTAAGTGACTTTCAAATAGTGCAGGATACACTTCACTGTCTCTCTTAAAATTTTCTCCATTTAGGCAATAGGTGTACTAAAAGAGATTGACTGCTGTTGCTAGGATCAGGCACACCTCAGGCAAGCACTGAACTTTGCATACTGCTTTTCCATTTCCTTTGTTTTTTCCATCCTAAAATATCTTCTTACTGAAAAGAAGAACCCGTGCAAGACACTGGCATCACTTAGACATCCCCGCAGGCCCAAGTCATCTCATCTCTGCATAAACCATTGCTGACACATGCTCACCTGACTTTGCACTTCTTAGAGAATTGCTTCCTACTTTTCCAGACCATTTCTCCCATTTGTCATGCTCATACTGAAGTCCGAGGCTTGCTTTCAAAGTGCTTGCAGCTGCTCCTGGCCCTGCACCAGCTACCTATTTGTACACCTCCTTTTTACAGCCTCTCAAACACTGTAGAAAATACTAATATGCCCTGGACCTTGGAGAGACCTCTGGGCCCTCATTTGATATGCTTTTCTGGCTTGACATTAAACCTCTGATAATTATTTCTTGAGAGTGGATTTTCAATAATTAGAGCAGCAACCTTTCAGTTTCTCCAAGAACATGTTACTATAGACTGCTTTTAAAAATGTCAGGGGAAACATGGGATCAAAACTCCTACTGCACTCACGTTATCTGACATAATTTCCTTTTCTCCTTTTCATCAGACTTTGGTGCTATCTGTGAAAAATACTGTCACTTGGGCTTGTTTAATTCTTGAGAAATGCATATTAGTTGTGGCTTCTTTGTGCTTATAGCTAGTTTGTTTCTCCTTTTGCTTCAGAAGGTAAATTTAGGATGGGAGATTTATAGCTTATGCAGCTTTTCTTTCCTCTTTTAAGTCTATAGAATAATTTTGCTGCTTTCCAGTTTCAGCAGATTTCCAATGACAACATTAATTCATCTAAAACCATCTTGCACCTTACTGTGCCAGATCTGCCAGAAAGTGGTGTGAGAAATCCCTGCCTCCCACCATCACTGCACCTAATGCCTTCCCTGTCTTTGTCCATCCTGCCTCTTCATCACTTTTTTCTTGCCCTGAAACCACCACTTGCCTCTGATCCCTATCTTTGTAAGTAAAATTTTTGTAATGTAATTTTGTCAGTTAGAAAATAATGCTCTCCCTCTTCATCTTTGAAGGATTATTTCAACCCAAGGTACATCACCAGTTTGTAGATCATACCTAAGGCTGTACAAGGTGCAGAGATGAGGATGAGTAAGCAAGAGATTCTGCCACTGGGCAACTTCAAAGCTGGACTAAGGTGCTGTGGAAATTCAGCCTCCTCCAGAACTCTGAGGGCTCAGAGGTGAACACTGTCAGGACGACACACTCTCAAAGCAGCTACTTTTGCTAATTCCACTCTTCTCTTTTTAAACCCAAGTGTTTCCTCTTTTCTGTGATGGTTCTATTTGTCCTCAGATCATGATTAGTGAAGACTGCTGGATGTTTTATTTGTTTGCTTCATTCTTGGTGCTGTCTACTTGTTGGGCGATAAAACGCAATTTTCTCCTAACTGACCTCTTGACACCAAACAGCTTATGTATGGTTTTGTTCTTAACTTCCATTTCTCTTGCAAGCTGAATTTTGGGCTCCCCTAGATAAATACACTTGATGTACCCTTCTGGTGACCTGCTGAAGGACTACAAAGGAATCCAAATCTACCAGTGAACTCGCCTTCAAGTTTGCAACCCTACCTGCAATTACAATTAAAAGCATTTTTAGGAGGAGGGATTGAGTTGCCTTTTAGACAAAACAAAAAAGGATTTGGTTCTTGGGGGGGAAGCATCTCCTGGAGAAAAAGCAAGTGTCTATTCCTCCAATCCTGATCCCCTGTCAAGAACAGCACCTGAATACCTAACATAGGCTGGCAGCTGGGAGGGCAAACACTGGGCCTGTGAGGACATTAAAACACATCTGTGTGCAAAAAGATAGACTTGTAATGCTGCCAAGTTAAGTGAGACGTGTGGCATGATGAATTTTCCAGCCATTAATCTATAAATTGTTTTAAAGCTGCCCATGGCATGGCAGCTTTGCTCTCTTTTCCAGAGTAGTGAGCCATTACCAATGAGAAAATGAATAACCAGCTTGTTGCTTTCTCACCCTTTCTTTCTTCCTAGGATCAGTGAAAATTTACTGAAGGTCTTGTGACGTCTAGGCATTGTGCTAGTCCCTGTTTGATGCAAACTGTTGCAGTTTGAGCTGGCATCAAAGGTGTTGCCTCAGTTTACAGCAGCTGAGAATTTGATCTTCTGTAATTTTGGACAATGGTGTCAGCTCCCCACTAGCCAGTGTCCAGGGATAGTACATTCTGGCTGTACAGGGCAAGGGGAGACATGAGTGAGTCAAGACAGTACCAGTCCAGCACAGATGGCGAGGTGCCGGTAACCCTGGCAGCTACAGACTGTTTCCAGCAGCAAAGCTGGAGTGTCTCTATATTACAGACCCAACAGAGCAAGCTCTGGCCTGGCTTGTTTATTTACATGCAGAACCACATTTGATACTCTCACTGCACTGTGCTGTACCTGGGCTGATAAGCCTCCCTGAGACTGATGTGCAGGAGACAGCAGTAGCTCGCTTGGAGCACACAGAGCCAAGGCAATGACAATGAATTTGACCTTCCTTCCAGACCTGAGCTGACTCCATGCAAAAAACCAGTTTGCAGAGCAGAGTGGGATTACTGTGCAGAGATACCTCAGCTGGCCCTGCAAAGAGCTGCTTTAAGTCAGCTGAATGTATTAATCTGGGCTATTAATACATTAAGTATTAATAGCCATCCAGGTAAGTCAAATACCAAATTGATCAGGCAAATATCCACACTGCTGAATCTATATCCAGTGTAGCTAGCTCATCCAGAGTAGAGTGTAGACTGATTTCTGAGAAATCCAAATTAACTGGACCTTAAGAAAAACCAAAAACCCAGCAAAAGAAAATATTCCCTCAGGTTTTTCGGTCTTGTGAAAAGCATAAATATTAGTTCGTTCATTTTAGCTGCATTTTGCTTGCAAGGTAATCTCTTGCTCTTTAAGTCAGAATTCAATTTTAAAAAGGGGAGCAATAACGCATATTTTACATTGATGGAACACATTCCATAGGGAATCTCAAAATATTTTGCAAAAGGATAAATCTTTCTAATAGACCTTAGAGGTAAAATTATGAAATCATAGGCATTTTATAGATGACAAACCAGAGGGAGCAGTTTTGTTCTAGGACCCACAGGAAAATCTGTACAAAACTGAAAATCCACGTAAACCTTCTCAGATTTCTAGCATTTTCTGCCTTGCTTCGTGTTGACACGCTATTTCTCTGACATATTTAGATTGCCATATAATACTTTGTTTTTCCAGATGATAAAGAGCTAATTCTCATTTAAACAAATCAGTTTTCAGTCTTTATAAATTAGGAAGCAGGCAGCATTTCCTCCAGCTGCCGTTCAGCAATTACACCATTTGAAAATGGTATCCAGTGATTTGTGATAGTGTAATCCCTTTGGAGTATGAAAGTAGCTCCAGAGTCCGGCTTGATTAGAAATGCCCAGTTGACTGCCAGGGACACATTTCAAATAGGCTTATGCTGCACTGCTGATATAGTTGTACGCATGAATTGAACAGTCAAACATACAAATGCATTTTCAAAACTAAACTGTGCGGCTCTAAACCCATTTTCTGGCCTAAAGAGTGCCACATGCCAAGTGCATAAACAGAAAAACAGTTCCTCGTGTGCCCTCAGAACAGTGAGCAGTATTAATCCATGGAGCTCATCTGTATTTGCAGACTGTCAGCTCTAAGCTCGGGACGTTATTGTACCAGGAGCACATTTTAAACATTATGAAACTTACAACCGTGAAGTCTTTTGCATATCCACAATATAAACTCATTCCATGGACAAGAGTAGTATTTAAAGCCTGATCCAGAGCACGTCAAAGTCTCTCCTTGAATTCAGGCTTTGAACTACATGGCTTTTTTCTACCCTTGTTTAACATGAGACAAAGCCCAACCAGACTGAGGAAATTACAACACGAGCATTTCCTTGAGTTATCACTCAAAATCTTTTGTGTTATATAGCCATTTTCTTCTTAGAGGAAGAAACCTGAAGTTTCGAGACTGAAATCAAAATTGTTGCAGATGTGAACTGGTGAAAAATGAAGCAGATTCCTAGTCAGACAATTGGCCTGGGGACATTGAACCTAATGTTTGCGATTTCTCTCCTGAGTTGAACTCTGCTTTCCCAGGTGCTCTCCAGCAGAAAATCCCACCAGGTGCCTTCCAAAAGTCTGTGTGCAGCTGATGCAAAACCCTCTGGCCAGACACCAAAGAATGCAGCTTGCGGAAAAGTAAACCTATTATAAGCAGCTGCAGGTACACTAGACATCCCTCTGCAGAGCTATAAAATTGATTGGATCTGCTTGAAAAGCTGGCATGAGAGGACAGTAAACTTCACCAAAATCATGCCAAACAAAACATGAGAGAGAGTTGGATACAGAAATACGAATACAACAGAAAGCAATCTAGAAATACATGTTTATCCATCTTATTTGTGCAGATATTACCTTTCCTCTGCCTCCATCAGAGGGATCAGTGCAGCTTTGCAGCACAGGAGGCAGGAATGCTGGGCATCTGGGTCACATGTGAAGTGTCGTTCTGTGTTGTCCAGCAGTGATGCTGAGCCAAGAAGCCTGAGCAGCCTGTGCCAGTACTGAAGCTCATCACGATGCTTAGTGTGAGCCTTTCTGCACAGTAAACCAACTGATTTCAAATAACTCTACGCCAGCAGACAGATACCCACAGGCCCTTTGGCTGTGGCACAGCTGTTTCTGTCTGTGCTCCTGGATGACCAGGAAGGGCTGCGATTCCAAGATCTCACTAGCTATTTTTTGGGGACAAGAAATACCTTTTAAAAGCAGCGCAGCTCTGCAGGTCTTATAGCAACCTTGGCAGGGGGAAAAAAAAGGGAGGCTTTTGTTCCATGTCATACAATAAGAAGTGCAATGCATTACTACTACTACTAATATCTGGATCACAGTGAATTATTAGCTTATGCCTGGCTCTAATTTCCATATCAAATTTGAATTTATTTTTCACTTTGCTAAATCTACTATATTAACATGGCACCAGACATATTCATTGGAAAAAAATTTCTGAAACTGAGGGGAAGCGTGACAGCACTTTAGGAAGGCACAGGTTGAATCTCCTTAACCTTGGTCTACAGGTATATCAACTTTACTTTCAACAGCATTATATTCCTGATGAGCATCATGCTTAGAAATTGCCCCAGCTATCACAGTGCTTACTCACACTCACTCATTTATAGTAATTTGTTTGGAGAGCTGACGTCTGAGTTGGCAGGTATTTCAAAGAGCTGCTTTGATTCAGTCCTCCCTCTTAAAAACTGTGTTAATTTTGTTTAATCATTCTTGGAGGTAGGAGGCAGGGGCAAGTTTTGCCCCTAGAAAGGGTGTGTTGCATGTCTGACAGAGCAATGTGAGGGCCCTGGGTTGAGTTATTCCAGAGCAAATCAGGTTGATCAAAAAAGAAATTTCCATTAAGGAGTTGAAAGAGGTATTTTTAATCCATTAGGATGCTAGTTATGATTACTTTATGAAACACGAAATCTCTTCTGACAGGGCTTAAAACACTGTGCATGCAGCCCAGACCTTCGTCTTGGTAAAGCTGAATGTATTTCTTCTCAGGCAAATAAACTTTGTTTCTCTTTTGATGAAGATTGTCATATTTTCATCGCAAATCCCTTTTCAGAGGTGCAATTATTCAGAGCCTTGTTTACCAAGTTCCTTAGCTGAAACAAGCAACAGCTTTGCCAAGTGTTCTCCCTCTTGCCTCCACATCAGGAGTTTTTAACATGCTGACGGTGTCCAAAATGATCTTTCCCTGCTGAGCCACAGTAACTTTTCCAGGGGCTTTTCATGGAAGGTGGCACCAGCCCAACCCCAAGGCAATTTCTGTTGAAACTGTGTATTATGTAAAACATGAAAGTCACTCAACTTTGAGGAATCCAGCCTAACCCAGCTTCCTCTCAGGCTGCTATTCAGTGATGAACAAAGGTGAAGCCCAGACATCTCTGCCCCACAGTGAGCATTTCAGGACCACATACCGCTTCCAGTCCTGCTCAGGCTTGAAACTTGGAGCCCAATGTATCATTTGCACATGTCCCGAAACCATAACAGATAAACATCTTCCTGATACTGCATAGCAAAGGCACTACATCAGGGGGACCTTGAAACCTCTCAAACTGAAAAAAGGGAAAGTGTATTACTCAGATTCCATGCACAGAAAGTGTCAGCCCTTTTGCCTACTCCACCTACAGACACATCTCAGCTTGGACCTGCTGCTGGGTGGAGAGGTATCCTGGTTGCAGGACTGATCTCTCTACAGTGACTAATTTTTTGTTCTGTTTTGCTTTTCTTTTTTATTCACCTACTTATTCCTCTTTTACACTTCCATTCCCTTTCTTTCCTTTGTTATGTATTTCTCTCCTTGCTCTTCATTACCACTTTGGTAGCATCCCTTTCTGGTAGATTTTCAGGTTAAAGTTTCACTCCTTAAATGCAAACACAAGTGGCCATGGTAGACAGGAGCTGCTGCTGGTGCCTCAGGTTTTCAGCATCCCTCTGCTTTGTTGAAACAGGATGCTGGCGAGAAAGAGGAGAACCCGCAGCAGCTGATGGGCAAGTTGTGGTACTGCTATGGTCATGGCACACAGCTGGAGCTACAGTGCATAGGGTCAACATGGGAAGACTTTTTGGCATGTGCTTTAAGGTGCTTCTATTTGTCATGTTCAATTAATCTAGCTTTATTTAATTCTATTGCTTATTTTGCCTGCAATATATGATGATAAACAGGAGAAATGACAGTGGAAGACAAAGTCATGCACCTAAATTAAACATAGCTGATCTTCCCATATACACAAAGTAACTTTCATACATTGCCCAGGTCCTGCTGAATATGGCTAGGAGCAATCCAAGGGGAAAGCGCACAACACTACCAATTAAAATATCCTTCTCATATGTCCTGGGGAGGGAACTGTAGTGCCACGGATAACTTCTCACTGCACAGCATGCTGGTTTTCAGAGACTTGATGGTGGCAGTGAACAAAGAAGTGCAGGTATCGAGCATTTAACTGGTATTCAGAGGAAGAAAAGCCTATTTTCCCTGTGACTCTGTTTCCCATGCACAGCCACCCAGCAACGGCAAGATTCTGCAGATACACTGGGACGTGTCTGCACGAGGAAAAGGAGACACAGAGGAACAATACTAGCTCTGACACTACTAGCGCTGACTTTGCTTCAGGGCGCATGCAGCCAGATGGGAGCACTGGAGGGAACTGCACACTCCAGTCTGTCCCAGGGCTTCATCCCTGCCTGCCCACCCTTGGTGTTCCTGTGCAGCTTCTAAATGAACTCCAAGACCAAGACGCTGGGGGTGCTTGGGTTATTTGACCCCCAGAATGCTACTTGAGACATCAGAGCAGCAGATCACTGGTGTAGCCCACAGGTGTAAAGTTTGCTGACACCTGTTCTCCTGCCGTCACACCACCAGTGTACCAGACCAGACCCTCCTCTCCTCCCGCTCGACTGGGACCCACGAGGCCAAGCAGACAGCAAGGCACCACAGTGCAGCCCACCATCAGCTCTCAGGTGCAGCTGATGAACCTCAAACTTTTCTTATTTTGGTTTACACACTTCACACTTCAGAAATCTACTTGCCAGTTGGTATAGATTTTTTTGCAGCTTCAAAACCTCAGACTGCAATGACTCTGAAACTATTGGCTTGAAAGGGTTGCCTGATCTCATGTCCAAACCATGTGGAAGTGCTGAACTTTTTCAGGTCCCTCCAAACAAAAAAAAAAGCATAACCCAAACTTCTAACTCACAACTGAACAGAGTTTCACTCAAAGTTAATAAATTTTATCATGAAAATTGAAACCAGGTGACTTTTGCACGGGTACATTCAAAAATAGCTGTACAGCACCAATTACTTGTAGCTGTTCTGTAAAGCATGTCTTTATACTTTGGATTTATCCGCTGCTGAGTGAAGGGTATGTGAAATGAAAACATACTATTAAGACTAGCTTTTTAAATATCTTCTTAGAAATTTAGCTAGTCATTACGGATTTTTTGGACGAGTAGGGTAAGGAAGAACAACAGCAAAAGAGGCAGCTGGCAGCTGCTTGGGGAGGAGCTGAAAAGCTGGGAAGAGCATTAATGAAAGTTTGCTGAAGAGTGAAGAGCCAGACTTTACCCAGAGAAGACTGGGAAGATGAAAATACAGCATGGTGCTCCACAGTAGCCTTTGACCAGAGAAAGGGCAAAACTCATCTGCATCTAGCACAAATGATAGGCTGGAAGATTTTCCTTCCCTACTTCCAATGAAATCAGTGATTCTTTCATTCAGTTGAAGGAATAGAGACAGCAGGATAAAGACTGTAAAAGAAATGTTACCCTGGGAAACCTCAGCAACTCCATTATTCATGGCTTCACACCCTGCTTTCGTTGGAAAACATGGCCAGTGGTCCAGTTTTTATTGAAACAACTCGATAATTAGAAGGCAGCATGAAGAGAGAAATCTCCTGATGGCACCAGAAGCATTTTAACTGACAGCATCTTCCTTCATTTTGAGTGAGAGGCAGAGCATCTCTCTGCCTCATTTGTAGATGCTGGCCTGAATTCTTGGTTGTTCAGCAGTTAAACCGGGTGGTGCAAGCTTTCTTCTTGCTCAAGTAATACTTGTTGGTCCTGCAGTGGAGGGTATCTTGTGCAGCAGTACATCGCCAAGGAATCCTATTCAGAAACACAACAGAAATATTTTGGGCAAACAGCAGTGAGGAGTTTATGGTGTCTGCTCATTTGCCTGGGCTGACTGTGTGCCTCATTGTGCCATGCTCAAGCTGCTCAGCAGAGAGGCTCGGGTACAGCAAGGGAAGAGGGAGAAGAGGACAAGAAGGCATGATGCTGGTGTGGAGACTTTTCTCTCAGAGTGGCAGAGCCTGGAGGCAGGAGGCAGGGGCCATGTTCCCACAGGGGATTACACTGATGTCACCTGGTTGCACTGACATGAAAGAAGACATGCCACTGTGTGCAATTCCCTCTGTTGCCCAAAAGATCGCAGAGAAAAAGACTCCAGGATGATTTAGTGTAGAAGATAAGACAAAGAGAGCAAGTCCTTTAATGAGTCCATAGGCCTAGAGGAATACATACCACATGCACGCGCTCAGACAGTGGTTCTATGATTTTATAATAAGGTACATCCAATCCCAATTTGTCCACCCCCAGTCCTGCCCCATTCTTCCCCCTGACACATCCTTTTGGGAATTGGGGCCATTTGGGACCCCTTCTTCCTCATCTTCATCTTCTTCAAAGCACGTACCGTCCTTGGAGTTCCTATAGAGCTCTGGGCTTGAAGGTCGCTGTGTCTGTGTGATATCTTCTGGTCCAGGACTTTAGGTGTTTTTCTACAATTCTACCTTGAAAAGAAGACTAAACACACTAATGGAATTTTAGAGGGATTGACACGAAATGGGGTAGTAGGGTCGGGTATGTGTAAACATTATGCTACAGGGTAAGGGATATAATACAGCTACATTAAAATCTGAATTTTTTACACAACTACTTCTAAAATCTATAAACATTTAAAAACCAAAAAAAAGCTCTGAGGCATCACTTTGTAGAGGCAACCCATGAGATTTCCCTTTTGTGAGAAAAAGCATCAGTTTCACCTCAGCAGGCACATCCCTGTATGTGTTTCTGAGGCCTGAAGGCTGTGCCAGGCTCTCATCTGCTTTTCCATGCATTCACAGCTGGCTCCAGCCAGCAGCTCCGTTTGCCAATGCTATACTGATTATCAGGGGCCATGAGCAAGACACAGTGCGGGGCTATGCAAAGAGTTCTACAGGCAGGGTAAAGGCAATCCCCAAGTGCCTGGCAGTGATGCAGCCAGATTTTGGTATTGGTTTCCTGTATAAACTTGCCTTTCCTCTCAGACACAGCCAGCAGACAGGAGAGCACAAAGGCAACCATGACTACTCCACGGAGTTGCACTTCTCATTTGAGATCCCACATGGATGGACACTGACTTTTACCCCCACCTCCTCTGCCAGCATGGTTTGTGCCACTACAGGCATGGCATCTGCTGGGCCACTGCTAAGCATGAGAAATATTCTTGCATACTGCATGCCACAGGCGTAGAAACACCCCTCTGCCCTGCTTCCAGCTGCTGCGGAGCAAAAGCTTCATGTGCACATACAGGATCAGACAGTACATGCCAGGCAACGCAAAGCAGCTCCATCAGCCCTGTGCCCACATCAGAAGTCACCACCAAGGTGGCTGGATCAGTGCTGAAATGGTCTGTCAGTGCTCTTGAGCATATCCAGGCTTGCTGGACATGGAAGCTTGAGACACAGACACCTACGCAGCAGCAGGCACCCATGAGGTTTCTTTTGGGAGGCAGAGCATCTCTCTGCCTCATTTGTAGATGCTGGCCTGAATTCTTGATTGTTCAGCAGTTAAACCAGGCTCTTCACTGAGCTACAAACACATATGCTCTTTCCCCATTACCCTGCTCTTCGCTTCCTCTCTTACATCGCACCTTGCAAGTTTAAGATACTTCTCCTCCTTAGCCCAGATTTCTCACCTTTTGTACTTCCTTACCTTGCAGAGGACATGAGGAAAACATTTGAAAATGTTTGTCACCTGTGCTCTGCCTGGTTTGCTATGGCCTGGTCTCCTTAGAAAGGACAGTCAGCACGGCTTAACCACTCTCCATCAGCCTTGCTCAGAGCAACATATATACCATCCTGACACACAATTCAGTCTATACTGAGGCAGGGCATGGCAGTGCTGCTCCACCACTTCAGCCTCTGTGCAAGAGTTATGAAGACAGAGATTTCACAAATCATTGTAGCCAGCTTTGATATGGTCTTATAGTCATGGCATCATAGAGTGGTTTGGGTTGGAAAGGTCCCGAATGATCATCTAGTTTCAGCTCCCCTGCCATGGGCAGGGACACCTTCCACTAGATCAGGTTGCTCCAACTTCTTGCTGCCCTTCTGCCCAACCACCGTCCGTGGCATTTGGGAAATGCAGTAACGAGACTCATCTGGAGTAACCTGTTAAGTCTTGGTTCAGCTGCTCCAAAAATAGAAGCTTTCTAGAATAAGCCGCTGCCTGAGCTTGATTGGCCATATCCGAGCCCTTCTAGCTCATTAACACTGAGCCGATTATGTGCTGAAGCATAAGCATTAGCCACGCAAGCCTGCATTCAAAGTCACTGATTTCCACATCCAAACGTCGAAGCTTTATGGCCTCTAATTGATGAGTGGGAGTTTGTGAAGGATGTCAAGAGTTACCTTTGTTTTACTGTGAGTCACTATCAATGTTGGCAAGCATAACAAAAGCAGAGGAATGTATTAGGCACCAAATATTGTACTTCTTGTGGTAAAAGACACTGATCACTGGGATTGAGACATTACACTGCCTGTGCAGACTGATGTCCTGGCAATTTGATCGCTTTACTTCTAAGTGCTGAATGGCAGAACTTGGCATGTCTATGCATGTCTCACTTGGTCATGCATTTTTTGGAGCAATATTAGTATTACAAGTAAGAAGACTCATATTGGTTTTTCCACTTACCTCCAGATGAGGTAAGTAAAGCCATATACATATATTTTCAAGTATCTGTATGATAAGAGGTACCTACCTCTCTCTACAGTGCGTGAACTGAGATGGTTTCCTTGTTACAACAGAAAGCCATTCAAGGAACTGTCTTGCCTAAAATACATTACACGGCTCAATAAGAGCCCTTTCCTACAGCAGTGTTTTAGTCTGTAGTGTAACTGGATTGGTGGTCTCTGCACGGGCAGGCTGGAGGGATACATAAGGCTTATGTCAGCCTCTCACCTGCATTCGATGTGACTGCAGCCATGCACAGCTGAACTGGCAAAACTCCTGCAGGTACAAGACCTGGGCTCATTAGCTGTTCCTATGACTGGGGGGGCTAAATCCACATTTTTTGAAACAGCATTTCCTCCAAATAGCTTTTTTTTTTTTTTTTTTTTTTTTCTTTCTTTCTCTGTGAGCTGAATTTTTCAGACACCTATTGACTCCTTTGCATTCCTTTGGAAATCCTGCTTGCAATGAATGTTCTTTTGCCCCGAACCTGTCCCAGTTGTCTCTCCCTGAATATTCAGTGCTCATGCAAAACGAGTAATTGGTGATTCTGTGGGTGTTTTCCACCAAACGTCAAAAGTCCTGAACAGTTGATTGAGTAGGTTCTATCTGCAATAAATTCTTTCCTTACCAATGGAGAGTCTAATAAGTAATAAAGCACCAAAAAAAAAATGGTCTTCAGCCAGAGCATCAATATTTAAGTTACACTTTTCTTTTAAAAAGGCAATGGAAGTAGGTTATAGGAGGTCTGATGCATTAAAACTGTTCATTTTCAAAGGAAGAGGAAGTTGCACTCAGAAAAAGAGGTGTTTTGATCAAATCATAGTCAGCTGTCAGGGGCATTTAGGGACATACGGAAGAGTTTTGTTTTTTTTTTTACATAAGCTACAAAGATTTGACATGAATGAATGAGTTGATTAAAATCCCCATGCTCTCTTTGCAGACACTGGTGCTGAGTTGCCAGTACACTGATAGTAGTTAATCCCCAGTTACATCTATTTTAAAAGTCAATTTTAAACATATGCTCAGTGCTGATATATTTCTCTGTAGGTGGCTTTCTTTTAGCACAGTCTGTAGTTTACAGCATTTCAGCCAATTTCCCTCTGGGATATCAGTTTTCAAGCTTCTTATCTTGGTTGGGAAATTAAAACTCCTCAGACGAACAGGCTGACATTCAGAAACCACGTCTGGATCATTTTTTGTATAACACAAGCCCACGTGAAAGCAGGAGCTAGACAAGGAAAAACCAGTTGCAGCTACATCCTACCTAGTTCTAAATACCAGAAAAAATTACTTCTGTTCCAAATAAGTGCAGATAAGTCTGTCCTTTAACTACGTATTAGAAGCCGTATTTTTTTTCAGATTTGGATCCCTTTGGAGTAGTGAATCTCTTTCTGGAGACAGCACCTACCTGGAGACGTATGGGAGCTAGCAGCCAGCTGGTCTTTGATTGTCTTCTCCCCATCTTCCCTTCTCTCCCTCCATCCAGCTCTCAAATCTTTTGGCATTTGTGTGAGGGTAGGAGGGAGCAAGTCCTGGGAATAGCTCAAGTGCAGGGTCTTTTAAGAGGGGTTGAAGTAAGGGACTAACAGTAGTTTGGGAGTAGCTGGAGCTGGCTGAGAAATAAAAAGGAACTCTTCCCCTGGCTTCAGTTGCTGAGTTTGCCAAGGCCAAAGAGGGTGGTGATTACTGAACGGCAGAAAAGTCTGTGGAGAACCTAGGGGGTTGGAAATGAGACACATGTGCCCAAGAAAGGGTGACCAAGTGTTAAAAGGGGAGGTACCAAAATCCGTGGAAAGAGCATTTCTTGAGAACCACCATTCTCACAGAGTCTGCTGTGGAATGATCCCAGATCAACTAAATATTTTGAGCCTTTGTTTTTTGGCAAAAAACCCAGACAGCAATAAGCAGACCACTAAGCAACTTCTTAAGTTCTGGATATCCTTAAAGGTACTGATATCAAGACCATGCTTTTATCTGAGCATTGCTTAAGAAAACTCTTGTCAAGGCAGCTCAGCATCCAGCCCAACTGAACCAAGAACTACTGTTACCCAAAATAAACCTACCACCCATTTTCTATGGGTGTTATAATTTCTACCACGCCTCTTCATTTTTACACCTTGCCTGTTTGTGTTTTACCCAGTACAACAGTTTTAGGCTGCTGCCATCTCTTTGATTAGGTTTTCATTCACATTATGTTTTGCCTAAGCAGGAAAAGTGTGATTTAATCTCCCATACATACAAGTAAATTAAATTAAAAGGAGGGAATAAATAAGACATCAATTGCAGATGATAAATAAAGAATGATTCATGTTCTCAACTATGCTGTTCAAGAAAGCCATCATAGAAGCCATCCCATTGTTCTTTCAAGTGAACATACTCCAAAGCAGTAAACAGTTTTCCCATCAAAACACATTCATTAGGAATTGAAGCCCAGTACATGAATGCTTTTCTTCACTACCATTATTCTCCCTTTAAGAAACAGGAATTATAATTTATACAACTGACATGAAGATAGGGAGATAAAGCTGGAAAACTTTTTGGTCTTGCTCAGACACATTTGAGGATTTCCATTTTCCCGAAATGCTGTGCTATGGTCCATAACTAGTGGTGAGTCCAGCTCCCAGTGTCTAGGACTACTTTAAAAGAAATTTTTTTTAATTTTTTATTTTATTTTATATGAAGTCAAATGAAGATAAGATAGAAATGAAGAAGAAATGCTGGTAAGTCTGTTTTGGGAAGTACATTTTACTGGGCATGGCCTTGGAGTTGGGTCAGTTCACTTGCCCTTCTAAGGACCTGCCCTGTTTGTGATATTGAGTAAATCCTTCCCCGCTTGCTATGGCTTCCCTGCCAGCATTACACTGTCTTATCTATTTATTCTGCACATCCCCTGGAGCTGGCACTCTCCTTTCTCATTTGTTTGTACATATTGGGTTATTGTTAAGGGCAGTAAGTGCCTTTACTTTTGCTTGAGTTCAGCATCGGATCTCTGCTTGTGAAAGCCTCATGTTAAGGTATAAATGGGGTACCAAAAGTAAAAGATAGGTTTTGCTCATCTTAAAGTTAAGTTCTCCTCCCAACCCATTCCTCTGTCTTCAGCAGGAACAAGAGACGTATTGCTGAAGCTCCTCTAAATTGCTTTTTTTCTCAAGTCTGACAACAGCTGCATATATGACCTTTCCAGGGATCCTTCCTGGTGTCAAGGGAGGAATGTGGATCCTGGTGCGGGAGTTTATGAGGACACAGTAAAAGACCATGTGGATATATGAAGGGTATCTTGATTATAGTGACAAAGTTACCATTTTATTTTCTGTTCGTAATTTTTGAGCTTCCTTGGACTGTGCTTTTGGTTTACTTGCCTTTGTCCTCTCCTTCTGCATCTTGGGCTCCTGGGCTGATCATGGAGGGCAGATCTGTAATCTCTTCCCTGTACCTGCAAGCCATGGTTTATTTAGGAAACTACCAAGGCAACCAACACACACCTTTCCTGAAGGACAGGTGGAACTGCAAATCTCTAAGTATATGAAGATACATATGGAGCCAGTGCCAGCAACACACACACTGACCACCCAACCATTTGTGCTAGGAAAAGAAGATGCCCACGCTCTTCTGATGTCACAGGGAGGGACTTCCACAGCACTGGTTATTCCACAGGTCTCTGCTTTGCTCTCTGCTTTTTCATTCCCCTGCTCTGGCCCCTCTCATAGCTGCCTCTGCCCACAGCCATGCAGGGAAGCAAAAGAGGGATGACAAAGGAGTATTTCTATCAGCCATCGTGATTCTTGTATTCACTGGAGGCTTGTTATTCCAAAATGAGGCATGACTAGGAGTAGTATCACACAGCATTGATTACAAGAAGAATAGAAAGACATGGCAATTCTCACAGATGGACATTTTTTGTGGCGGTAACTTTATAGTGGAAACTTTCTTCCCTTACAGACCCAGTCGTGTGAAAAAGAGATACTCATGGCTAACAATAATTGGGAATTTATTTGTATCAGGTTAACTTAGGAAATCAGTAGTGACTTGAAAGTGTGACTCATAATGATGCCCAGGAACCATTGTCAGAGCAGATGACCAGCATCTTCAAAAACAAGCGGGTCAAAAATATACTTATCTTCACTGGGCAATTTCCCTCAGGCTTTAACATCTGAAATTTTGAAGTATAAAAAAAGTTTCTACTAAACAAATGACGAGAAGAATTTATGAAACTATATATGCTTATATATAAAGAGAGAATATGTTTCAATGAGAGGAAGAAAAAGGCTACCCAGATTTTCCTAAAAGCTGGAACGGGACTGTAAACTCAAGTGTGTGCTGAGTGTCAACAAAAGAATTCATTAGGCTGACAAATTAGCAGTAATTAGTGCATGGGGACATCCAGCTGCAGAGGTCTTGATTTCCCAAAACACTTGCTTACATTTAAGAAATAAAGATTGTGTAATAAAAGTATACATAGAGAAAATACAGAAAATGTAAAAGAATTCTGCCAAGATGACTGTGAATACTCAGATGCTTATGGGGCTTTCTAATAGCATCATGTGTTGGGCTGAAGCTACTCATTTGCTTGGAGACCTAAATAGCATTGACTCAATATTGACTGGAGCTTAAAAACTGTTGTCTATGTGGCACAACATTCCTTCACCTCTCTTTCTCCCTTTTCGCTTCTTGTAACCCGTGTTGGCTACAGTGAGCTCTGTGTCTGAAAACCCATCAGCTGACCACAGTAAATAGGCTGATGTGGATCATTGGGCCTCTGTAGGTATTCATTAATCCCCAGAAAGAGCTTTGCAGCTCAATTGCTATTGATAAGTAATCACCAAGCTCACTGATAAATGGGAGGTGAATAGCTTTACAGCCACTGCAAAACATTATAGTACATAAGATTTCTATAAGCTGTTATTTCCTTTTTAATAGCTTGCTCAATATTTTATCACGATGAAAAGGTTCACCACTCAGCAATAATAAGATGTAAGTGACTCTTGTTACTAGTGTGGCATAGACCATAGATATCATGTGGCATTCAAGCCTTTCTAGACAACAAGCAGATTTAGAGATTTGAGCTGAATGAAACACTGTTTCTATCTCTGACTGCATTAGCTTAAAGTCCTGGAAGATGTATCCAGATGTGCTGTGCTAATAGGATTATTTTATAAAAGTGCAGGCAGATTTTAGGAGCAACACTCTGATTAAGCAGCTTGCAGTTTCCATGAAGCTTTTTTTATTTTCATCTGAATTAACGGTTCTTTGGTCTTACATTAGTTTTAGCCAGTTGTCATAGATCACAAGAGAGGTGTCATTTACTGCAAGTGACCATTTGCTCTTTTGGATTTCCAGGCGTCCTTTTGCTGATTCAAAGGAAACATGACAAATGCTATAGGTGGAATCTTGGTAGACTCAGTGAGGATTATTTATAAGTTAGCACAAGTTATTTTTAAGTAAGGTCAATGCAGTTTGAGACTCTCAGTTTTCACACACATGTGTACACATATATACAAGAGGAGCGTATTTTATATATTTTTTATTTATATGTGCATGTCTGTACAGACATAACCATAAAGACCCTGCTAATATTTAAAATTTGGAATAAAGTTGAAGAGTGTAAAGGCTGACATTTCTTGTTTATATTTCATTTTGAAGCTGATGGCTGGCTGAGCATGAATTCTCCTTTTAGTTTGTATTTATCCCCAAAGCATATTAAAAGAGTTTCCCTTCACTTCTACTTTGAATGTATCTGGTGCCCTCAAGTGAAACCACTGACTCATGCTCCTTCAAAAGCCTCTGGTGATCATTAATTCAGGAAACTAGATGTAAGAGCAAATACTTGGCTTTGCTGTCTTGGAGCAAGTTAATATAAAAATATTCAGTCATAGAACTCTCTTCTCATAACACATTCCAAGGAACTGACTTTCTCTTTTTATTGATTGGTCTGTAAAATGTTGTAGATGGGTACTTTTCCCTATGTTTACTTTGTGGAATTGCGACAAAGCTGCTGTATCTTACACACCGTGTCAAACACACCTCAGAGGTTGCTTCTGCAAAGCACTTCTGCAGGGAAGCCAGACAGACCGTGTCTTCCAAGTCATACTTGATTTCTTTGATTTTCACAATTTGTTTCCCAGATCTTTGCCAGAACTGATAAACTGAAATGTGCCTTTCATATTCCAAGATTACTCTAAGAAAAAAATAATTGACAACAGATGAAAAATCATAAAATCATAGAATTATAGAATATGCTGAGTTGGAAAGAACCCATCAGGATCATTGAGTCCAACTCCTAGCTCTCCGCAGGAAACCCCAAGGATCACACACCGTGCCTGAGAACATTGTCCAAATGCTTCTTGAACTCTGTCAGGCTTGGTCCTCTGACCACTTCCTTGGGGAGCCTGTTCCAGTGCTCAACCACCCTCTGGGTGAAGAATCTTTTCCTGATTTCCAACCTAAACCTCCCCCGACTCAGCTTCCTGCTGTTTCCTCAAGTCCTGTCACTGGTCATGAGAGTGAAGAGATCAGTGCCTGTCCCTCCTCACCCCCTCACAAGGAAGTTGTAACTGCAATGAGGTCTCCCCTCTGTCCTCTCTTCTCCAGGCTGAACAGACCAAGTGACCCCAGCCACTCCCCATATGGCTTCCACTCCAGACAGACCCTTCACCATCCTTGTGTCCCTCCTTTGGACACTCTCTAGTAGCTTAATGTCTTCTTTATAATTCGGTGCCCAAAACTGCACACAATATTCAAGGTGAGGCCACACCAGTGCAGAGCAGAGCAGGACAAACCCCTCCCTTGATGGACTGGTGATGCTTTGCCTGGTGCACCTGAGGACATGGTTGGTCCTCCTGACTGTCACGGCACTGCTGACCCATACTCAAATACAATGAAATTAATATGAACTCCCTATTTTTTATACCAGTTGTAATAGCATGGTGGCTTAAGTGTTGCAGTGGCTCTCATAGTGGCCTGTGGTTTTCAGTTTGTCCTGTCCTCCTGTACACGAGAAAAGAGATTAACAAGGAACAACCAAGAATTATCCTTCAAGTTGTTGCCCACTATTTTCATGAAAGACTTGTTTCAGTGCTCAAACCAGGATTAGAAGAAGGTTTCCCACATAAATTCTACACCACCTCCTCCTTACTTGTAGCAGAAGCACCCTGTCTTCTCCAGCTTAGGCCGGTAATATAGAAGTAGAAATTCAGAATTCCCCTCCTAAAACTAAAACATCCCTTGAATATCCCATCCTATGTATTTTCTCATGAAAGTTTGATAAAAAAAGCAACACAACTTGGATTAAATAAAAAGTTTTAAATTCTTCTTTTTTTCTTTTTTTTTTTTTTCCCTGTGTGTATTTCTGAACTTCAGTACCTAGACAGCTATGCATATGTGGACTGATGCTTCAGGGAGAGCTGGTAGAAAACAGTATTTTAGATCATTATTTTTAATTCAATTAATAGAAACCAGACACAAGGCTTGAATTATGCCTCCTGTCTTTCATCATGAAGACAAGCGTCTAAAACAGAGATGGGCCATTACATATTCTCTGTGCATAGAGCAGAATGTCTAAAAATACCTTGAGCAGAGAATCATCATTGGAAAGCCTTATTTCTTTCAGGCTATGTTTGTTTATTGGATAACAACACTCTCTGTAGAGTAGCTTACTGGAATAAAAATACACACATTCCATGAGGTCTAAAACAAGACCAGTAAAAATGAACCATTATTGGCTGTCCGTGCATAGACACAGCAGTATGCAACCCATGCCTCCAAAACTGACACTTTAAGTACTCAAGAAAGACAAATTCTGATTTCAGAGGGTTTCAGAGAGTGTAAATAGAATAACCAGCACAGTCATAGCTACGATGCTAATTTCAAAATTTACTATTTTTACTCAAATAAGAGTGTTTTTTCTTTACTCCCTCCTTCTTGATTGAGCCCTGACAAAACCTAAGGTTTTGCCTTAAAACATTGTGTGAGTTGGACTTACGTTGCCTGACTTCAGACACTGATAATCAGCATTTTGGACAGTTGACCTTCTCAACCCAGCTCCTTCACGCTCCAGTGAGAGAAAAAGGCACATTTTAGGGAGCTATTCATTAGCTCTATTTTAAGCATTTGCTTTAGGGTAGGTGAATCAAACATTCACATGGGTGGCAGTTTTTCTCCAGAGGGAACCTAAATCACTAACTCTGATGGGAACACCTATACTGGGTGCAGTTATTTCTCTCTGTTGGTGTCTGCTTCTTTGAAAATCCTCAGTCTTGGGTACGAGCCCCTTCAGTTTGATGCAGAGGGGTCACTCCTATCTTTTGGATGGCCCCTGGGCAGGGAGCTTAAGCATGGACTAATGACAGAAACACAGCATATGCTACCTGATCATTCTCTGCTAAACAGAAAAATGGTTTGGGTGGAGAGAGGATTAGATAAAATGAAAGGCAGGACAGGTGGTGAGTGGAACAGTGGAGGAGAAACAAGCTCCCAGAGTCTACCTTATGTTTTTCCCTTATGATTTTCCCTTATGATTCTACCTTATGATTTGTCATGTTCATCTCCCTACGCTACCTTGACTGTTCGGGAAGAGATTACAAAATAAATAATGGAACAACTGGAACTATCCATGAAACAGCTGCAATGACAACAGTGGGCTACTTCTCAAGGGCTGCTTGGGAAATGAAAAGGAAAACCTTGCATTGCACTGCCAAATCTAGGAGAACATTTCTGCAAGACTGAAGGCATGATAGCTCACCCTGGTAGCATAGTCACACCCTTGCCTTCACTTACTCTCATTACACTAGTTGTATGGATTTGATTATTCCATCAGCAAATATCCTGTATACTTGAAATGGATGAGTATGACATGTTTGGAAATATGGAGGATGCCAATAGGTTAAACATAATTCACATAAAGCTAATAAAAAGAACAAAAATAATTTACATACTAATCACAGAGTTCTAATCTGCCAGAAGGCACCAGGAAAATTGATCTCTCACAAGTATAGTCTGAGTAAGTAGGTTGAAGAGGGAATTAAGCTCAAAGACAGGACGTGGCATGTATTTCATCACATGCAGCCTGAATTTAAAAGCTGCCAATTCGGCAGGGAGAAATCCATTATCCACAGTGCATCAGCCCTTGCTGGGTACATGGGGATTCCATAGCTGCTCTGAAGAAATTCACATTGACCAGGACAAATAGCTGCTTATACCCTAGTAAGCATGAGAAATCCCATATAACCTTAGCGAGACAGACACACACTACAATCATTTTAAAAATCACTAGAATAAATTACAGAGTGAGAAGTTAAAGAGCACCTCAGAAATACTAGTTGATCTTGTTCCCGAACTTAATGGTTACAGTATCCTTTATGAGAAATGCTCTCAAAATGCTTCTCGGGTCAGACACACAGTTCTGGCAACTGAACATTTTGTTTGTGTGTGTGTATGCACATGTGTATATACACTGGAAAAGAGATAAATTGAAATTACTAACTTTGCTTCTGGAATTAAGACTCCCGGGGAGGCTAATTACAGCATACCGTTGCTAGTAAGAAAGTATAACACATGGAAGTATACACAGAAGTATAGTTAATACACAAGCACAAACTGTTATGTGCAGTGCACAACTCTGCAGATAATTTAGACTTGATTTTGGAGAGATTTAGTCTATCAGTAGAATAGTAATTGTATGTTAGATTAGATTAGATTAGATTAGATTAGATTAGATTAGATTAGATTAGATTAGATTAGATTAGATTAGATTAGATTAGATTAGATTAGATTAGATTAGATTAGATTAAATGCAGACCATGGCCATAATGGGGGCACAGACTCTCAGGTGACTCTTCCTCTTCTGTTCTGAGCAGGACTCAGCCACAGGCAGATGCTGAGCTTTGGCTCCAGGGATTGACATGTGTGATAGGATATCAATTATATGTAAGATGTTTTGAGAAAGGGGGTCCCCTGTAAGAAGCTTTTCACCTAGGGCAGGAACACTTCTGATTCTGTGTCTGTTTAGTCCACACAATAACACCTATGGATTGCACAGTTTGGGCATAATGTTCCCCATCTGCTTTCTACTCCTGAGACGAACAGATTTCTCCCTGACCCTCACATCTCACCAGTGGATGCAGCTATGACAGTGCAGCTGTAGTGACCAAGCTCCTCTCCCAGAGATGACAACAAATGGACAGAGACATGCAGGCAAGGGGCTTAGGAAGGTGATAAAATGGCTGGTGTCTGCCTGCTCTGCTAGGCTTTTTCTGTCTCCCTTTTGTATGGACAGTTTACATGTGTGATTTGGAAAATGGAAACTGTTACTTCACAATTTTCCTGGCTACCTGTACCAAAGAAGTGATGTCATGTTCTGCCAGGACTTCTGGGGAAGCACTTCAGATGGGACTTTAGGAAATGCAGGTGGGCACTGCTGCTGAATTTTCTAATTCTCTCCTGCATGACAATATTCGTTATACTGCAAAAGCAGTGAGACAATTCCATCTCAGTGATCCCAGAAGCCCTGACATGTAGGGATGCAACAGAGGCAAGAAGCTCCAGTCTCAGACCAGCACCTGCCAGGAAGAAGGTGTCTGAGGAGCTGGAAATGGAATTGCCTTCTTTTGGTAGCCTAAGAGGCCCAAGAAGTGAGTTCAGATGCTACTTTCTGTTGAGAAGAGATGTAGGAAACTGCTGGCCTCTCTCCAGTTGACCTTGTGCTAGAGGTGGCAGATTTTAAAAACAAATTGTTCTGATCGAGGACATAGTTATACAATAAAGTGTGCAAGACCTGGCAACATTGTCTGCATATTTCTTATAAAACTCAAATAAAATCACCGAGAGAATTTCATCTGAAATTTCATCTGTATCATCTGAAAAACCAGTCTGAGTCCCTTCTGGTACTTCAAAACAGCATCTCTGCATACTTATGGCTGTGGGTCACCCCTTAGGAGCTGCTCTCCAGTCAGCATCCCACCTCGGGGCAGAAGGCAGAGCAGCACCACTTGCCAAGTCCTCCGAGCAAGGCAGTGGTGCAGACAGGCAGCCATCCACCTCCTCATCTGTTGCTAAGGGAACATGGGGAGATGAGCTATAATTATACCAATAAAGTGTGAAAGACAGCCAAGAGAGAGAGAGACATGGAATGGGCATTTGTGACGTTTCCTTCTTTAGTGTTTTTTCATTTATTTCTTTGTAAATCACCAGCAGAAGGCATCCAAAACATTTCACGTGTCAGCAGATAACTAAAATTTAAATGGGGCCTTTTGACCAGAACTGTCAGTATCTTCCTAAACACAATGGGATGAGTAAAAGTGGTTAACTGCAAAATTTATCCCAGTCACCAGCACCTCCCCTGCTGAAACTCACAGAATCAGAGCATTTAAGAAAAAAGGGGAAAGGTATGGAAAGTTCATGGAATATGACATTATTTAAGGTTACGCTGAACTCTGAGGAATGGAAGTCCCCTACTAGACAGCTGGTGCAGCTTCGCAGAGGGAATCATGCTGTTTCAGCCAGGGGTTTCCTACGGAGGAAACATCTTGGAATGGCAAAACAGCCTGGATATACTATTGCACTTCCCACCTCATTGCAAGAGTCCATCATTTGGTGCAGGCAATCTATCCTGCCGTGTCTATGGGAGTCTGGGACAGTCTCACACCATGGCCCTGCTTGATGTTTAGGCTTTAGGGGAAAGAGAGCAATCACGTCACACCACAGTGACTCGGTCTGTTGCCAGGAAATCCAGCACAGCCTTCCACTTCATTGAATAAACAATTAATTTCCCGATGTTTTTAAACACTATTCAACAGTCTTAACAACAGCATGCTTATGCTTTGACCTAAAACACGCCCTTTCTTGAAGAATACAGTCTGTTACTGTAAGACTTACCTTTCTTAATGCAAGTTTCAGGGAGATAGTCAATCCAGGAGCAAACTGAGTCACTCCCATGCGGATAAGTGCCTGGATTAGTAGGACAGTAGCAAAGACTGTGCTAAAGGAATAGGAGGGGGTTAAAGTGAGGAAGAGGTTAGAAGGTAATTACAGATATTAACAATTAGCAGGTTCAGTAGAAGCCGCTGACTCAGAAAGCATTGCACCTCACAGAATGATGGTGTGATCTGCACCTCGCTAGGGACAAAGAGGCTCCACTCCCAGCCCTGACTGTGTTCAGGGACATCCTGGAACAGCCAGTCTTCTCTGTGCAGCAAAGGGCAATGCCCTCAGGGTCCATCAAACTTACAGGCTGGCACATACTTTTTTTTCATAAATTCTGTTTCCTTTGCATTGATAAAATGTATATATTTTATCAGTACCATTCTGATATTGCTAGGGAGGGGGCAATATCAGGGTAGTTTGGAAAAATAAAAAGTGAGTATACACCACCACCCCCCTCAGTGTTAATATGAAACATCTATTGACTATTTGGGCAGATCAAATCTCAGATCAACAGACATGGCCTTGCTGATTTTGCCCATATTGTAGATGGCTGTGCAATGTTGCAGTATGGCTACGTGCTCAGTATAAGCATATATGCCTGCCATCACTACAGGAAAAAAAAAAGGCAGCTCTGCTCTAACTCTGCCAAAGCAGGCAGCACTACAGTGAGGAATATGGCCCTACATGGCTACACACCACTGGGAGTCAGGGTGCTTGCTACCGTCCATTTCTCTTACTGTCAAACACATGTATTAGTGCACACACGTTGCTTAATTACTGATGTTAATGTAACATGTCAGTACAACGCAGTTCTCTCAAATTCCTTTTAACTTACCCGTGCTAAATGCTTGAGGTGAAGCTATTCTAAACAGTTTGCGTAATTTCATATGTGCCATTTCCAAGAAACACTATGCATTTTAAACAATATGAACTGGGCCAGAGCACTAATGAAGTTAAACGAGGCTGGCAAATGATAGTGAACTGGACATGATTTAGCAAATATGTCCTGAAAGGACAATATTTATGAAGGCAAAAATCTAGCTGTGTGTGCTGTAGGGAAGCTTTCTGCAAACAGATGACTGTGGTTCCCAGGATTTCAGCTATCAATCATGCCTCACAAAAAAAGACCTTTCCCCTGGAATGATTCCTCTACACTTCCAGTCCTAAACTTTTACTTCTCAACATGCAGGGAATGGAAGACTCCTGGTGAAAACTAATGCAACCTCCACAGGAAAAAACAAATATTTTAGCCTCATTTGTCACCTCTCAGACTTAACAGTTCTTATCCACTCAAGTACATGTGAAATGACCTCTATTCTCCGGCAAGTCCTGCTTCTCTCCCCCTTGTTCCCAACCTCCATGTTTTCCAGATCACTAGTTTCTCAAAGCCCTTAATTCTGGTAGGGAGCCCAGATCCCACCTTAGCACTCGCCAGTTTGAATATTCCCCACCAATTTGACTTTTAAACATGTTGCTGCTCAAAGTAAGACAAGCGGTCTGTGGCTAAAGCACATGAAAGTCCAACCTGGAGCCAGACCAAATTCCAGATAAGACTTTGCTGTCAGTTGTAGAAAATTTTCACTGTGGTAGTTTTGTGCCACTCTGCACATCCTGCGTTCAGCAAGAGCAGCGGTGGGGATGACTGGCCTCAAGGAAAGCCCATGGGTTATTTAACTTGACAGAAGACAAACACAGAAGAGCTATTGAGTGTTTATCATCCTTTTACATGCAAGACCTGTGAACAGGCTTAGTTTAAATGCAGTAGGGGAAACAACAGAGGTACAGGCTGCCTAACAAGATGTCTGTGAACTCCAGGCTCCAGGCCTGCCCCAGAAACCCCAGAACAGCTGAAACAGGACTTCAAGAAAAGAAGACTGTCAGGGTGCCAAGGCATGGGTAAATGCCAGGAGCAATGCCAATCCAGGCATGAGGAAGACTGATATAGAGGGCAGCGAAGGTGAGGACATCACTCCCTGCCACTCTAAAGAAGAGTGATTGTTTAGGAATGGAGAACCCTACACAGAAAAACACATGAAAATGTTTATAATGTTTTATCTAGACCTAAAGACTTCTTGTGCCTGCTAGAGGAGCTGGGTTTGTTTGCTTTATTCTTCACACTCTCTAGGACTGATTGTCAGAGGCATCATTCATAACTGAAACAAGGGATGATGAACCTTAAGTGCCCTCTTAGCTGGTGATAGGAAGTATGTTTACAGGATTATTTTATCTTCTCCTCAGATCAGTTCTGGATACAGAGAGGAAAAACCCTATGTTTTTCAGTATGACACAGCTATATCTGAAGGCCACTGGAAATAATATCTTTCCCTTGATCTCACAGTTTTTCTAAAATAAATGGCCGTCTCAAAGGCTCCTATTTTCTCATTTTCTATCTTCCCAGTCACAAATACAATACAATGTATTAGATGAAGACTGGTTTAAAGGATCCTGAGCCATTGTGAGCAAAGTAAGACTAACATCAACTGAGAAGAATCACAGAGGAGAACAGTGATGTACTATCCTCTAGGAGCTAAGAAGCATCCCTGCTGAACAGGAAGTGAGCATTGTCCAGGATGACCCTTTCCAACAGTTCTTCTGGTTGCAGTCATCAGACAAAAGAAGGAATTGTAGATTTTATATCCCTGGGAGAGAAATGGAAGTTATGATTGCATTTGTTCATTTACCTGCAGGGATAATATCAGGAACCCAGACAGATACAGACAGAGATCAGAAGCACATCTGATCACCTGACATAAGCATATGCCTCTGAACAGTGCAATTCCTGATCTATTGGGTCAATACTCCAAGGAAAAGGACAGTTGAACAGAGACAAAGGAAGGAAACATTTCCAACCTCTCTGAAACATCCCTCCATAACTTCTCTTTTGTATCTGATCTGATCAAGATCTCTGTGCTGACTTAAGGGTTATCCTGCTCAGGAAATTGTTATGTCTCTGTTCAGTTGGATAGATCAACAGTTATTTTGAAAGTCATCTTAACTTTCTAGACTGCTAGAAAGTGTTCATCATTCTATCAGTTTGTGTTTCCAGTTACAGGCAATCAAAATACAGACCACCAACTGGCTATGAGCTAAGCAGAGTGACCAAGTCATAGGAAAACAGAAAGATGCTTATCCATAGTGATCTCTTACACAAAGCGATCTGCTACTTGCTTATAGTTTATTTTAAGCATTTGCTCTTATAGTGCATAACAGACATTGTTTACAAAACTACCTCCCGTACGGAGGTGAAGAGAAGGGGTTGCACCTATGTATCTGCCTTTCACTGCTCTGAATATAGCTGCACTACTCCTCTATGAGGCACTGTGCTCTGCCAGAGAGAGCTTACTCAGGGCCCATCCATCTCAGACATTCACAGTCTTCACAGAATATTCCGAGCTGGAAGGGACCCACAAAGATCATCAAGTCCAGCTCCTAAGTCAGTGGTCCATACAGGGATCATACCCACAACCTTGGTGTTATAAGCTCTACCCATGCTCTAACCAAATGAGCTCTGAAGTACAATGAGGCATCTCCCCAGATCTGGTGACACCAAAGGGTGAGCTCCTGCTGGGGTAAGGTGGCTCTCGAACAGCAGTGACCCTGCCACAGAGTGTGCAAGTTCATCTCTGTGGTACACACTCATGGGCAAGAACTACTAATTATTTCTAGACCTCAAAGACCCTGGCTGCAAGCTTTTGGCATGACTAACCACCTGTGTCCACCCACTTCCTATCCCTGCCGTACATTCTTTCTAGAGACATGCTCGGTTGGCAGCAGAAGGAAAAATTTCAGGACACGCTCTGGGTATATATTACATATATACAAACTGTACTGATGATTGTTTATCTATACACACAATATGCATCTGGTTATTTACAGAGTGCTGTGTGATTTGGAAAAAACACCCCTAATTAATGGAACAAAGCATAATTTTCTTTGCTGTTATGCCCAGCAGCAGTTCACACAGAAAGTGGACAACGGTTCTCGTAAGGAAAATGAAACATTAATGAAAATCCTTAGAGACTGATTTATGCCAAGTCAAAGGCTAGCAACTGAGATAACTCTTTTTGAAGCTGTGGTGTCTCCTCATTGCTTTGCCATATTTACCTCTGCATTTTCATAAAAGCTCCATGTTGATGCAGCAGTAGGATGCATATGAAATGTCAGGCAAATAATGGAGGAAACCAGAGAAAGGAATTTACGTTAGAAAAACCAGTTTTCTACCATAAAGCTGGAGCATTGTCACAACTACAGAGAGAGAGAGAGTCCAACTAAAAAAGCAGGAACTTTTCCTGTGGTGCTTTTGGACCCAGGAGTTAATTATTCCACTTACAAGAGTGGATGGGAAGTACCATCATTTCCAGTCATTTCCAAATTACTGTAATTGTGTATGCCTCAGGAGGAGGGAGGTTTTCATGTGTTACCTAACCTGGGCTATATGTTTCTGCCTGCAGAAGGCTGAGCAGGAGAACTTCCTGGCATCCCAGGCTTGGGTCACAATGTCATCACAGAAATACTGTTAGGACAATATTGTTTGCAAATCATGGGCTAATTAAGAGGTATTTCTTGTTACCAAAGAATGAAGAAAACCCAAAAATAGTCAAATCTTACCAAAGGGCTCTAGTGGCTTTAAAGCAAGTACATATGTGTGTGTATGTATATAGCTTCAAGATATATACACATATAAATCCCTATGTATCCACTAGGCATATCTTGTATACCTGGAGGAGCTGGATAGCACCAGGCAAATGCCAAACAAAGGCAGACAGTCTTCTTGGGGAAAAAACATCCAGTCATATTCACATGTAGAGAGAAGCTGAACAGCCCCAGAAGAAAAACAAGGAATAATATTTGCCTTGAGCTTCATCAGATTTTCCAGCCTCTGCCATGCTCACTGCCTACAGGGCTGGAGAGTGAAGCTGTGGCAGAAAGGGTACGATACCGCAGTGTTGCAAAGAGGCAGGGAAGTGGGTTCAGGCATTCAAAACCCACAGCAAGATCACAGGGCTCTCTAGATAGCAAAAACCCAATCCTTTTCAGAAAAAAACCAAAAAACAAAAAACAAACAAAAACCCAAACAAAAAACAAAACAAAAAAAAAAACACAAAACCCACAACAACAACAAAAAACCAACCAAAAAACCCAACCAATCAAACAAAAAAACCCCCCTCCATGGGTCATCAGTGTCAAACTTCTACCTTTCCCTGGATGTATTGAGGTAATAAATCTCTACAAAGGGATTTAACTGAATTTCCCACCTCAGCCTTCCTGATGATGATTTGGCCCCACATGCCTTTCCTAGAGATTATGTAGATGAGTGATTCATCGATGAGTGGGAACTAGGGGAATCCTGGTTCCATGTTTGGCTATTGACTCAGTATCAGACTGTGGAGGACTCACTGGATCTTCCCAAGAGAGCACTCAGCCTAGATGGAAAATGGAAAGAAAACCACAGAACAATGCGCTTGCTGAAAACCAGTAAACCTGCTTTCCTGGGTGAAGAATAGTTGTATATTTCTGCTAAAGTGTGGTTCATCAGATGAATCTGACTGCTATCACACTAAATCCTTTATGAATTTAATAATTTAGGAGGCTTTCTCTTGCTTTATGGTCACTAGATGTAAGGGAGGTTTGTTTGTTCATAGAGTGGAATCTAAGTGTGCTAATTGCAAATGAAAATCCTCCTGCCCCTAACAGTACTTTCTCACTTTCCTATTTGGGTGTTTCAAACACAAGGTGCATCTTTTGCTGACTTTCAAGTAACATTAAATGAAAATAAGAGAAAAGGAAAAATAACCACCACAACTAAGTTGCTCACATTATAATGGCTGCCATAATTGCATTTAAATGCAATACACTCTTGCTGATTAGTTTGCATGTGACTGAAACAAGAGGGTAAATAAACACTTAAAGAGGGTTTTATTTTGATCTGCAGTAATTGCGGTTCATCAAAACTATTGTGGTCAAGATATACAAGAGCTGAATTGCTTTTCTTTTTATTGAAAAAAATAGGGAAATGTAATTTATTTCTGTACAAGACCCTCTAAAGATAGTACAATCTGAGAGTTTGCATCAAGAGTCAATTGGATTCAAACATATTTCAGCATTCCAGCAGCCCCCTCCCACATTTAAGCTGCTATTCCCATGTGCCCATTACTAAATATAGCAGCAGCTCTTCAGATTGACAGGAGAGTTCCTGATCCAGGCTCCTGGGCTTTGCTCCATACACTCCTAATATGGTAGAGCACTGCAGCCAAGCGAATGCTCGGTAAGGACTCAAGAGGGTAAACTGGAACCACAGGATCATCCCTTCCCATGCCATGGGAAACTGAGCAGCAGCAATCCCAGAGAAGCTGTGACTTAACCTTTTGGTGTCTTGGCTCCAGATCAGCTGTCAGCCGAGCTGACTGGCTTCTCATGAAAGTGCACGACTGTGCAATAAGGAGTGACGCCAACCTCCAGTTGACACCAGCACTGAGAACTCCCACTTGCCCCCCCCCGTCTCTCCCAGCACCAAACCACGTTATAGAAACATCTGGCTAGGGCAAGAAGAGACAAAATGCTAACAATGTTTGTTGTGAACATGTTTTAGGCTCATAAATGGTCATGCAAAGCAACATGAGGGTCATTTCAGTCATGCTTCCCACCCTAGTTTGATGAGCAGTATGTATGCAGTGCTGGCATGTATATCTCTGCAGGGCATTGCACTGTGGAGGCCATGGAAATAGAGCCTGGGAGACTATTACAGAGAGAAATAGTTGATTTCATCTACAACTATTTGCCAACTATTTGTTTGTATTGCTAATTTTAAAGTCTTTCCTGCGTGACTATATGAGTTTAGCAGGAGTCCCTGAAACCACAGATCTTGGAAATCAATCAATCAACAGAGCTACATGGAAGAAATTTGCCTCTTTGCAGAGTGTCAGCAGGTTTGCATGAAAAAAGCTACAAATATGGCACTGGCCCTTTCCTGCCCCTCATCTTCACAATGAATACTTTTGCTCCAAAGTCCCACGCATCTCTATCTTATTAAACATCTCTGTTCCTTCTACCAGCAATCTACAAACACCAGGATGCTCTGGGAATACACCTTTTGGGACTTTCAGCTGCAGGCTGTGGTTTCCCAAACACCCTCCTACAAGCACCCTCTGGGCATGCAACAGAAGTGCTCATTTATACATCTCCAGCTCATTGGAGATTTATAAAGAAATATACTTTATAAGTTGGTGCTGCACAAAGGCCAGCTGAAGCAGAATTCATTATGGAAAAGGCATGGTGAAGGAAATTTTCAAGCAGCAGCAAAGCATAACCACTTACCAGTCCAAAAATGGGGAGGAAAAAAGAGAAAAACCTCTTTGGCACAAAATGTACTATTTAGAAATGTGTAATTTATAGCACATTGCATTGCATCCATTCTTAAATAGTTGTGAAAACCATTCCCTGCTTTTTACTGATGGGAGGGAGAGGAAACAATGCACAGAAAATTGAAAAAATTTATTCAGATTGCAAGGTAGGAGACCAAACATCCCAAATTCTAAAATGTTTGGATAAAGGACACCCCTAGCAGGGTCTAACGCTCAGGAAAGCTTTTACATCTTGAAAAGATTTCTTTGTGGCTGCTATGGGTGGATAATCTCCTGTAAACCCAGTAGGTAAAGGCAGATGGGAAATCCCTGCAGGAACTTCTTGCAATACATTAAAGCTCCACTGAAGTTTATGGCAGTTTTCATCTTTTCTTGTGTGTGTTTCATTTCCACTACCAGTGATGCATGAAGGAAGCTAAAACTGCAAATAAATAGAGGTTCCTGTTGCTCAGGTTCCCTCAGTACTGAAAATGACAACTACATATTATTTATAGTCAGAACAAGCCAGTAGCTACCGTGTGTGTTTCTACTACCATAAATTGAAGAATAGATTGCCCTACACCACCTTGTTAAGCCCCAATGCAGCAAACTCCTCCTTATACATTGATCTAACCTACCAGCTAGCGTTCATCAACAATAAATCAAAAGTATGATCTAAAATACCTGTCTTCATCAGATAAACTGAGGTGCACCACCAGAAGAAAGGTACAGATTAGATGTATTACTCTGAAATTAAAGATTCTACCAGTGGCTCTTGGAAATGCTCACTGAGGGCTCCTTCAAGGTACTTTATATATTCATTTATGCAATTCAGAGCATCTAAGCTAGACAGTATGAACATCCCCTCACACTGGAGGTGTTTGTTAATCATCATCTCAGCTGAGTTATCTGTACACCATTTCAACTTTTCATTCAAATGCCTGTTTACTCAGGACCACTAGCAGGTCAGAAAAGCCAGACTTTGTATATCTATCAAAACTGTGTATATAGATACATAATTTCATATCAAAATCAACAGTTTGTTTGGTTTTGCCTGTTATCATCTTCAGATAAGATCTCCACAAACACAAAAATCAATACAACCTATTTTTGGAATGTTTAAGCAGAGACTCTGAATTTCCAAGCCTTTACTTTCATTCTTTCTTCCCTAAAAACAAAAGTTAGGCAATTAAATTTTAAAAAAAAAATGGGAGCTTGGCAAAAAAATACTCAAACCCAAACAAACAAAAATTATGAAATCAGGTGGTGGTGGCAAATCCAAGCTTTCCACAGAAAAAGTAGAAAGTCTGCTATGGTTGTTTCCATGTCCCAGACTTGGATTGGTGAGTGCTTCAAGTTTTTACTGGGAGCTACCCAAATGCCATAACAAAGTTGATGAGGTAGAATAGGTAGGAGAGATTGCTTGAGGTGTTGTATGTGAAGATACTGCCTGGAAAGTTCATTAGCTGGGAATCCAAAAGCCAGCAGAGTCTGGGAAATACTGAAAAATGGCCACTCATTGGCAAACATAGTCACAGCTGGGCTGTGACAGTGCAGTCACCACCTGCAACCACATCTTGGGTTGCTCGTCTTGCCCATCGCCTTGCACTTTGCACCTCACACCTCCTCTTGCCAGGTTGTCTGCCAGCTGATTCTCATCCAGCCATCTGTCTTGGCCAGGTTCAGGGAAAATAAGGAAATTATACCATCTGGATCTGCTGAAAAAAAGTCACAGAGCAGAATGTCATCTGCATACTGATGGCACAGCAGCCAAACCACAGCTGCCATGTGAACACTCAGCAGAAGCAGTGACAGAGCAGGTCTGGCGGGACACACGTCTAAGTTTATTGACAAGGGAAAAACTAAACTAATGATCAGTTCTTGCCAGATCCTTTCAGCAGAGGAACTGTGACTCTGCTCAGCTCCATTCAAAGCTGTTGGCAGATGAAGCAAAGTTACCAATGCCATTTTGACTTAATCCATCATTTGTAGCAAGAAGACCTGCTCAGAGAGCAGTAACACCTCTGAGTCCTTAAAGTAATTGCAGGAGGACAGAAGCAGCAGCAGAGCCCACAGCAGTGCTGCTGTGGCTTCACAGCCTCTTTCGAGCAGGAAGCCTTGTGCTGAGGCAAGAGAGCGATTAGAAACCGATCAAGACATTTTAAGTAGAGGCCAAGATGGTGGTGGCTTAAGCATACTTCTGTAGACATCTACAGATCTAACACACAGCAGACCAAGCTGTTCACAGTTCTCTCTTTCTTCTTAATGTATGCACCCTGCAGCCTCCAGTTCCCCACACACCTCCATATCCAAAATACAGCAGATCCTGGTACCAGCATAGCTGGAGAAGCACGCAGCTTAGCACAACCAAAGTACCTGATGTTTTACCCATCTTCTCAAGCTCCTCAGCCTGTTGCATGAAGGCTGAGTTAGGAAGCTCTCCATGAGGCCACTGCAAGAAAGACAAGCACTGGGCTGTTGTTCATGAAACTGATGAATATGTTGACCTTTTAATTCCATTTCATCCCTACATCTGAGACATAAAAGGCATCAGGTGGAGGGGTCCCTGGTGGACTGAAGAATTGAATACACAAACACCTACATTCATTCATTTGCATGTCCTGGCTGGCTTTTTCCATTCCAGAAACAGGCTGTCCTTTAAAATTTAGGTGATTCATCTCAATTCAATCTATAGTAAGACATTTTAAACCCACTCATTTGCCCTGCGTCATATAGACACTTAACAAAAGCACATTACTATTCTTCAAAACATACAGTACTCATTGGTTCTTACTGGCCTCCTGGCTTAACTCCTAGAAGTTTTATGTTCTCTAACATCAGATTAATAATGTATTTGGACCATTTTTCTTTTAAATCCTGAACCTTCAATTACAGCAATATAATCTAAATCAAAAAAGGTATTTGTATGGACTTTCTTACAATGACACAGAAAGCACTCCTTGGTCAGTATCAGATAAAAGAAATGGTTCTGCTACATGGATGTGGAGCTTGGCAGGTAGCTTTGTACATCAGCGACTTCCAGAGGGTGTAGGGGCAAATGAGCCCCATTAGATAGGAATCTGGTTCCAGATAAGAGGGATTTAAGCATTATCCATCTGTATAATCTCCCAGAGATATGTGTTTAGGATGTCTTAGTCCCTCAGTTATTTTGAGTCTGAAAGATTTTCAATTTTCCAAGAAAAGGTTTTTCTACCCATTAATATGAACTGAGACCTCTTACAACCATAAAAAAAGCATATAAATACTGGGACAAAAGTCCTCAGCCCATCTATAAAGCTGGATAGTGTGATCCTTATGAGTTCAGGTCTGTCCTGTGTGGAGGACCATGGCGCACAAAGAAGGCCACGGAACTTGCCCAAGGTGGTGGCCAAGCTCTTTCTGTGGTAGCCCTTGCAGGATGCTCCCCCTCGGGGCATAAGGCACATCTGGCCAGGCATGACAAGACCCCACACCAGTTCTGGCAATGCCATGGAGAAGGATGAGTACACACAGAAGGTCACAGGGAAGGTGGCACTAAGGCCCTCCCATAAGAGCCAGGTTTTGCTGTTCTCACAAGGAAAACGTTTTATATTAGGCCAAGATGATAACTTGTTTTCTCTAGAGCTGCTTCCCAAGATTTGAAATATAAAGGCTGGGCCTATTCTTTTAACAAACTGGACAATTATACTAACTAAAGGAAATGCACATGCTGCCAGAGGGTTAAACGTTGTGCAAACAAAGAGTGAAGCTTCTCAATGCATTATTTATAACCTGCAGGCTGTAATGAGAAACTGCTCAGTCTGACCAGTGAAAGGCATGGAGAAATCCAGTAAGAGTCCTGAACAGATAAGTTCAGGTGAAGATTCATGGAGCAGCAAGAGAAGAGAAAGGAAAGCTAAGGAAGCTTTAAGGCTGCAGGTTTAGCTAAGAGATGGCTGAGAGGAAAGGAAGTGCTTTAACAAGTTCTCAGCATTATTCCAATAGAGGTTTTACTTCCTTTTCCAAAATTATTTGGACCAAAATGAACTTTCGATTAGTTACAACATCTCTTGCTCCTTCCATTCTCAGATCCCTGAAGTTCATTGACAGCCATGAATGTCACTTTGATTACACTTCCACTTCTGAGCAATGCCTACCCTTGAATATGTGTGTTCTAGTGACTTTAGCTGCTCCATCATGTCTCTGCCCTCGCTGCAGTAGCTGGTTTCACATCCTGCACAAGCAGGCCATGTTCCTCTATTTTGTTTCCTAGGTGCCTGGTGTTTATGTGTGCAAACATTTCCATTGTTTCTTTTCAATCACAGCTGAACTTGGGCAACAAAAACTCAGTTGACATGGAAAACTGTTAATTTAGTTTTCAAGTATGAAATGTGATTGATGAAGGTAGATAATCCTGCTAGTAAAAAAACACGTCAGTTTGCCTTGTTACCATCTTAGGGATAAGCAGTTTCCTACACTTACAGCTGGCGGCTCGTACTCTCACTTCTGGGATTCACAAATGTAGAGAAATCCAATGTATTTACTGCAAGGCTCAGCTGTGGGAGGCCAGACTGACAAGCACATAACCTTATATCCAATTACTCCAATTTCAGGTTTCGGGACCATGAACGGAGTAGCTCAGGGAGTTGTATTTAAGGTACACATAAGGGGAATTGGTCTCTGAGTGCATGTCTGTGTTCAGTGCTGTAGCACTGTTCTGTTACAACTACTTACAAACCTTTCAGAGGTTGAGGTCTGCCAAATTACACTTAGCTAAACAGAAATGGCAGCCTAAGCAGGTCCATTCTGGTCTGTCTTTATTCCTTTCTCATCTCAAGGGGTAGTAACAAAGTGAAACTGTTCTCTCTTTCGTATCCTGCTCTACAGTCGTCAGGCTGTTTTTTATGCTTGTGCTCATTGTACAGCTGTGTGACATTTTTGTGAGAGGCCTTGGGGACATCTACACCTTCATCCAGGGTAGGGGAATCCTGCTACCAAGCAGCACACATTTTATTTCCCGTGCCTGCCAACAGGCTTCATTTTTGTAATAGATAAAACAGCTATGGAGACCAGGAAGCAACAACCTGACTTGCTCAGACTTTCACCCTCTGGACTCTAGCCATACTGTAAGACACTCATTACTCAGCTGTGGCAGGTCCCCTCGCCCCACACCCACAGTGCCATCCATTCACAGCTTTCCTGGTATGAAAGCCTATCACAGGGGCTGGCTGGACAGGGCACCTTCTCCACTGGAGCGACTCTATGACATTATTTTGGGACAAAAAGCAGCATATCAGCTTTGTTTCTCTCATCAACTTTGAAGCACGCTGTCTTCAAATGGACTGTGCTTTTTTATTAAAAGGAGTGCAGAACCATACGCTTTTTGCTATAAGAACTCCTTTTTGCATTCCTATAGTTACAGGGAACACAGGTAGCAGCTGTTATATGGCTGATACGATGTGCTGTTATTTGTGTAAGGAGCTGGGACTCAGGGAATTTATTTACTGTTTGTTTGAGGATAGGAAAGGTGATTTAAAATTGTTCTCCTACTGTAATCAAGCCTGTCACCTTTGACATCAAAAATTACAACAGGAGCTTGCTGCAAAAGTTTGGATTTTCAGACATACCTGACTTAAATCTCTGTCATCTCAGTATTTTACATATGAACTAAAAGACTTAAGAAGTTTGCCTCAGACTCATAAGCAAACAGTCCCTCCCTCTCAGCAGGTTTAGTATGTTCTTTACAACCAAGATATCAAAGGCCTCCTCCAGTGGACCCCACCAGGGCCAGCCCTGACTGGGGAGCAGGGATGGTCTTCCTGGCCGAGAGGCTGGGCAGTAGGTTGGAGCCTGAGCCCTCCCAGCCCTGCACTGGGAACTGTGCAAATGGCGCTCTTGTTTCTTCTGAAAAACTAAGGGCTGTTCCTCAAATCCGATATCAAAGACATGCAAAGCCTTATGCAAACAGCACTCGAAGGGCTGGCTCAGAGGGAGTGCAAGGGCAAGCTGGCCTGGTCTCAGCCGCCGCCTAGGGCTGTAAACCAGGGTGACTCCACTCCCTCTTGGCCCAGGCAAATGCCCCAGGAAACCAGCACAGCACAGTGCTCCTGCTGAGGCTGTTGGAAAAGAAAGGAAACCACTGTCCTTGGGAGGGCTGAGAAAACCTGGAAATGGGCACCCTGGAGACTCACAGCTGACTACAACCCTGCTTTTAATAAAACCCCTCCTGTCCTCTGTAGCGTATTGCTGTATTGCATTGCTAATAGTCCAGCAGAGTTAAAAAAAAAGAGTTGAAAGAGGAAAAAAAGAGTGGCTAGAAAGATTTTTCCAGCAAAGAAAATCCCAAGAGCAAATGTTTTTCTAACTGATGGCAAGCTTTTCTGTGTGAAATTTAATTTTCAGACTTGTTTTTAACCTCATTAAAAAATAAACCTTGTCATAGCTGTTGATATATATAAAAATGAACCTTTTTTGATATATATAAAAATGGAGCTCATGCTCCCAGACCTATACAACTTTCATGACCATCACAACTAACTTGCTTCAGAAGGAGAGTAAACAAAACAACTGACATTTATTAGGATGAGCTTGAAAGTGACTTTAATGAAAGTGACTTAAAGATAAGCTCAAGGCATTGGTATAAATACCAGTGATGCAACTGAAAGAAAAATAAAGCAATATGAGACTTTTTCTTATTTTATTCTTCTCTTTGAAAAGAACTTGTATGAATACAGAGCTCTTCTGTACCAAGCTACAGATACAATATTTATCAGATGTAATAATTGTTTCCTCTAACCATATGTAAAAATCCCAAGACAACTGAGGATTTAAGGGCAAGAATATTATTTTTAACCTGTGTTTTAGTAGATGAATCAGTATAACTACATGGCAGCAAAGGTAAATTGTTGCTTTAACCAGTAGTTTTAGCTTTATTTGGTTCAGTTTTAAAAGCACATGTGCTTTTCACAAACCTATTAAAACTGTTTTCCACAGACCAATAGGTTTGTTAGGTACAAACCTATTCAAATTGTTTTCCATAGACTACTCAAGCTGTCCATTTCATACAAAAAAAAGGGGCAAAAGCAACTTAAATTGATGCTATATCCACTAGCTACCAGAACAAAAAGAAAAATTAGGAATTCATTGAAGATTGGCTCAGGAAGTGACATGCAGAGTAGAAAACCTGTATTGCAGACTAGGAGGCATTTTCTAGATGGCAAAAAGACAAAATTTAAATTAAAAACTAATTAAACTTAAGCCAGAGTCCAGGATCAAATAGGAGTAGAAAAAGGAGAGTATTGGTTTAGAAGGTTCTTAGTATATTTTAGCCAGGCCAAGATGATGTGAAGGTGAAAATGCAACAACTGATTGAGGAGATGGATAACAATGAGATCAATACAAAATCAGGTATAGTCAATGAAGGAGAAAAATATTCAAATGTCCTTTAGAGTGTTACACAGCCCAGCTACAACACACATCAGTCTTTAGGCCAGGACATCTGACTGGTCCCCACCAACCACCTAGTCCCAGACTTCATGCGAACTTGAGGCACCTTAAGCCACTGAGTCACACAGGTCTTTGTGGAGGGAGGATATGGACTCAGGTGTGCAGAATGTACTCTTCTGTGAGTAAAATTCTCTTCTAGATTTGGCAAATAAAGCAAGCTCTAGTAAAGCAAGCACGTGGACACAGTGCTTTGAAACCATTGCTTCTTTCTTTGCACCATATATATGATTGAATGTTGTCCTGGACCAGCCCTTAACTTCTTGGAAACTTGGTTTCCCTAAAGTAATGCATGGATATAACCCTTTCTTCTCATTTTTTGCAGGGTTGTCCCTTCAATGATGTTTTGGGACACATGACTTCAGGTACAGCAGCGTGTATTGAAGACACAGACACAACAGTACTTTAAACTACCTTAAGTAGTAAAAATTAGAACAAGGGTAGAAAGCTCTAGGGAAAAAAAGCTAAACAATCCCATTTTTGAATATTGTTATAGGACAATTTGAACACCACTCTGTTAGCGGCTAGTGCATTTGAGGACCACAGATCACGTCCCACACAGATCCCTTTTTTCTTTCTCCTGTCTCCACTGGATCCCTCTCCACTGGATGCTCTTTATCAGAAGTGGGTAATGCTCTTTTACAAACCAATTATCCCCCTTCCCTTTGTTCTCTCTGATGCCTCTCTGAAGAGCACTGTACTCAAAACTGACAGGATTAGGAGAGGTTTGGAAACATGATCTCTCACAGAATCATTGCTTCATAGAATGGCTTGGGTTGGAAGGCTCTGTAAAACTTATTTAATTCCAGTCCCTTGTCATGGAAATCCGTGGAGGGGTTTCCTCCTGCAACATCCCCCAAAGAAGGGCTGCAGAAATAGGAATCACTCCCGTGTCCTTCTTGCACACTTTCCTGAATGGAAACATCATGAAAGAATAAAGAATAAGCCACTAGCACTTCTATGCATGCAACCTTCTAGTGTAGGTTGGCTGCTTTTTGCTGATGATGCCGCCCTCGTTGCCCACACAGAAGCAGCTCTGCAGCGTTTAACATCCTGATTTGCAGAGGCTGTTGAGCTTTTTGGGCTGGAAGTCAGCTTGAAGAAGACAGAAGTTTTCTACCAACCTGCACCTCAGGAAGTCTTTCATCATCCCCATATCATCATTGGTGAATCAGAGCTCAAGTCAGTCCAGCAGTTTAATTATTTGGGAAGCATCATCTCCTTGGACAGTAAAATTGACAAAGAGATAGACAACAGGTTAGCGAAGGCATATAGAGCTTTTGGAAAACTCCGTAAAAGAGTTTGGTGTAATAAACACCTGAAGAAAAGCACAAAGATTAGTGTTTACAGAGCCGTTGTTTTGTCTGCTCTTTTATATGGGTCCGAATCATGGGTCATTTACCAACACCACTTGCGACTCTTAGAACGCTTCCATCAGNCGGTCACGAGTATTGAGGCCATGCTGCTGAGAACACAGCTGGGTTGGGCAGGGCACGTCTCCAGGATGGAGGGCCACTGCCTCCCCAGGATTGTGCTCTATGGCGAACTCGCCACTGGCTGCCGCAAGAGAGGAGCCCCGAAGAGGAGATACAAGGACTCCCTGAAACAACATCTCAGCCTTGGCCATATTGATCATCATCATTGGTCTACTCTGCCTCCAGTTGGGAGACATGGAGACACACTATTTATAAGGCTGCTGCTTCTTTTGAGAACACAAGCAGAATCATTTCTGAGGAGAAAAGACAACACAGAAAAAAACGAGTCTTGCCGATACCGCCTAAGGAGACTTTCCACTGTGCCTTTTGCAACCGGACTTGTCTATCTCGCATTGGCTTTTTAGTCATCAATGCGCTTGTAGCAAGCGTGGGTAGAGTCCTTCTCAGATCTTCATTTGCAAAGCCTAGCCATGAGCATAGGTTGGTGCCTGGCTTATACACTAGTACCTGCACTTCCCTGAGTTCATAGATTCGATGATTTATGGCAAACTTCATGTTAAGATATAAATGCAAGATGAGATGCCAGTCACCCTTTTAATGATTGACAAATCACACAGTGCTCCTTTTTTGTCTCTTTATCCCTTAGTGCAAGATTAGTAGTAAAATAACATTCAAAAAGGCATTTAATTGGGTGGCTTTATTTCAGAGATCACAAGAGATGGACAACCACTAAATTAAAAGTTTATGTCACTGTTCAGTGATGGTTGTGAGGAAGTAGAGGAAAACCCTTGAGGCTGACTCTTCCCCTGCAAGTTGCTATTCTTAGCCTGCTCTCTGCATGGTCTTGCAAGCCTGCAATTAAATATTGTGAAAAACAGGCAGTGCTAAGCAACGGAGAGGACAACACACAGGGAGCCAGCCCCCAGGTTGGAACAGACTTTGAGTTGTGAACTCAACATTTCCAGCTTTCGAGGAGCTTTGAATTGCCTCACACAAAGATTAGTAACCAAGCACGCTTCTTAAAATGGCCTAAAGCTAGCAAGGCTGAGTTGTGGAGGTCTTTGATGCAAAAACAGAGCTTTCCTTCCCATCCACAGCTGTGCATGCAAAAGATGATAAATTAAATTAGCTATTGTTTCTCCAACTGTTTGCTGGGACTGAGAATATGCTTTTGAAAAAAAAAAAAAAACAAACCACCAACTCTGGAATGTAACAACTAAACAAAACCAGCCCTATTTTAATATTTGTATACATAAACTGAAGAAAAGAATTCCCTTCCATTTGTGTATTGTTCCCTCCCTACTCCCATAATAATTAATGAATATACATCAACTAGCTGAATGATCTGCTGTCCAAGCTTTGGATTTTTGGCTTAGCACTCATATACTTGGCACCAATCACACTAATTTAGAAGTTATTTGGATGTTCTAGCTTGCCATTATTCCATTATTTTTTTAAAATGAAATCCCAAACAATTATTAGTGTTCCAAGGAGAGGCTCAATTGCAAACAGTAAAACTGTCACACTCTGAAGAGAAGAGCTCACAACACCCTTGCCCAGAAAAAAAGTGCAGATTGAAGCTGTTGAAGTGTATTGTTCATTCTTCCTTGCCAGGTTCCTGGGCTACCACCAGGAAAGGGGATTTAGAAAGTACAATGAAGAAAGCATCAGCTTTGCTATTTCAACTAAGCAGCCCCTGAGACCTAGCAAATTACTACTACAAGTCAAAGGACTGTCCTGGGAGGCAGAAGTAGAGAAAGAAAATCATAATGAAAAGGTTCTTTAATGAGGAAGCAAGGTAGCCAAAGGCTGCAGAAGACAAGTGCTGATGAGTTCAGCATTCACTGCTCTGCTGCAACAACCCTCTGCAGAAGAAGAGCTGCAAAGCAGGTGAAGGGTTCTCTGAATTGTTGGAGGGTGGAGGAAAGCCCCTTCCTCAGGCACCTGTCCATGGAGCTATAATGCCCCATCTCAGTTCCAGGAGCACGTAAGAACAGCAAATAGCATAATCAGGGCCTGATTACAAGACTGAATTTAAGACATGGAGCAGGTAATAGTGTGTACTGCATACCATGTGCCATAGCTTTTGGGCAGACGTTCTATGCCATAAACTCAGCTCCTTCAAGGTAAAGCTTTTTCAACAGCATTTCTTAATTCTGGGCAAGTTCTCTAAAGACTGTGAGAAATGGAATAATGTCCTTATTTTGCCTGCAACAAAAATGCAAGTTCTGAACACATAATCCACAGGCTGAGAAGATCAGAAACCAAGGAGGACTAGGCAAATTTGCAGGATCCAATGTCTATTCCAACGGCAACAACCTCAAACAGTGTATTTAAACATAGTGATTTAATCAACCAAATGATAACCCTCATTATGTAATGTAAACTGTGTCACAAGTTACACTACAGCAGGAGCAGAAAGGGTGTCAAAAACGGAAGATAACCAAAGTTGTACTTTAAACACTGTTCTGAGTGAACAAATGCAAAAGACAAGGAGCAGTTTCAATAGGAAGTATCTGACGTTGCTGAATAGAAATGGACAATGAAATAATAAACAAAATATAACCTGAGCATAACACAGTCCTGATATAATGAATCATAGAGGGGCAAGGAGACACAACATTTTTGAAGCTTGTCAAGCCACACTGAACAGCCAGCTCATCCCTGGAGTGCCACCAGCATGCCCAGCACAGCCTGGCAGAGGGACCTGCATGAAATGCATGGGAGCTGCTGTAAGAAGCAGAAATTCACTGCTTGCAACATGGCAAAGAGGCTCAGGGATGGTAATTTCACTGTGCAAGCTGAGAGGTATGTGAATATAAATAAATGCTACTTAGAAAGGAAAGCTTTGAGGTTTTGTTATATTCTTAAACATACAGCTTTTAAATAGTTTAGAACCCATTCCACTGAGCTTTAACTTCATTTCACCTCCTACCACATCACCAACAGCTTTCTGTCCTACCTCTCAAAACTTCTTTGGGATACAATTCCTGTCTTGTCATCATATTTAAAGAAGGTTACTGTCACTCCATCACCAGGAGCATCCTCAGTCACCTGAATCTCCTCTTCTACCACAAGCCCACATTTGCCTTCTTCCACTTCTACCCTTACCACCAGCAAAATCTCTTTCATTATTCATGGAAGTAACTTTCACCCACCCCTCTCAAAGCTTACATTTCCCAGAAAAGATCCAGAATAAACCATCTGAGGAAGGATGATCATGCAGCAACAAGGTGCTTCCACTCCCTTGAGAGGAAAAAAGAGCTCACACTGCCCCTCTTCCTGATTCCTTTTGTTTTGCACACTGCATGTACTTGAAGACTGAGACTATGACTTTCTATGCATAAGACTGCACAGGACATCTGCCATGACTGGTTTAGTTAAGTACCATTAAGTGAAAATATTACTAGCAATACATTTCTAGTAATGAGACTTATGAATTATGAAAAAAAATTCCCCTTGCCATTTACAATCATCTTACTACCTTGATCTAAATCATATTAAGAATTTTTATTTCCTTTCACTGGAGTTTGTGAAAAACTTCAGAATTTGGAATCACAACATATGCCAATGGCATATTGTGTATATTCTCCTGTATATACTCATGAAGACCCTTGAAGTTTAGACTTGCAGGTTCTCTTATTAAAAATTAAGGCCAGTTTTTAATAAAGATTTCTCATCAGAATTCACTAATATCATGCATCGATTTTAATATTTATTTAGAACAACTGTGACCTTTTAGAGGCTCATTGAAGAGCTTATTGCATTTTCTTATCCAAAATGAAATTGCTTTAATTTTAAGGTTTTATTGTGGTTATAAAGATGAGGAATGGCAGAGTACAGTCAAATGTAATATTATTGCAGAATGCAATAAATATGGTTTAGTGCAGAGGCTGATTGAAGTGACCCACCAATACACAACACTGAATGTAGGCAAGCATTTTCACATAGAAGTCTTCAAATAGCAGAAGTCTTTCAGTAAGTGAAAGAACAGGGAAGGTGAGCTCTGAGTGTTGAACTTCCCTGTTTATCACCCTCCAGAAAGCTAAGAAGGGAAAGGCAGGGCAAAGGCTTTAATCTCAGGGTCTGCTGTGGAAGTAGTATGTAAGGGTGCACATGCCAGCAGTTTGAGCAAGCTCTATGGACACCCCTGCATCAGCATGTCCCAAGTTAGTTTGTGTCAGCATTACCCAACTAGTGTATACAATGAGGTGTTTCACTGGATTTATAAGGATGGTTTATCAATTTTACTCTTTTTTTAAATTCGATTTGAGTTCCTCTTTCTTTCAAAACACAGGATCCTAGGAGAGCTGAGGCAGCCTGGCAGAAAGGCTGCCAGCTTTCTGGCTGTGTTTTGGCGGAGGTTTGCTGACACATTTGTGCAAAAGCTTTCAGTTTTCCTGCAACATTGCTGGGTGGCTCTAACAAACATCCAGCTTCTTGCTTCCTCACTACTGTCCAGTGATAAGCAAATATCTATGGAAATACAGAGGGAACATACACTCATTTGAGAGCAAGGATTGTGATTCTTTTTTTTTCTAGATACTGTTTAAGGAACCTTTTCAGGGAAAAAGGCTGTTGTGTCCCTGAAGTCTCTGTTGTTGCAGGGAACAGGTTGGCCCTAAGTGATACTTTGACCTCACCTCTGGTTTATGCTGTCAGTGCAGCAGCTGGAGTCTCCTTAGCCAGAGGGAACAGTTTCACTGCAGATTTCGAGGGCTGGAGAGCTGCAAGCATATTTATTTACTAATGATCTCCATATGTAATACAGTTTGACTATCTAATGTCAGTACTCATTCAGCACAGAAGTTATTACTTCAAATCTAACAATCAAAAAATTCATCCCCTTTTCTATATTACAAACAAAATACTGTATTTTAAAAATCCCATCTGTCTATCAGAATATTTCCTACATTCTGCGTTCATCCCCATGGCCACTGAGCAGTCACTTACCAAAGCATTTGTCTGTAAAGTGGTAAAGAAATATCCATTTAATTTTGACCTTTAAAGAAAGGGGGGAAATGATTGCAAACAGGACAGAGCCTTCACCCTTTGGACTGCCATCTAAAATGAGTACTTGTGGAGGTCTTTGGTGAACTCAATCAAATCTGCAGCAGACAGCTGTCTGGACTGCATCAGGCAGATCACCATCACTGTGAAAGGGTTGTAATCCATATCTCCCTGGCTCCTTCCCAGGGAGGGACTGCTCCAAACTGAGATGAGGTTGTTTGGCTTAGTTGGGCTGCATCTCTCTCATGAGGGTGTCCAATGAGTAGCTGGAAGGTAACAGAAGGTAACAGCCTCTGACAAAAATGCAGAGTTGGAGCTTTTGCACTTATTTTCCAGTACTCAGCCTAGGGGTCGAACAAGATCACAAAGAGAGCCTATGTGAAGGGACACAGTGATAAATTATTGCCAGAATTGTTAATGCCTTCTTCCATTTCAAAGCATGAAGATTAATTTCCTCCTTATACCTATGATATAATTTTGCAGTGTTCAGCACTCTATGAGGACTGTTGATATATAAATAGCTAATTAGATAAGGCTCCATTTATCTGATAAAGCCATAGCCTTTGGAAGGCAGGCTCACATCAGAGCAGAGACTACATGAGTTGTATAATACACTTCTGGCTTTTTAAGGAAAGCCAGGTCAAGTCCTGTATTGCTTTGTTGACTGAAGGCATACTTAAAAAAAAAAAAAAAAAAAAAAATCAAAGCTTAAGTTGGATTCCTGAGACTGTGTTTAAGCTTCAAAAGTGCAGCTGGATTTTCAACCTACCAACACCCTTGAAGTTAGAGTGTGTTCCAAGTATGCTGGAAGTCAGACCAGTTGTGTAGAAGCCAAGGTCTGGCAGCATGGCCAAGATGTCCAGAATGCTCTTCAGCATTTCAGAAGCATGCAGGAGGCCTTAGCTAAAAATCTCAGTCAAGATATGGGCAACCATCATGTTTTTGTTCCCTTCCCTAATAAAAGAAGCATTTCAGTGAAAAGAGACCCTGGACTTTCTCATGCCCTTGTTGCCCAGAGAACTTTCCATCCCTGCTGATAATCAGCATATAGGGTTTGGTCTCTGCTTTAGACTTGCTTCAGTTTTAGACTCAGCCCTGGGATTTTAAGTACAGAGGGTGGGAAACGGAAGAAATGGGAAAACATTAGCTATAGTAAAGAATTAAAAGACTACTCTGGCAGCTACCAAGATAGATTTGCCATATATTTACCTGTCAGAGAAGGGATTTGAAAAAAACCAAAACCTACAAAAGCAGACTTGAGAAAGCCTGTATCCAATTATTTCCTCTTATTGTCAGAAAACATTACACCAAGAGAAGAAAATTCCCTATCCCTGAAAAGGTATTACTTATTAAAAAAAAATTGCTCTGATCACTTTTGAGAATTGAAGGTTGACAAGGCAGCAGCAGAGCCTCTCTCAGGTCTTCAAAGACAGGTCTATGAACAAAGGAATGTCTGAAATCAAGGACCATTTCTGTCTCTGTCTCAGTCCTGAGCAATGAACACAAATCAAATGGTATTAGACCCAAACAATATCTGCCAGAGAGGTTTTTAAAAGGATACAGAGGTGGGAGACTATCTCCAGGCAACCTAGAAGACTGCCTTTCATGCTGGTATCAACCATTTTGGGAAAGATGGGACATAATTCTGTTCGCAGAAGGGCAAGCAGCGGAGAGACGTCCTACACCTTCAGTACAGAAAAGCCTGTCAAAAAGCTGTCAGAGCTTGCCCAAAGCATCTGCCCAGGATCAGGCCTGAGGGGTGAGAGCTTTATAGATGGCCAGAGGAAAGTCTCTCTGGTCACTCTCAATTTATGCTGGATAAGAAGGTTATCTCTGCTGGATATACATTTTTCTGTATAGGCACTGAACATTTACTCAGCTATGATGTCCCCATGTGCCCAGCGTACTGCACTGGCTCTTGACACACTATTTTCTCATATCCCTTGAATATTTCTTACATATTTTTTCATATTTATTTATTTCATAATGCTATGCTACCATAATGAGTGTGTTTCCTGCTTTGTATCACTACAGGATCTCTTACCATCGAGACAAAGAACAAGAAAGTTAAAAGCCAAAGAAACGCAAACCAACTCTGTCATAGCAAAATAAAAATAAATTATGTCTAGAGCTAAATACAGCTGAACTTCACACTCTGCACCAATAGCTGTCACAGGGGACTAGGGACCCCACGTGTCCAGATGGTTGAGGTGAAAATACTGAGATAAAATCTGGGCCAAGAAGGCAGGTCCACCTTACAGTGATCTGCAAGATAAATTGTGTGTGATAGTTAAAATGGGCCAAGACCTGATGGTGTGTTCTTCCTGGCACTCCTCAGAAGAGCAAATGAGAATACCTATGATTCACAGAAGGTGAGCTGGTGCTAGATGGGTTTTACAACAGGATTGCAACTGTTCTGTTCCCTTCACTACATAGAGGTGTGTGTTGGGATGGGGAGTGTATGGCCAACATCATACTAGTTTTGGGCCAGCATTGGGCCTGACAGGAGAGACAGATGGGCTGGGAGAACAGGCCATGTCACAGAGCGCCAGTTTGGCAGCAGTCACTGGAGCTTGGTGAGTGCAGAGAGCCAGCCTCTGGTGTTCACAGCAAGTGCTGCAATGACTGCCCTGGCAAAAGGCCCCTCTCCTTAGTGAGATGGAACTAAGGGCAGACATTAGCAAAGCACTGGTGGCTGCTGGCAAGTATCTTTTAAGCCTGTCTGGAAAAAGATCACTGGGCACAAAGGGGATGGTTTTATCTGTCCTTTCAGCCTTTATCTTCTTCATTCAGTCTGCTAGAAAGGTTCAAATGATCTTGGCAGCTCTGTGACACAGGTGCCATTATTGGACTGAGACCAGCAGCTGATTTCCAATAGTCTGAGTAGCCCTACAGTTTAAGAACTTCCAATTTCACCAGTACAGACACAGCAAATGGAGCCTAGTGTCACATTGCATGAAGGTCTTTCATCCAGCAAGTTTATCCAGACAGTGGACTTGAGCTGTAACGAAAGAAATTCCAACAAGAAATTAGGAAAAAAAAAATTCACCACTAAGATGAACATACACTAGACCAGGTGTCCAGAGAGGCTGAGGAGTCTCCATACTTGAAGATATTCAAAGCTCAACCAAACACAGCCTTGCAATTTAAGTTAACCCAGCTCTGAGCAGGAAATTGGTTCAGGCGATCTCCCGAGGTCCATCCAACCTAAATTATTCTGTTATTCTGTAATTCTTCTATAATTTCTTGAAGGCTCATGAAAAAATTACCCAGGCTTGAAATACAGAGCTTGAGGATATGAGGACTCTCATGCAGGAAAGTTCCTCTTGATGGACACAGCATTGGAGAACCCTTATCCAGTTCAAAGGCAGCTGTCTGACAAGAACATCCAAGTAGAGCTGTAGATTCCTCCCCTTCTTCTCATCAGAGGCCAGGGCAGATGGAGTGCACCACTATGCTCCACGTTTCTACAGAGACAGGAAGGGTACTATCCCGTGAATGAGTAAATGCAGGATACCATAAGAGCAGCGGAAATGTGAAGTTCACAGCTATGCTGAAGCTCTTGCACTGTTCTCCCTCAAACTAGCTTGGTTTTGTATTGCTTTTAATGTTTCAGAGATAAGATTTGAGTGCACTGGGAACGGATGAATAAAAATCATCATGCAACTGCAGTAAAACAAATACAAGTTATGCTACGTGGGAGAAACAAGAATTATAATTTTTAAAAATATGCTATTACAGAGTGTGGATGCTGGTGGGATAGTGCCCCCAATGTTATATTCATCATGTAAGTCACTGCCTCTCATTAAAAAAGAGAATAGGAAGAAGAGGGTCCCAAAAGGAAGAAATTACATCAGCTACCATATTTAGCATGCTGAAATGAAACTCCATGTGAGAGGAGGTTTAACAAGTCACCAAACCAGGGAGTACACCTCCCACTCCCACTCTGAGGTGCCTGCTTGTCACAAAATTTGACCAAGCACAAATTCTGCCAAAATGTGGTTACCCGACACCTCTATGAAATCAGCCTTGTGAACTATTTACTTTGGAGAAAAGCTAAGGGAATATGAAACAGGCACTGATTTTTGCCATTTTCCACAATAAAGGGAGATTAGGGGAGGGGAGAGAGGGCGGGGTTTGAAATGCTTCATATGAGAGGGAAACATAGCAAGATTTTTTTAAAAGCCCATGCACATCTTGACATGAGCTCTCTTGCTGCCCAGAGAGCAAACAGCTGTCTGCTGTTTGCTCTCTGGGCAAACAGCAGAGACAGCCTGCACCTTCAGTACAAAACCCATGTTGTATACAGTTAGTGAATTTGAAAGGAGGGTTAGAATTCATTTTAGCTTTAAAAAAAATGTACAATTGACTCAAACCTCTGCATGTGAACATGAAAATTTATAGTCATGGAGGAACATAGGTGCAAAAAGCACAGCAAAATGCTACTTGGTTTTGATCAAAGGGATTTTTTTTATGCCCACTGCCCATTTTTCTCCACTCCTTGTGGCCAAAATTTCCCACCTCCAAAGTTAAGGATCAGCAATGCCAGTATTATAACAATGCATGTGAAATTATATGCAGGACTCACAGAATTATAGTTGCTAAATGCCTTGATTACAAAACACACCATGAAGAGCCTATAGATGATGAAATCCATTCCAGCAGATCTGTGCCAGGAAGCTGACTGGGACCTTGATCTGAGCAGTTAGAAGCAAACCACAACAATGTTTTATTGCACTCAACACCCTCAAAAGATTCAGCTTAGTTGCTGAAACAATTGAAGTGCTCAAAGGGTTAGAGACATTTTTTTTCTTCTGCAGTTAAGGAGTATAAAACCCAGAAGGTGCTCTGTGCAACTGTCTCATTGGATTCATGTTGTAGTGGTCTACCAGTAAGGTCTAAGCTTGGTGAAAAAACCTACCTCTAAGGTCTAAGCTTGGTAAAAAAACAACTTTGTCAGATATATTCTGTGTCGGGGATAGAGAGACCGAAAAGAGGACATGGGAAGCCTGGAGAAAAGCAGTTTACCCACGGCAGAACATCTGAAGGATCTACAGCAGTCTGTGAAATGATTTGGACTGTTCTAAGCTCACCATAATTTAGCTGATAATTGTTAATGCATGAGTTGGATTGTGTACCCCAGTTATATTAAGTTTATTCCCTCAGAATATCCCAAGTTTTATTTAAAATTTCTCATTGGCTGAGATTTGGTGCATTGCACCATTCCCCTTATTTGGATCGCACCCACCTACTTTGGTAATATCCCCACCTATATTCACCTTATATGTACCAAGCCCATCCCATCCTTTCCTTATTTGCCCAAGTTCCAGAACCTTCCTCAACCTACCCTTTATAAGTCCCTTGGTCTGTACCATCCCTTGGATTTGCTTGTTCCCGGTTGGTTCGTTTGTGCCCTGGTAGGATCCGCTCCTATCAAGGGCTTGCTTGCTACAATAAAAGCGTGCGCTCTGACTTAACAGCACAAGCGGAGTGAGCAAGAACCCACAAGCGGGTCTGCGCCTTTTTCCTCGCGTCGGCCTGCGTTAATTCTGAAATGAAAATTCTATACGTCTATACATTTCAGTAAATCAGAGAGGGTTATTGTTGTATTGGTGCTTTCTAATATTCCCAATGCAAAAAAATCAAGTCAGATCACAAAAGTGTAGTCACGTAGACTGTACAACATTCAAGGGAATAATTGTGCAGCATTTTACATATGATAGTAATGAGCTATTAGATATCAGGATGATAGAAAGGTGTCCCAAATTGCTTCTTGCCAGCAGAGTTACATTCCATATATATATATATTTTTTTTTTTTTTTTTTTTTTTTTTTTTTTTTTTTGTATTGGCCTTACCATCAATGTTTAAAAAGTGGTTAACACTTCCATAAGTTTGCTTTTCATTTTCTTATGCTCCCCTAAGAGAGGATTATATTCACTTCTTACTGCTATGTCCTAATGATGATTATTTTCACAACTTCTGCTGTTGTTTTGCATCTTACATTTACATTAGTGAAGCCAAAGTCACTTGGAGTGACCTGCAACCAGGTCACCCAGTTGGGTTTGGAAGGATTCAGGGAAGCCAAAGGTAAATGCTTGGGCTTGGAGAGTTGCAAGTGGATCAAGTGGAGCCTGTCCAAACCCCCATGCTGTCTGTCAGCCTGGGGCAGTGAACACCATGGACTCCAAAGCTGGTCACAGTACTACAGAGATGAAAAAGTAGGTAAGAGTAATTGGATGTTACACAGTTATAGCTTCTCATGAAGCAGTTTCTTTCCACATTGAAAACAAGCACATGCTGAGCATGATATCTGGGGGGGACTCTGATTTAACAGATAAAACAGTTCAGTATAAGACACAGGAGCAATGCTCGTATTACTCAGAAACACAATCTGAACCCTAAACCCTAGTCATTGACTACTCTGCAGAATGCCATGCAAAGTCTCTGAAGTACATATCAAGCCCTTGGGGGAAGAAAAATACAATGAAATTATCCTACTGTGGGTGGGTGGGTGTGTTGTCTGTGTGTATATGCATGTATGTATCCATGCAAGTCACCCAAGCCAGTGTGCTAGCACTCTGCCTGGCACTCCACAAAGTTTCAGATAAAATGTTGCACCACATTGCAATGTGATTTTTACTGTATCAGCCTTCAGGAGCAGCAAGAGGCACTGAGAGACTCCGAGCTACAGTTAAAACTATTCAATATCTATTAGAGTACTTTATTAGAGCCCTCCTTATGGGAGTCTTCTGTTAAACATTTGAAATATAATGTATTTCCTTAGATAGATATGCAATAGGAATTCAGAGTTATTAATGCATCATCAAAAGGCTATTCCAGCAAGAGCAGTTGCTCTTATTAATTAGGAATAGCAATCCTGAAGATTCTGTTATTTATATGATTTTAATTTAGTTCCAATTCTAAACGAAAGTTTAATTATAATTGCACCTAATTCACCCAGAGGATGAAAGGGCCCTTTTAACAAAGGACATTCTGTCTTCATTAAAAGATTACAAAGGGAACTAGGCACTGATGATATTTTACTAGGTTGTTTGAAATCACAGGGGATTTGCATCAGATATGCTCCATAACATTTAAGGAAATCAATTCTGAAACCCCAGTAAATGAATCCATAAATTACACTTTAATATCTCAAAGTGCTGCCTTCTTTAGATAGAAGTTGTCACTCCCAGGATCGATACAAAGACTACAAGGTTATATGAGCTTTCTGGAGAGCAGTTCATGCAATTGCATCATTACACATATCAGCGTGTCACGTTGCCATTGCATTCATATCTAAATGAGCAGACATCCCGTTCTTGGAGTGAAGTCTAGCTATAAAAATTGGCTACAGGTTAATCCCATCTTTCAGAGGAAACAATGGAAATTAATTTTTAAAAGCCTTGACAAATGTGTGGAGAAAAGCCACACCCATAAAAATGATTTGAAGCACTTAACACTGTAGAGTGGCTGTTGTGGTCTCGGTGCAGAAAAATCAAAACGAAAGCTCCTATTTAGCACCAACTTATTGAATAAATCTCTCTCTGGAGAATTAGATGAGCAAAAATTGCCCTCCAGTAATGTCCAAATATCATCAGCAAGTGAACGGCTTGTTTAAACTCCACAGAGAAAAAGGATTTGTGCCATCCCTTTGTTTTACTACCCCAGAAGCATGAGCAGAGTGCTGCGAGGGATTTATTTGTCGGGAGTGTCAGGTTTGTGATAGGCACTCTCATACTAGGACTTGGACTGAAGTGTCTCACTTCAAAGGCATTTTGTGTGGGTAATGCTATAGTAGCTTTGGTGAGAACAGTGGGACCTGCTGCCACCTCTGCATTGACACTGAAAGTCGGACAGCTGAGGGCAAGGGAAGACATATAAAAACATACGATTAATCCTATGCTGCAATCAGGCAGTGCCAGTACATATCCACGTGTCTGGCCCTGAAAAGGAAAAGCAGCACTATATTTTCCCCCTACAAGTAAAGGAGAGAGTATCCAAGTATGGAGAGGAAAAATGAGAAAAATCCTTATTTTTTCTATTATAATTTTGTAGTGGAACTCTCTCAGTTAGCAAGATCCATGGTCCAGCAGTAACCTGTCACTGCTGGGAATCCTATGCTTGTATTATAATCATTTAGGGTTTTTACTGTGGACTGGACATAGCCCATGTCCTCCAGAATTCCCTGCAAATGCAGTGGGGGGTCCTGGTTGGATGACACCTGCCTCACACCAACCACAGGAGCAGCTTTCTACCTGCCATTTTTACCTCTGGGTCCCATACAGAGGGAAGGCCATTTCCTCGACTGACTCATGCTCCTGGCTTATTCCTGCTTGTTTTGGTTCGAGTTACTTACAAGCAATGGTTCAGTGCCCACAAGCCCAAGGGCTCCCTGGCCAAGCTGAGGAGCAGAAGAGCAGTGTTGGCTGTGTTCAGTCTCATGGCAATGGAGCTATGGGGGAGACCTTGACCCCTGCCCCAAACACTGCAGGGTCCTGCCATCACCCTGCGTTCCAGGGCTGCTCTGTGATTTCTAACCTCATCCCTTGTTCTTCAAAGGGAGAGTGAATTAATGGGGGCAGACAGAAACAGGCACCACCGGGCATTGCAGGAGAGGGGCAAAACCTGGCACTGACTGTGCTGCCTCATGGTATAAGTGCTGAAAGTTTCCATTCTTTGTCCACATGTACATCTGCAAAATTGTCAATCAATGCTGGGTTTATTGCACCAAAAAACTTGAGAAGACCATGCTGGTATGTTCCCAGCAAGCGACTTTGTGTCGCTTCTCACACTATGCTATTTGCTTAGTCAAAAAAACACGCTCCTCTTCAGCATCAGCTGACATCCCTTGCACAGGGCTCAGTCACCTCTTGCTTTCTGAAAAACGGTGCAGCAGCTTTTCCTCCTTCATTATTTTCTATACCACCATGGAAATGATGCCAACATTACCTAGTGGATTAAAAGGATTGATCCTGAAGATCAATCAGGGTGCCTTGGTTGCTTCCATTGTAGAAACAGCCAGGACAGACACCAGCCTCTAGCCATAGGCTTCTCCTATCACGTGCAGCAGTTTGTCATGTCATCGCTTCTCATCTGGCTCTGGCAATTGCATATAACTGGCAGGAGAGACAGGCTTTTTTGTCATAAAGAGGAAACAAACCCTACTGAGTCCCTTGCGGTTTTTCACCCTCTTTTATTGCTACCTGCACCCAGCATGAATCCAGTAAAATAAGAGAGAACATTAATTCTGTGATCAGCACAATTCAACATGGTATCCTTCTATTTATTTTTGGAAACTGGTACACTTCCACATGCGTATCCTTTTTCCCTAAATCACAGCAAACCCCCCGCACATAAAAGAAAGCATTACATTTTAACTTGTTATCAGATCAGAAAATGATAAATGCCTCTCTGTGAAAAGGTGCAAGTACACAAGAGGAAAAAGAGAGAAAGCAGCAGATTCCCTGCCTTTCACAAGGTTAGCACACACAAAAAAGTAAAATTTTAAGTGTTTTATTACCTAATTGTCCCCAGCCCATTTTGCTAAAAGGAGATTTTCTCTAAATTACTCAGCTAACCAGGAGCAAGGGGCACAAAACCGAACTTTTTTCAAGTGGTATCATTTACAGTAAGGCCCCAGCCAGTTTCATGGATTTTTTTAACATGGGATGATCCTTCTCTCACCCCTCTTTGCTTTAAAATAATTGAAGTAGTTAAAGCATCTCTCTTTTTACTCTCATAGTTGCAGTCTGTATATGATCATACAGGAAAAATAAAGTTTGTTGGTTTTTGTCCCCTGGATCTGGATAGGAGGGAGATCTTTGATCTGAGGCAATATTAAAGTTCCCAGAAAAGAAAGTTTCCCAGATTTAGGGAGCACCAAACTTACAGTGTGGAAAACATTTCATATGTTGGAGACAGCAGTTCTCAGACAATGACAAAATATGAATCCAGAATAGCACAAAACAAGGGCTGCTCTTTGCAATGAAGAGGACCAGCCTGGAGAAGCTATTCTGGGGACTGTAAAGTATACATGCTCAGACTTGGGGACAGGCAAGACCTCTGAAAGTCAGATTCTGGGTGACTAAATTTGGACATCCAAAATTAGAGACCATTTTTGAAAGTATAAACCTGGGTGGAAAATTTTGCACTGTACATAAGCAACATGCCATTTTCACAGGCTTATAACAACGTCTGAACTTTTCCTAAACCAGCATTTATTCAAATACCAACTTTCGTCTGGATGAAGCTATTTGACCAGTCAGAGTTCAGAAACTAAGACAAACATAAAACCCAAACACAAACAGTTGCAAAATTATAGCCTGGTATGTGGAAAAATAGTCACCTTGTGCTAGGCGAGCTCAAAAAGAACTTCACCAAGAAACGCTTTTACAAGCAGTCCCACAGAAACAGGCTTTACATTAGCTCAGTTGAAGCACTACTGTTTTTCCTTGAGGAATTCTGAGCTGCGTGGGGCATGATGGCTTTCCTCCTCCTGGAAAACTAGCCTCTGAGATGCAGCTGCAGCATGGCACCAGGTGATACAGGGTGACTTAACCCAAGGCACAGTCAGCAGGGAATGGTTTCAGCTACCCTGTGGGTTAGTCCCCTGCAGATGCCACCCATGGGAGCTGGAACAATGTCCCACACCAGACAGACATGTGTCTGAGTAAGGGACACATATTTTGGGGAGATTAATCAGCTCCTAACTATGGGCAAGTGACTGAGCTGATTACTAAGAAGACACTCTTCTGCTGTGACTATATCATACATACACTGTGCAATAGTATGGACCTGTGACAACTCACTCTTCTGCTGCTGTTACCCAGCAGCACTTTCAGTTATTGACACTTCCTTAATAACCCTTCCTTTTTTTAATTTCTCATGTCTCTCTTACTTTGGTTCCAGGTAGTAGGAACAATGTCCTATTCTCCATTTACATTTAATTTGCTTGTATTTCCCCCCTGCATAGTTCATACAAAAACAATCTGTCAATTCCTCCCTGAGAGAGTTAACACTCAGGCTGTCTTCAATTTCTTTTGACCCCTAATATAAAATTCATTTTGATGAATTATTTATGTCTGGAACTCCCCAAAGAATTATCATTTGTATCTTCTATGGTTTCTGCCTGTCACTGGCTATTACCGAGTTACATCAGCTGGACAGCAGCTGTCAGTAATCAAACCATGTTCCTTCTCTGCCTTGGCTTTTTACATTACCCAACAGACACAAACCCACCATCTCCTAGAGCAGGTTGTTTTGCAAGCTTGCTCCCTTACCCATTTTAAGGGCTAAAGTTGAGTTGATTTTATTTCTTAATAACCTTGGTATGACAGGCAGCAATAGAGAGAAAAAAAAAAAAAAAAAAAAAGATGTTGTTACCAAGTGGACAAATAATGCCAAAACTAAAATCTATCCCAGCCTTGGACCGGAATATAGTTGTGTATGGTTATGCTCATTGTCAAGTAGAAACAACTGTATTCTCCTAAACTGAATTAATCTAAACACCATCTTCAGGAAGCAAATGTACCTGTGTGCTCCCTAAGCCCTCCTTGGAAAATAAAACAAGCTCTTTGGTGTGAATATTGACTTATTCAGCAGTGGGCCTTGGTTGTCATCTCTGTCATTCATGCAAAGCCAGACCATAATATTGTCGTGTTTTCCAGTCACCACACAAAGTGGGTTCTTTTGGGCTTAAGGTCCTCACTGTGAGATCTTAGAGCAATTAAAAGCTTTACAGAAGCCCTTTGAACATGACTTCTAATCCACTCTGGCAATAAAAACTGTTAATGTGTATTAAGCTAAACTGATAATAAAATCTTTGAGGAGTTTTATTCAGATAAAACCTCTTAGCACAGAAAATTCAAATGTAGATCTGAAAGAGGCAAAATCAGGCTTGCCAGTGATCAGCGACGGGATGGTGTGGCAAAACTTGAGGAAACAAGCACTCGTGAGATCCCTCAATCTGCTTCAGGAGTTGTTGGCTACAATGTACCACTCCTGAAATGTGTGTACACCAATGCAGGCAGCATGAGGAACAAACAAGAGGAGATTGGAGCTTTGTCCCAGTCCCAGATACTTGACATCATCAGCAGAAGTGAAACCTGGTGGGATGAGACCTGTGGCTGGAGTGCCCTGTTGGAGGCTCTTCAGGAGAGACAGGCAGGGCAGAAGAGGTGGAGGGGTGGCACTGTATGTAACAGAAGGTTAGAATGTATGGAGCTCACAGTTGGCACTGGCACCATTGAGAGCCTCTGGGTAAGAATCAAGGGGCAAACAAATCATGTGGATGTCATTGTGGGAGTCTCCTATAGACCTCCCAGCCAGGATGCTGACACTGACGAATTACTGTTTGAGGAACTGAGGGACACTTCCAAGTCAACTGCCCTTGTCCTTATGGGGGACTTCATCTTGACAGAAATTAACCGGCAGCATCACACAGCTGGTACAACCCGGGCCAGAAGATTCCTAAAAAACCTGGATGACAACTTTACGTAACAGGTCCTAAGGGAGCCGACTCAGAAGGATGCCCTCCTTGATCTGCTGTTTGCCAACAGAGTGGATCTCCTGAGTGGAGATTGGTGACCATCTTGGCCACAGCAACCACAAAGGGATAGAGTTTAAAATCTCTGTTGACAGAAGGAAAAGTGCCAGCAAAACCTCAACTCTGGGCACAAGGAGAGCAGACTTCAGGCTGTTCAGGAAATTAATGAGTAAGGTCCCCTGGGAAAATGTTTCTGCAGGTGCTGGGGTTCATTGGTTCTGGTCACTTTTTAAACATCACTTCCTAAGGGCACAGGAGCAGGCAATTCCCAAATGTCATAAGTCAAGCAGGTGAGGCAGAAGGCTGGCTTTGCTGAGCAGGGATCTTCTCTTGGAAAGACGGCAAAAAAGGAAGGTGTACGCCCAGTGGAAGCAAGGTCAAATGGCATGGGAAGAATACAGAGATGCTGCTTGACAGAGTAGGGAGAAAAAACTGGAGTTAAAACTGGCCAGAAATGTGGGGAACAATAAAAAGAGTTTTTTCAAATACATTAATGGCAATAGACAGTATAGAAATATCATTGACACGTTACAGAATGAGGATGGTCACCTCACAAACGGGGACAGAAAAGGCAGAGTTGTTTAATGCTTTCTTTGCCTCTGTCTTCAACATGGATAATGGACCAAGGGGGTCACAGTGTCCTGAGCTGGAGGACCATGACTGTGAGAATGATCAACTCCCAGTTGACCCTGAAATTGTGCAGGATCTGCTCCAGCTAAATGCCTACAGATCTATGGGGCCTGGATTCATCCCAGAATTCTCAAACAGCTGGCTGATGTCATGGCAAAACCTCTCGCTATGATTTTTGAGCAGTCTTGGGAATCTGGAGAGGTCCCAGCTGACTGGAAGCTGCCAAATGTTGTCCCAGTTTTCAGGAAGGGCAAGAAGAAGGATACCAAAAACTATGGGCCTGTCAGTGTCACTTCAGTGCCTAGTAAAGTTATGAAGGTTTTTCTGTGAGGTGTTGAAAAACACTTGAAAGACAATTTTGTCATTGGTCACAGCCAGCATGGCTCCATGAGAGGAAAGTCCTGCTTAACCAACTTGATTTCCTTTTAAGACAAGGTAACCGACCTCGTTGATCAAGAGAAGGAAGTTATGTGGTCTTTCAGGATTTCAGTAAAGCTTTCGATACTGTCTCTCACAGGATCCTTCTGGACAAAATGTCCAGCACACAGCTGGATAAACACATCATGTGGTGCATGAGCAATTGGCCCATGGGTCAAGCACAGAGGGTAACAGTGAATGGGCTGGTGACCATCAGACTGGTGATCTGTCACTAGTGGGGTTCCACAGGGCCCCTTTTGGGCCCTTTGCTCTTCAACATCTTCATAAATTACTTGGACACAGGACTGGAGGGGATACTCAGCAAGTTTGCAGATGACACAAAACTGGGAGGAGCTGTTGACTCCCTTGAAGGCAGGGAGGCCCTGCAGAGAGACCTCAACAAATGAGAGGACTGGGCAATCACCAACCATAGGAAGTTCAACAAGGGGAAGTGCTGGATTCTGCACCTGGAATGAGGCAACCCTGGAGGTTCGTCCCCCAGACTGGGGAATGAGATGCTGGAAAGCAGTGCCACAGAAAGGGACCTGGGGGTCCTGGTCGATGGCAAGTTGAATCTGAGTCAGCAATGCCCTGGCAGCCAGGAGGGCCAACCATGTCCTGGGGGGCACCAGGCAAAGCATCACCAGCCGGTTGAGGGAGGGGATTGTCCTGCTCTGCTCTGCACTGGGGCAGCCTCAGCTTGAATATTGTGTGCAGTTTTGAGTGCCACAATATATGAAAGATATTAAGGTATTAGAGATCGATCAGAGGAGGGCTACAAAGAAGGTGAAGGGCCTTGAGGAGAAGCCATGTGAGGAACAGTTGAGGTCACTTGGTGTGTTCAGCCTGGAGAAGAGGAGGCTGAGGGGAGACTTCATTGCAGTTACAACTTCCTTGTGAGGGGAAGAGGAAGGGCAGGCACGGATCTCTTCTCTGTGGTGACCAGTGACAGGACCTGAGGGAATGGCCTGAAGTTACGTCAAGGGAAATTTAAGTTGGATATTAGAAAAAGGTTCTTCACCCAGAGGATGGTTGGAGGCTGGAACAGGCTCCCCAGGGAAGTGGTCACAGCACCAAGCCTGACAGAGTTCAAGAAGCATTTGGATAATACTGTCAGGCACACGGTGTGACTCTTGGAAATGGTCCTGTGCAGGGCTAAGAGTTGGACTTGATAATTCTGTTGGGTCCCTTCCAGCTCAGGATATTCTCTGATTTTGTGATTCTGTTTCATTTGTTAAACTGCTTTTTTCAGCAAATTTTCTGTGTGTCTGAAAACAAAAGCTCTACACAAAATTTTTGCAGTGATTTCTGTTTCATGTTTAACTTCCTATGGCTTCTTTCACTTTTAATCTGTTTTCTCCCTCTCTCTAGGTTTCTGTTGAAAAAACAAAAAGCAAGTGCTGAAAGGGAAAGAAAAAAATTGTAAAGTGCAAGAAGCAAAAGAAGATTGTAAGATTTAAAAATTCCTATTTCTGATAATATTTTGAAATAAATATATGCTTGAAATTTATTTTTTTTCTCAGCTTTAAATCAGTCATCCATAATATTTTCTAGCCCTTCCATCCATTGAATTCTCTTGTCTCATAGCTTGTCCAGGAAACTTTGTACTGAAGGGAAGAGCAGAAACAATACCAAGCAGAATCCTTTCTTTGCAAGAAAACTCCATTATTCTGTACAGGTTTATACTGTTAAACAGTATAAAAAGGATAGCCAGTGAACACTTATACTGCAGCTTCCTCCCTGGTCATCAATGTAGGCTTTGCTTTTTTTAGAGGAATCCCTACATTTGGGATCAACATAGTACAGCACAGCTAGCACTAGGGGTCAATACAGTCTAATCATACCACCTGTGAAGACATGCTTTCAAATCTTGACTTAAAGTCATTTGGGGATCCTACTGAAGTCCCCAAGTTGGCACACAGCTGCTTTATTTACTGTTATTATCTTCCTTCTTTGTGAATTTTTATAGTAGTTAGAAAAGTGTGCCTGAGCACTCAGTGTAAAATACTTCAATGCAAGATGGCCAGGTATGGCACAAGAAGTCCCACCACATGTGGCTTGATATCTCTCCATGAAGCAACTCTCAATTAAATGTGTAGGAAAACAGGGTTATTAGTTCAAATCACACTATTTCACATGCTTTGATAGCACTGAGGACTCTAAACACTCTGAAAACCTTAGTCATATCGGTACATGCCCTGCAAATTCATTAGTCTAGGATTTAAACTTGCTCTCTTTAATCTATTCCTTTTAAGTTAATAGGAATTGTTCTCTGGATTTGAAGTTTACAACATACTTCTTTCCAGATATAGTTTTGAAACTAGAAACTCTTATTTCAGTAAAAGTCAGAAAATTTAACTGTGTAACAACAATTGTAGGAGTGAGGATTTGGGCAAAAACATCAGTTGAAGTCATGAGGCTTGGCAGCATAGTAGTCAAAACATCTTTACTTTTTTTTTTTGGTGTAACAGCTACACCTTGATCCATCAGTGTTGATTAGAGCCAACTGCATCACATCTGGAACGTATCTCTGAAAAATGAATGCTGGATATGATTATTTTTCTTATAGTCACGTAATTTCTACTGTTTTCCTAAAAGTTCCAGCTGCTCAAATTACATATACACATGAGAATCACACGATTTAATTTCTCACAATAAGGCAGCAGAGAGCTAATCAAACAAAGCCAAGTAGATATATAACAGCCAAGAGAAATTTTGCAATAACTTGTATCTCATCATCTGTACACCTCACAAGGAAGGAGAGGCAGAGGAGCAGCCAAAGGACTCAGGAATGTCCCAGAGTTGCTGGCACGACACAAATGACAAAAATCCCGGGAAGCACTGGATGAAGAACTGCAGCAGGCAGGGAGGGGTGTTTTTTGTGCTGTGCACACCCCTGGTTGGCAAGCAGGATGCCAACCACAGCTCTAAGAAAGCTGAACTGAAGCTAGAACAGGTGCAGAGACCTAGTAGGACAGGAATGGGAGTCAGTTTTACTGATGAGACAAATATAGTTTAATAGTGCTAGCCTAGCAAAAGAAAGGCTGAGAGGGATACGATTACACTTTATAAATATATGTCCAAATACCAGCATGGCGGAAGAATCACTCAAGCTATAAGACAATGCTGGCACGAACAAACAGCATGAAAAAAATTCATCAACTATTTTAAGCTAAAAGCACATTTCTAACCATCAGAGAAACAGTGTTTTATAGCAGTCTTTCAACAGAAGGAGTAGGTGCTAATAAGCTAACTACTTTTATAGTAGAAAAATAGTACATTAAGGTAAGGGATTTTATGACACAATATCTGCTGTAATAGTGGATGTCCTTTAGGCCCTATGCTCCGAGAAAGGTTCTGCTTGTCTTGGTTGGAAGATAGAAAAGAAATACACAAATGTAAAAATCTGAAAGCTGAGATCCATGAAGGAAATTAAATAGTACTCCACTGGTAACTCCTATTTTTAATCTCCTGAGTTTATGTGGCAAGCAGGACAAATGGCTTCTACCAGGTGGGGAAAGACTTCTGCTTCACAACCTTCAGAGGTAGAGGCACACTTTCCTTCAGCTTCTTTTCACACACAGTTCATTCACAGGCTCTAACAAGACTGCCAGCACCAGTACTCCCACACAACAGACCATCAGTGCCTGCACGGGTGTTGTTATAACACAGTAAAGGGCCGTTGGAGTGCAACCCTGTAAATCGTGTAGTCATTGGCCATAAAGATAATTGGTCTGAGTCAGTACCAGAGGAATGAGGAAATTTGGGGTTGAAAGGTATCTGCTGTGAGAAGGCATGGGCATGCTTTGCAGTCAGATCTGCCTGCATTGATCTGCTGCAGGCAAGTCTCACTCAACATACGAAGAGCACTGGCAGAAGCTACCTCCTAATTATAAATCATTTAGTCAATCAAAATATGGCTCCTAAGCTACGTAAAGATCCCATTTCTTCTCAAGAGCCTTACATGGAAAAACATGGAAATGCTGTACCAGGAGGAGGGAAATAGCTTTATTTAAAAGTGACAAAAAATGAAAGCTTCAGGATCCCGTTTGTGGTGTAACTTAAAAGAACTTAGGTACTTGTCAAAGCTAATTAAGACAGACCATCTGCAAACGGTTGTGATTTGAAGCATTCCTCCCTGTGCCAATGGAACAGTGTGTTACAGCTTCCTCACATCCCACCCTGACAGGTGCTAAGCTGCTCTGCCTGATGCTACCAGTCCCAGGATAAGGAGAATCTCCCTCCTCCTCCTGCAGCACAAGTGCACGTTACCTAAGCATCACCCTTGGGCTCTGCCATGCAGGAAAGGAATGGGAAATGTCCCTGCCCCATGTGCACTGTAAGGGACAGGAGCACCCCACGGGGACCAGAGCCAGTGCCACCCTTGCACAGGCACACAGCTGAGGCCAGCTCCCACTGGGGGGCTGAAGCACCTTGCTGGGTACCCCATGGCAGCAACTTCATCTTGGAAGCACCAAACCAGCTGTTCACTGCCTTTGGCAAGCGTTTTGCAGGCGGAGCTGCAGGCAGTGACAGGCTAGCTCGGAGGAATGAGCCCTGCTGGTCCACCCTAACACAGCAGAGAGATGTGCGGTGGCAGGCCTGGGAGACATCTGTGGAGGAGCAAGTCCAGCAGGATGGAACAGCTCACAGGACTGACACCCAGGCAAAGAGCAGTGCAGCCTCCTGTGCAGTGTGCAGTGCTCTTGGTACACAAATGTTTAGTTTCTCCTTAGCAATGGTTCTCAGTGTTTTTGTCCATGAAGTATTCTTTGTACCTTGAGGAAGCCAGAAATGCTGGAGGAGCACCAGCCTCCCAGAGCAGCCAAAAGCACTGTCATCTGTGTGCAGGGTAGACAGGGCCGTCAGTTCAGGGCTGTCCTGGGCAAAGTACTCTCTGCACAGATATTTGGAAAAGTCTTTTAAATCTTAAAGCCTATTTTATAAGTGTCATAGTTGGATGTGACAAGTACTAGGATGTTTATAAATCCATTTTTAATTCCAGCTATGGGCTTTACAAACTCTGCCTCGTGATTTCTGTCTCAGCTCAAGTTTATGAACCCAGTCTAAGCACATGGACTCAGGCTTTAATCCCAAAGGAACAATTTCAGTTGCCAAGCAAAGGTAAGCTACAAAACATCTGTCTCATTGCTGAAGGTCCACTTCAGAAAACGTGACAGCACCACCTGTCCTTGGGGTGACACCTGCCTCCTGCTCACTGAGCACCCTCTGCCTCCAGCCAGAAAGCTTAAGTTCACTCTGTGCACCCGACAGGGAAACTGGAGTACAGCAGTGAGAAGTGGCTTTGACATGCGTAATGCAAAAATGTTGGACTTACACTGAACCTTCAAAGAGGCAAAGGGAAAACAAAGCCACATCTCTTTTCTTTGTAAAGCACTACAAAGAATGCCGCAGAGTTTTTGGTTTTGTTTTTCAAAGAATCATGTATACGTACACACATACATACCTATATATATATACATGTTGCATACACATGCATATTCCTTAATTTTTGATCCTGCTTATCCCTCAGGAGACATTAGAGCAGATCTCTATACCTAGATGGGTTGAGCAAAGTATATTTGTAGGATCTGCAAGAACCCCACACACTCAGGGGAAAAAATAAATGTGGAATTTTTACTGCCACACTGAAGCAGAAATAAAAATCATATTATCTCTTTGTCCAGACCATTTTTATTAAAGAGGTTGTCTTAAAGCAGCACTATATTTGAAAACTGCTCAAAAGTCTTTATAAAACAACTGTCATTTGCTTTTCTGTTCGATGGACATTTCTCACACATACTACGTTCAATCAAGATTTAACACTTCACTGCAATGCTTTGCATTTAGACAGTTTTAAATGGACTTCATGGGTGCTATGCACGGAGCACTGTCGGGTCAGCCAGTCTCTGAGTGAGAACCTTTGGATTTCCCAGTGCCAGTGTTAGTTAGAAAGTAATAATCTCACTGTTTGCAGCTGCTCTAGACAGTATCTTTAGTTATGTGAAGTATGCATAGTCATGTGCAGCCTGAAGATAACCAAACCAAACCATAGTCTACAAAACAGGGAAAACAGTTCCCACACTGTTAGCAGGAACAATGTATTTGGCACATCCCAGGTGTTATGCAGAGCTCTCAGCCAAGATTTTCTCAGCAGAACCTTTCCCAGCTCCATCTATATCCTAAACTTTCTCAAAAAAGATGTCATGACCTTCTACTGTACTTTTTCCCCCTCAAACTGATGGACACAAGGCATTTCATTCTGCAGCACCCCGTGTTTCTGCTGAACCTCATGCAGAAGTTAAACAACAAGGTTAATGGCTCATGTGGAGGCTGGGACCCAGCACCTGGAGGTGAATGTACGTTCCCTGTCTTTGGAGTTTGATACTGAGCTACTTTCTGTTTCTTGCTGGGGAAAAAGCTAAAGGAACATTGTTTTTGCAGTATTCCCTATCCCAAAGTGCTCAATAGCTGGCAGACATCCAAGACTCACCACAGCCAGAGGCTGGAAAGCACTTCTTAAAAACAAACCAACGAAAAAGCAAACAAACAACAGACAAAACCAAATAGGGGAAATGACACAGAGAAACCCCAGTTCCAAGAGCTGCAGAGGATTTCTGTGAAGAAACCAGTTCTACCAACAACACTTTTACTCTGCTATAGCATATCTGAAGGCTGGGAGATGTCTAGTACCACATACTCAAGAAAAAGACCAGGAATGTTCTTCCTCTCAGGAACAATAAAATATACAACACAAGACTGTGCTAGCAGGGTTAACAGCCCTATAAATCACATTTTCAAAAGAAATGTATGATAATGTTTTTAAAGTTCTAGCTACAAAAGATTCTTTAATGTTATCCTTCAATTACTAGCATAGAGTTTAAAATGACAGGCTCTCAAACAAAGATGTTTTTACACTGAAATAATAGGCTATCAGTGCCTTCAGATACTGAGATGCATTTAGGATTTTCCCAATCTCAACCTGATACTGCTGAAATTCTTAAACCTTCACTGAACCCAGGAAAGATCATGCTTACCTGAAACATAGCCCTATTTGTAATACAGGTGCTTTTTCCCCCCCCCTCTACATAGCAACTCATGACCATAGACCTAAACAGATACATTCCATATGATCTACCTCTTTCATTTCTCAAGTTTTGAGCAAGAGTAAAATTCACGCTGGATCTTTCAATAAGCAGATCTTAAAAAAATGGGACAAGACTGTTTTTTTAAGAAAAGTAGCAGCATCTATACATGAATAACACAATACCGATCACCATTATAAAAACAAGAGATGCACAGTCGACATCCAAAGGGGGACACAATTATCTCACAAAAAGAAGCACTGTGGAGAGAACAGCAACTACAGACTTTCATTCATGATGGAATACCAAGGGCCTCATTATAGGCATGGCTCTCAGCTCTTAAGACACTAGAGAGCTGGCAGAGGGCAACACACATTCCCCACCAGACTGAGAGTCTCAGTAAACAGCACAGGCCAAAAGCCAACTTCCAGTCAGCTGGAATCAGGCAAGATGGATCCAACCCTTCTTCAAATAAAAAAACAGGTATGACAAAAGAGTGCAGGAGTTGGCAAGCGGGATAGGTGGCTGGAGAAGATGGTGAGAGACAGATCAGAAGGAAAAGAAATCCCTAAATTAGCTAACTAACTAAAAAAAAAAGAAAAAGCCCTTTGTCCTCAGAAGAACATAGTCATTAAGAAATAGGCCACAAAGCTGTAACTTTTGGCTGGCTGCTCTTTGAGGCTGTAAACATTGTTTATCTGTATATAATATTGATGGGGTTTGTGCTCTGGGATCTCCCAACTATGCTGAATAGGCCACACTAAAGAGTAATTAAAATCCCTTGATTTCAGCCTGGGTTCACTTTCATCAGAAAGCTTTCCAGTGAAACTGCTCTGGGCATACATAGACTTTACCAAGCAAAGAATATGGCCAATCTCTTACAAGACAGTGAAATTATTCTGGATGTATTTGTGAAAAGAACTTAGCTCAGTCTAGCCTAACAGCTTTGTTTAGTATGTTCTCACTATCCTGGGACTTTAAGAAGTTTGACAAAATCTGAAAACTCAGTCTGACACAAATATCAGCGCAAAAATCTGTGTTTTTTTAAAGCAGTTTTAAGAAAAAGAACACACACTGCACCTTTCTCAATCAAATTTCTTATAAAATCAGATCTATTGTTATTTTTAAAATCTTTCAAAAGCAGGTAAAAAACATTAGAACACCCACGCCTGCAAAATTCCTGCCAAAGATGTTTGCTCTCCAGCATGGGACAAATAAAAATACAAAATATATTACTAAGCCCTCAGAAGAACTTCAGAAACCTCAGGGCAAAAGCAACCTTTGGGCAATATTCAAAGCTGTCAAGACACATAAAGCACTTGAAAAGTCACCCTCCAGCAATGGGTAATTACTATACACACATACCAGTAAGCAGGCTGGGGGGCAAAGGCACTGCTGCCACTGACTGCAGCGGGCTAGGAGAAGGCCTTTGCACTTTTAAGAAATGTCAGCACTCCAAGGGCTCTCTTTACAACCAGAAAAAAAACCAAAGTACAGTGGAGAGAAGTAAAGTAGGACATAAAATTTTATTCTGAAATGATCTCTGGCCACAACAGTAAAATGTAACAAATATTCACTAGAACAGTCTTAACTCCTGTCATCAGCTGTACAATACATACAGTATCATAAAACTGGCCACTAGGATTAAAACCCACTACAACATCTTTAATGTTAAAGTGGCAACAGCAGCATCTCACAGAAAATTATACATAAATATATACACAGTCCACATTCAATCATTTTTCACGTTTTCAGTACACACAGTTGCAGCATATTACAGTCACGTGTCTAAGTCGTTGCCCAATAAAAACCCAAGCTTAGACGTAGTTGTAGCAGTTGAACTGAGTAATTACAATTTGTAGCAGAGATGTACAAGCCCCTAGAAACAATAATTCACAAATGTTATTTTATTTAAATGCTACCATAGCATTATACTGGGCAATATTCTAATCTTTGCTGACTGAAAAAAGAGTTCTTTTTGTACTTATCCCAAGTATTACTGATGGGAAAAAAATACTAACAAATGGAGAGCATTAAATAATGCACACCCTTTCCTAAAGATTCTAATATTGCCCAATGCTACTTATGTCTTAAGTGTTTTCCACATTCCCATGAAGTCATTTATAACTCCAAACCACCCACCAAGTTAAAAGTGGCTTAAGTGCCTTGCACCCAAATTGTAAAAATCCCTGGCCACCTTTCTAAGAGCCAGGCACATATAAAAGGAATGCACTTTGGTTCATACCAAATGCCCTGGGATTAAATCACACTATAAAACTAAAGAGTTTGAGGTAAATTTTTACAAATACAGTTGATTTCTGTCTAGTGTCACTATAACAAAAACTTATTTAAGAAAAAATAATTTGATGTTAAAGTACAACCAATGAAGAAGGGCCATCTTTAACCCCTTAATGAGACATACTACAAGAACAGTTTCCTCTCCACCCCAGCAGTGTGATTGCCTTATTGTTTCTATTAAGGCCTGGATCATCTACAGGATGTTTTAAGACAGGTATAGCACTTAAAAATAGATTTCATCCCTACTAACCAGTATTCCAAGGGTTAAAGAGGCCAAGATGCATGCCCTACAACACGGCATTGGTAACAAAAGGCACATTGTTAACACCAAGGGCACAATCCATCCTCTCTCCTTAATCTACACATCTTGCATCACTCTCTTGTTCCAACACACTTAAGTGGTAACGAACACACTAGTGGTGCAAGAAACTGAGCCAAGTGAGACTGTAACCAAAGACAACACTGTGCTATTACTAAATCTGAAAATAGCTCAGGCATCCCCAGACAATGGTAACATGTGAGACTAAGCACTGTTTCCAAGCCAACTTCTATCAGCCTAATTATCAGAGCCCTTAGAATAAAATCACATCAAAGCAAGAGGCAAGGTCCTCCCCCCCTCCTTTTTTAGGGGTATAAATAAGCTACAATAAAAAGCAGCCGCATCACATAAAAACCATGATGTAGCTGCTCCTTTAGCATAGAGGAAGTTCCATTGTATCTGGGTTAAAAAAATAGCTCTGCATACTATATTTTGGCCTTTAAGTTTCCGGTAGCATTTATAACCAAGGTGGATCATAAATGCATTATTGGCATTAAGAACAGGTTACATGAAAAAGAAAATTTAGTGGTTGTAGCCCATTAATGATCCATGAATATTATGAATATTTTCACCTTAAGTTGCCATGAAAGGCAGGAACATGTATCAATGTCTCCTTTAAAATATATTAAGGGAGGTGATTCTTCTTTCACTCAACATCAGCATCCCTATTTCCTAACTTTTGCAGGAAGAGTAAAGGTAGAAAGCAGTGGTAAAGCCAAGTAGGTGGTGGAGAAAGTAAAGATTCCCTGTTACTGTAGAAAAATACACAGTATTGTATTCCCACAGTCAAGAGAGTCAGTTAATTTTACATGAGAATTAATATATCTCTTTTCCAGACTTAGAATTTACTGACCATAATTTACTGGGTATTCATATTCTAAAATCCACTTCTCTTAGCTGTATTATTATATTTAATTTTTAACATGATTTCATACATGTTTACATATTGCACTTACACACATTGTATAAAGTTGTGAACATTTAACACTAAATAATTTAATTTGACTAGAGGCAGAAAATTATCTTTCTATTTAAAAAAGTAAGAAAAATGGTTGATTGATGGTCTAATTTTTACAGTTATCAATCAACAAATACCATCCTCTGCTCAGAAATTATTTTTTGGAGCTTCTTTAGGTGTTGACTTTTTGGCAAGAAGTTCAGCGATATGTTTCCTGAGAATTCTGTCATTTTGTCCTTATATCCCTCCCCCAGTCTTACATTAAATTACAAATAAAACAAATTAACAAACAAACCAAAATTAAGCTGTAAGTGGTAAATTAATGAATGTGAAGGAGAACTTAACCGGAAACTTTCTTGGCCTCTCAGGGGACCATGCTTTAAGTATTTTTCATAATTTGTACAAGTAACTCAGTAAAATATGTGCATATAGATGTTGTTTGTAAGTAAAGTTATTGACATTTAATGCAATCCATTCTAGTATGTCTTGTTTTAACATCCATAAACCCTTCTAGATTATGTTCTACTTCATTTAAAATTCCCTTTTCGTATGTTTTATACATCCAATGTAGACCACAGCCATTGTACATATTAAAATACTGATCTCAGATTTCAAACTGTTCCTATTGAAAACATGCTACAACGTGTGAATACTTCTTTCATAGGTCTAGATGCTATTCCTCAGTAAAGATCATCTTTCTTCCATGAATGCAGTTAAAAGAAAGAAAAACCAAGCATCAGCACACATACACACCCGAACAAATCTACACATATCTCTAACTGTTTTTTCAAAGTTAATTTTCAGCTACAAATGCCAAAGATTAAATCAAATTCCACGCATTTAACTTTCCTTTGATAATTCTCCCTTATTAGAAAGTATCTAGGATGGTGTCTTTCAACTGAAAAGCTTTCTACTGAGGATCTTTCCCTCTACAGTTAAGCTGTCTAAGGTGAAGTACTCCTCTACAGGAAGCAATGTTGTAACATTGTGTTTGCCCCTAAATGTAGATTTGATCTGAAGTGTAAATGTACCAGAGAATTCACAGTCACTCAAACACTGTCAGAAGAAGTAAAAGCAATCTTGAAATACATGTAGTATAACAGTCTGGAAGTTACAGTATAAAACTGACAGAAGGAGTACTTCTGCCTATGTGATACTGGGAGACCAAGCTGCACATTAGAAAAAAACAGAAGAGGAGAGAATAAAGAAAGAAAAAAAAAAAAGAGAACCTCAGTGTGAATGCTCAACGTTATCGACCTGAAATAAAGTCCAGAAAATTTTGCTTCACCAACTCATCTGTCACTTTCAAATTCAGAGAACAGACACACTGCCATCTTCACGCTTTCCAAGACTGCCCGTTCCTCTCACTGTACCACATGGCATGCAAGTTAGGACAGTCATTTTAGCCCTGGCATTCTTATTTTTTGCAACCTATTTAAATGTTTGTTTTAATCAAAGCTCATTACTTTTGAATAGAGAAAGCATTCCACAGGAGGTGATGGTATCATTAGTGGTACTACTACTTTCTCTGGGCTACTACACAGAAAATGACAATGTAACACACTATGGCTCCACTTCAAAGGAAAAGTTTACAAGTGCTTAACTGTATTGTTTGAGTGATCTCCCTGGAGTCCAGTCAGTCATAGGTTTAAGTGTTCACAGAATCAAGACCAAACCCATAAAACCCAAAAAGCAGTCTTCCAAATTTACCCCAGGTGAAAACTAGTATGAGTCATGGAACAGAAAGGTTAATACCTTTGATACCACGCTGCAATGCATGACAGTCATGTTGTAACCAGTGGCCTGCCACTGATGTTTATTACTGTGTCACACTAGTTACAGTAAGGCTAATTGTACTGTAGAAGACAAACATTTTAAAAAATAAGTATAAAAACTTAAAGCATTGTCCCCGTGTTTTTATAAAAACAAATCAACATTTCTTACATTTAAAATGAGTGCTGAAAGATACAAACGAATAGATTTATTGAGCAAATAAAAATGTATATCTGAGCTAATTTTTCATACAAATAAGGCTCAGCCACATTGTATTTCTCATATTAACAGCATTGGGTTTTCAAACTCAGCTAACGAGTTTTGGCAACACTGTTCTTTGCTGAATATTCCCATTGGCATCTGTCATCTGTGCCAAATTAGTCCTCAGTTTTGAAGCTGAGCTTGAAGTCGGAGGTAACTTGGAAATTGATGTTATAGCACCAGTGCTCTCTGTAATTCTCTTTGCTGAGGCCTTTTCCCCAGCTGGAGGTTTTGGCAACCGTCTCCTTAGCCAGGGATGCCGCAAAGCCTGGCTGGGTGTCATACGGATAGCAGGATCCCATTCTAAACACTGTTTTAAGAAGTCAAGGAAGAGGGGATCATCACATCCCTTTAATGCATTACCCCATTCTCTGCTCTCTGGTGGGCCACGCAGTTTTCCCCTCCGAGAGCGTCCACCATTAAGTATTACAGAGCCATCAGACAAGGTTGTGATGCTGCAGTAGCGGGGATAACCCTTAGAGCTCACAAAGTTTTTGGCTCGCTTGGATGCATCTAAGAGTTTTGGAGAAGGCATGCCCAATAGTTCAATCATACAAGCCAGCTGGTCTCCTTCATCTTCTCCAGGTAAAAGTGGATAACCAGTCAGAAGCTCTGCTAGGATACAGCCCAAGCTCCACATATCTATGGGCATTCCATAACGAGCACCAAGGATGACTTCAGGTGCACGATAAAACCGTGACTGAATGTAAGTGTAGACACGCTGATGGTCATAACAACTTGAGCCAAAATCAATCACTTTAATACCACTTCTACCTTGTTGCTTCAACAGAATGTTCTCAGGTTTAAGGTCACAGTGAATGATTCTGTTTTTGTGCAAAGCATCCAAGCACTGCAAAATTGAGTGGGCAAACTTGCGAACCAAAGGCAGGCTAAAGCCCTGAAACTTGTTTTTCTTTATTAATTCATAAAGGTTCATGCTCAGCAACTCAAATGTCATGCAGATATGGCTGCGGAACGTGAAGTTCTCCAACATGTGAATAACATTCATGTTGTTATCCTTATCTTGTTTCCGGAGATGTTCCAGGATCTTAATTTCTTCCGCAGCTTGGCGGTGGAAACGTTTTTCATTTCTCACCATTTTTAGTGCCACATGCTGATGCATCTTGTGATCGTAGGCCTTCACCACCTGCCCAAAGCTTCCTTTTCCTATAACTTTCAGGACTTCATACCTGTATGCAATATGATCATGGGGTACTTGTATGTAAGACCCTTGGTCATCATCATAGCCGCAATTGTTTGAACCACCAATCACACCTTGCCGCTTCTTTGCATTTGGACCCAAGAAGTATATTTCAGGGTAGCTAAAAATCTCATGATGCTCAAAAGCTGTTAATTTTTGCATGTATTGCTTCATTGCCTGCTCTGGTGTGATAACAGAGGCTTTCACCTTGCCTGTTCCATCTGTAGATTTTAAAGAGCTGGAGCTTCCTTGTCGTCTGTGAGCACTCTCTGACTGTCTGTCCTGAACCACTGGCAATCCAGATTTGCCAAGTGTTGTAAGTCCATTTGGCTGTGTTGTCAGAACCGTCCTCTTGTTACTATTATCTTCAAAGAGCTGCTGAACCTGGATTTGCCCATGGGTACCAACATGGAGGTGCTCATTCATTGTGTGCTTACTGCCTCCAACCTAGAATCAAAAATAAATACATACCCAGTTAACAAGAAAGACATGAACTCTATGCTTCAACATTCATTCTGCAACTCACCATTCTGTATAAATAATCTCAAAATGAAGTATTTTCTTAGAAGTCAGTTGTTTGCAGACAATTAAAAAATACAGCACATACACTGTGCTACTGCTGGATGCTATTAAATTTCCCGATCCTTGTTTCTCAAATGTTATTTTCATGACTCTCCAAAATGTTTTCTACAAGGCAACCACAAATGCGCTACCATGATAAGCTAACAATTTCTCCAAGAATTTTCAAGGCAGCAGTCCTGTAACATCAAGATGCATGCTTGACGGACATCAGACCTTGTAGAAAATAGTATCAGTTTTACCCATGCTGGAGATCAATATATAATGCCTGCTAGAACTTACATGGCTAAGGCTCTCCCAGTCATCTGTTCTCAGAAATCAAGATTTTAACTTGTCCCTAGATCTGCTGTATATCAAAAGTTCCAGATACATTTTTAAGCAATAAGGAATGCGCTGTGACATGCGCAAAGAGAAAAAGAACATTTCTAAAGTTCAAGAGATGTCCTTTACTGCTTACAATTGAGACAGTCACAATTCAGCAAAACATTCCTATCAATGAAGAATAAGTATAGCTTTTAGCACTTTCCCAAACCAGTCTTACAATAACTTTTAACTAAGACAAGACTTGAGCCTGATGCACACTTGAGTAGACAGAAAATGTTTGCCTTGAGGAACGTACAAGTGACTTTATTTTAAAAGGAATGGAAAAAAAGCATTAGCTGATTTTAGAAATTACATTCGTTCTTGACAGTGTTCACAAGAGAATAAATAGAAGCACTGAGCATTTTCAAGCACACAAACAACTACTGCACTAAACCTGTTATTTTTAAGAAGAAAAAAGAAATTTACAAGCATATAGGTGCTATGAAAATAGCTGTCCTTAGAATTCCTCTAAGTAGAGGATAATTAATTTGTTTTACGTCTGGTCTTATACAAATGTGGGAAGAATTCCCCTGCTGTCTCTCGAGCTGATTCACCGGTCTTAATATTTATGCCAAATTACTAACGAAAAGTTCACTGATATGTCAGACAGATATCAAGCCAGGACTGAGAGCACTTTTCATCTGAACCTTATTTTTGGTAGGCAGCTAAGGATAACACATTCCCTGTTCACTTAAGATTGCTGAAATGAAATCAGAAAATGACAGTTGTGTGCTGTAATATAAGGCAATGAAATCTGGGCTGCAACAGCAGAAGTGCTTCCTAATGGGAAAACCTGGCCATGCAATGCAGACTCGAGTATACTTTGTGCTTCTTTTAAGGCATCAATTTGATACGGCAGAAGCCTGTTTTTGCAAATTCCATAACTTGTTCCCAAAGACTTGCCAGCTGGACACCAGCTTCACCTTTGGACAATATTTTGAAATCTGCAGCTCTGAAACACATAATATAAGAACACGTGTTCTCAGGGATTGCTTCTGTCACGTTCACTGCTCTTCTGATTCCATTTTGACTCGTGTTGAATAACTGGTTCATTTTAGTTCACCATTGCAGTTTGACTGTGTAGGTTTGTTTGCAGAGAAATTTAGGCTCACACTATCAAATTTGATCCATCTCACAGAAAGCATTACCACACAATCACAATTCAGAGCAAAGATGTTTATAACATTTAAGCACAGTGAAGACATACAGGAAATCAATAAGAATTCCCTTCCTAATTTGATGTCTCAAAAGCACCAGAAATTAAATCATCAAGAGGACTTAATTAGCTTATTATGCCTATGGGCAATTCCTTCAGGTCAAGTTTGAGGTGCCCTGCAGTAGCAGTTTCCTGAAGGTTGCCCTGATCCTCTATATGAACAGCAGTTACTGCAAAGAAAAAAAAAAAATCGGCCCCAAAAGCTGCTAAATCACCCATTTCAGAACCAGATCTAGTTTAGTAAGATGTCAGAGGTTCAGCACATGCAGCATCACAGAACTGTGTAAGAAAGGTACAATGAAGCAGCAGAGTGATCATACAATTACAAGGACTCAAGCTAGGAAATTCCAGGTACAAACATTTCTTCTGCAGCATTAGTTGAACAACAAAGCAGAACATATCTGCACAAACTGGGAGTAGACAACACTAATGTAAACAATGAGTAGAAACAGCATAGCAGAGAAAACCACCTTTAAGAATTTCTTAATCCACGTACTCATTGCCACAGCTCACATCTTGAATTTACTTTTTTTTCTCTCAAGTCACCTGTTTTCGGAGTTAACTATCTTCTATCCTTCCTAAGCACCGCTTATGTCAATATATGCACTGAGAAATTCTTCAAAGTTTGGGAAAGGCCCAAATATTTGTTCCCTCTCAAAAGGGACTAAAGAGTTCTTTTTTCTAAAAGTGTGTTTGCAAACACATTCTAAAGTGTAAATCATGTAGCTCTGCTTCCTGCACCTTCAGGCAGTCTCATGGTTTCTTTTGCTGCTGGCAGGTTGGCTCTTTTTCTTTAAGCAGCAGAATGAAATCACCAGCATTATCCCAACGTCAATCCAAATCCAAAGTGACCGGTTTTGCCAGTTTCAGTCAGCTGCTGCTTGGGAATGCAAATGCAGATGCAGACAGTGGCACTGGTTTTCTTGTGGAAAAAAAGACACCACATTAGCACAGACTCTATTCCAAAAGCTGTGGGGAAGAAGAGAGCTCACTCTTCTTTCAAAAAGCCCAACAGGAGATTCAGAGCTATCAGACACATCACAACCACGAAGTCAGTATAAAAAATGGAGTTTCCTCATCTCAGAGTAGTGCCTGCACAAGAATCACCACATCTTCTACTTCCAAGCTGGATGACGTTGATTTGCACCACCCCTTTGCTCTGCCTATCTACTTCTGGCTACTGAGTGTCTGAGATTGCTGTCAAGTTCAGGCTTGCACTACTTAAAAGCTCCATAGGCTTCACCAGTGACACTGTAAGTTCCTGAACCACAACTAATGGGCTTGGGAAGCTACAAAGAACTACAGTCTTCTTAGTCCAGTACTAAACTGTTCTCAGTACACAGAAGCTTTTCAACCAAAACCATAAGGCTGAGAGGTCTACAACACATTTCCATTTTGTTTCTGAAGAACCAAGAAGCTACACAGCTGACCACCTGCGAGCACTTACGAAGCTTACTTATTATATACTGTATTGCCTGTTCTGAAACCCATCCACATCTTCTAAGATTTACATGTTTCTGTAGCACACATCTTCAAAATCTGATGTACACGTTTGTCTATAAAAAGTAACAGGTAAGCTTGAACTCAAAGAACTCATCTTCCTGAATCGTCTGGCAACATCAATTACAGCAAGTGTTACAATGGAATGTTTTTTTCCCTCTCAATCGTTTTTCATAACTTCAACACTGACACTGCGATTTTACTTTAACTTTGGTTTGTTCAGTTTATGGAAGTTGATGACTATGCCGAAAACATTTTTTCACTTAATCTTTGAAATGGATACACCAAGCAAAACAAATCAAAAGAAAAATACACCCTAAGCTATAATCAATAAATCTGTAAGTAAATAAATAAACCCCAAAACTTTTATTTGGGGGGGTGGGAGTACTTGGGGTTTGGTTTTTTGCTTTGTCTTCACAAATGGGTTTAGAGACAGAACAGTAACTTACTATACTTAGAATACAGACCTGTAACAACACAGAAGTAGCATAAAGATGAGTCAACCTTGCTAACAAGAAGGCAAACCCATTGACAAGTCCTTTGCAGTAACACTCAGCCAATGCACTGGTCTGTTTCAAGACCTTCCACAAGACTGTAACTGTAGGATTGAACACCACCAGAGCATATACCTCTTCCCAACTTTAAAAGCATCAAGATGTTATGTAATTTTATCACATTCCATCTTCGTAACAGTCACTTGCTGTGATTATTAGCACCCTATAAAACTATCCAAGGTAGAACCATGATTCACCTATATATTATCATTTTATTTTGAGCAAAACCACAGAAAAGAAGATTTTGCTGTCAATCAGAATTTAAAATAAAATAAATCTTAATAACAAAGCAATCACAATGGCCTGTTGAAATACTGCACAGGAATAAGATGTCATTATCTGCTACTATTTTGCATAGATGAGGACAAGGGAGAAAGAGTGTTCTAAAGTAGTAACAATTAAAGAACACTGTTACCCCTCTCTTTACAGCATTCCTGGGTGTGCCAGTTTCAGCCCTACTGTGCCTAACACACTAGAGGCATATGGTCTCAGGTGTAGCATGCTTCACTGCCTATTTTGTTGATTACAGCCTGTAATGTACCAAAGGCCTTCTTTTTCCTTGATAAAGTAATTCAACATCATTCCTCTGTTCAGAACTAAAAATACTTGCTAATTAGTACCATAATAATGCTGGATTATCATAATGGTTTTATTATGAGTTTTATACACCAAAAAAGATTAAGGCCTTGTTGAGCTTCTGGCTCAACAAGAGCTGTAGAAAAAACACACCATTTGGATTTTTTGCTGTTGATGTATCTGGTCCATATAAGCTCATTTTTTTGACAAGCAAACTTTACGTAGCAAATATGTTCACAGAAAGAACTATGGCTCAAGGGTGATACCAATTCTTAATTTTTTTTCACCCTGTTAGGACTCCAAGGGTGCAGTGAGTTTGAATACTTCTGGGACACCCTGCACTTATTGCACATGATGAAACCCAAAAGGACAGACAATACAAGTAAGCTGAAGTATACAAATATGAGAGATGTGCCCAGATGTACTGCAGTCCCCGCAAGCACAGTCACCAATCGTTGGAGCATAAATTTCAGAGACTCCCTGCCCACCCTCCTCACCCTTAAAAGTTAAGATAGCTTCATATTCCCCCTAGATACAAGCTTTATATACAAGGAGAAATATCCAAAGAAAATAGATACAGTGAAATCCAGGTCATGACTGCATAGTTATTTCACTTAATGTGACACCATTTCTGTTGCAATTTAATACATGAAAACACCACAACAGGAAGGTATTTGCTTTGGTTTTACCTCCTTTAAAGCAGACGCCCACAATAAAAATTCGCAGCATGTGACCTACCAGATCCTCACATTAACAGAGCTCAGGAATCTGTTCCATTATAACATAAATTAATTTTTAAAAATTGAATTTAAAAAAATTAAGATTTATACTGAATGATCGATGCAAAAGTACATGAAAGAGCATTCAACCATGGTGGCAAAAGGAAACAAGGCTTGTTGTATGGAAATGTTAGAAAAGGCTTGAAGAGGCAGGGAACTGAATCATGCACTGTAAATGGGTTGTTGTTACAGTACTAGAGAAGAGGATAAAAACATTAATACTGCTTTACTGCAAGGGAAACAGCAAGAGTGCAGAATGCAGAGACACATGCCAAGTAAGAAAGAACAGAGATGAAGGTAGGCAGAAGACAGAGACAAGTCTGGGAGAGGGATTCACAGACGGGTGGGGATTTACACAAGCAGAGCAGCAGGCAAGCAAGATAATCTCTACTGCAGCATGTCAAGTGGATGTAAAACACCACAGTGAAACAGGAGAGAATGAATGGAAAAAGGTTCCAATCATCAAGGCAAGAACTTAAGCCCTCAAAAGAGAAAGCAATGACTTTGGAGAGGAAAATGAAGAGGATGACTTGCTGGAAATAAGTTCATGTTTTCAATCATAAGGCAAAAAAGACAGTCAGGGATGGAAGCAGACACAAATAAGCCTAGCATGAAGCCAGATTTAAAAAAAATAAATAAAACCTTTCCCTGGTACAACACACAACCTCCTGCTTAGCAACAAAGGGTGCTGTGCTTGCAGAGATTGCAGCCAAAACCTCTGTCCTGTTTTATGAAGCCTGTGTAAAACAGCATATTTCCCCCTTCCACTTATGCTACTATAATCTACCAAACAATGAAATTTTACTTGAAACTAGAAGACCACAGTTTCACTAAAGGCTAGATGACACAACTCTCTACTGCAATGAATATCAGGTAGTAGATTTCTTCTCTGTATCAACTAAAAGAAAATCTCTTCAGCCTAAACAAAACATACCCTCAATCTCAGTTTCTCTTCCCAACTAGTATGCACACAATGCACGTGCTTATACCCAAACACCAACAAGTTCATCCGTTCAAGCACACTGTACCTTCTGAATGTTTGAAACACAAATACTCAATTTTTAGCTATTATAGAAGTCACATAGATACAAGAGGTAAAAAGAGAATAAGCAAATGAACACAAAGAAGGAAAATCATTTAAGAAAACTGAAATGTTTCTTTTCAAATAGGTATAAATGGAGGAAGAGGTGGGATGTAAAACCAATGGTTTCAGTCTGCCAGTGTCAGCTGAGGTCAGTAGGACTAAGTTTACAGTAAGACCACATAACAGATACTGCCCCTTTTTTTTTAGGGTGAAATCCAGCATTCTGATGTCATATCTGATCCTCACCGCAAAAAGTTATGTTAGCCAACCACAAAATAACCACCTATGTAATTCAGAAAGGCAGTCTGAGGTATTTCCATAATAGCACCCAAGGCTAAATAAATACTGTAGAGTAGGCCCTGTATCACAAAGGGGAGGCAGACTTTGGAACAGTCAGAATCTAGAGGGATATGAAGCACAGTCATATAATGCTTGATTATCCCTGTGTGCTTCCATAATTATTTCACCTCTATGTATACACATACATATATATGCTATATATAAACATATCCTTCCACACAAAATCATGTACTTATAAAAATACTTGAGAGACAGAAATATAACACTTGAACACCCCTTGAATGCTTTCATAAGGGCTTCATCTTTACATATGTATCTATTTATGCACAGACACTATATAATACACAGACACAAAAATCTATGCATAAAAATATCAAAATTCTGTACTTCCAACATTAGTAAGTAGTCATAGATGAACAGATAGACCCCCACACTTTCACAAATCCTAAATTAAGTCTGGGCTCTGTTATATGTGGGCCCTACTGTAAATGCACTTCCATGACTGGGGTCCAGGCTGTTGGTACTATATTCTCTCTTTTATAATTTTATTGTAAAAATTATAAAAAAATAATATATATTATTATACATATAATATATAATATATTATAAAAAAATAAGCTGTTGCCCCAACTCTAAAATCAAGCAGTACTTAACTGGTATATGAATATGAAAAAATTGGCCTTTGTTCATAGTAATGAACAATCCAAACATATACCCTAGCTACATAAATATACAATGATGTTGATTTCAAGCATGCAGTTCCACCTTGAATTTGCAGAATATTCTTCATTCCTTTTGAGAATATCCAACATATACTGATTTCTTTAATTTAAGCCAATTCTTTCTATAAATGGACTTGAATAAGATGCTTTTACCCCAGAAGCTATATGGAAAGTCACTGAAACACTAATATCTAAATGCATAGTTTTACCTTTTAATGCATAGTTTTAATGCATAGTTTTACCTTTGTCATATTACCATTTAAAGCTCTGCCATATGTTTGCAAAGATAGTATGTGAGCTTCCACGAAGAACTCATTAATTCTATGAAAGTATGCCATTAATGCCTTTCAGGGCCAGTACAAAATGTTTCATAATTTTAAAAGGAAATGTATGCAATAAAAATTTCAGATATTTAGTGTTAACATGACAGCATAGAGACCCTCTCTCTACTCTGTCATGTCTTCAAGACAGAGATATCTTCTCTTACCCATATATAGTGGCATACTTGGGAAGTTTCATTCCTAGTAGATTAACTACGAGTGGGAGATAATGTGAGGTATCACAGAACCGGGAAAGAACATCCTTTTCATGCCATCAGTGGTTATTTCTTTATAGGTAAACTACTGCAGCAATAAAGGTAGATTCATCCAACCATTGTCCCTGAGCACAGTAATAGTTATTTCTAGACAAGAGACTGTGATCGGCCTGAGCTAATCAGACATATAGAGGAGAAAGCAGTCTTCATTTTTCAGCACAGTTCATGCAACCCTTTAATCACAGTGACTAACCCCATTGCCAAAACAATGTCGTCTCAAAAAATGCATGTACCAGAACAGTTCCTCTATGAGAGTGTGAAAGATCGAATTTGTCAGACTGAAAGGGGGGCTGGGGCGGGAGAAAGCAGTGTGTGCAGTGACAGGGTCCCAGCCTCACAGCAAACATGCACATTTCATCCGCGCCAGCAGAAATTAAACACACTTTGCTTCAGCACCATGAGCCTCTGGGTGCCCGTGAGCGCTCGGTCCCTCCACGGGGCACACCCGGTGAGCGGCGACGGCGCGGCGAAACCCCGGGTCCAGACTCCCGTTCCCGCACCCCGTCCACCCCCCGCCCCGCGCCCGGGCTCACCGTGTGGGAGGCGTTGCTGGCCCTGAGCGGCGGCAATGCGAGGGGCGATGGCGGGCCGGTCCCAGCTCCTGCCCGGGAAACCCCGGCTCCGGTGCCCGGGGAAGACTGCAGCGGGCGGCCGCTGTCCCCTGCCCTGCCTGCGGAGAGCAGAGGGGTGAGCGCGGAGGGCAGCGGCGGCCCCTCGGGCCTCGTCGGGGCGGCGGCGGCCCCGGCGCTCGGCCGGCACCGCCGCCCGTCTCGCTTCGGGCAGAAGCCATTAAAAGCTAATCACCGCCGCGGCGCACACACGCACCGATCCGGCTAATAGCGCGGGCGGGCCATGCTCGCCCGGCTAAACCCTTCATCCGAGATTAACCCGACACCGGCAGGCGCCTAACCGGGAGAACGAGCCGGCTCTGCTCCGCGCACGCCTCGAGGCTGGACGGCTGCCCGCCCCCTCCCC
>VXAY01006698.1:1480299-1601355 GCA_013399855.1 Oxyruncus cristatus
CACAGGGGCAGGGACAGGGACAGGCACAGGGACAGGGACAGGCACAGGCACAGGCACAGGGGCAGGGACAGGCACAGGGGCAGGGACAGGCACAGGGACAGGCACAGGGGCAGGGACAGACACAGGCCGCCCGGCCAGCCTCCGCCCCGACAGCGCCCGTGGGTGCCACGGGCAAGGGGGAGATGCCGGCAGGAAAGTCGGCGTGTGTGGTAATCGTGGGGAAGGAGAGGAGCCAGGGGATCGCCGGCTCCTCAGGCAGCGGTGGTCGCTCTGTCAGAATGGAAGGACACAGGTGGCCTCTTAGGAGGAAGGATAAATAACTTGAAACGTGTAGAGGGATGAAAACTTGAAAAAATGGTAGTGAGGTCAAAGAAGCTTTTGGAATTGCCCTGGAGGCGTAAGTGCCTCAGCCTGCAACGAGGGAAAGGAGAGTGTGAGAGGCGGTACTGGCCTTGTTTTCCAAACTGCACGACGTGCTTAGTGGAGTACAATGCTTTGAATTCCTGGTTTGTCAGTTTGAACGTCACTGCAGCCAAAAATAGATGACTAAACATTTGCTCGGCTTGGGACAGCAATAAAATGAATTGTCCTACCTGCGCTCAACCCCTTTTGAAGTCCATACAGACCTCGCAGGTTTTCTTTTTAGAAACAGCTAGTAGATGTGTAGACAGACCTCCCTTCATCCCCTTCCACAGAAGAGACAGAAAAATGAATCTCTACCTCAGAAAAAAAAAAAAAATTCCCCTCCTTTACCTCTTCCCGTGCCACAGATACATGCATAAGCAAAGACATTTCCTGTACTGGCACAAAGATATAAACAATTTCCATAACCCCTCCTGTCATGCAGAGAAAACAATCATACTTTCTCCCATCCACACTCACCTAATCTTTTCCTTCACTGTAGCTGAAAAAAAGCTTTGTCTTCCTCAATATCCCAGTAGATGTCCACAGGCCCTCCCAATGTCTCTTCCCATTGGCTGCCAGATGTATAAATGGTGTTTTCTGATTACTTTCTGTATTTTCTCACCATTTTCAGAAGCTGCACGTCAAAGGTATCTGAATATCAAACACTGCAATAATATCAGTGTTCTCAGATATCTTAAACGTTTCAGGAATGAAAAAAAAAGATACTTTTCTAGTTAGTGTAAAGAGGGGAAGGGCTTGTTCACCTTCAAGCTGAAGAAGAAAAACTGTAGTTGATATCAATTATCTTTTCATAGGGCTTGCAGGATTTCTTCGTCTTAAATGATGTGCCTTTTCTGAATGTCAGTGGTTTCATGCAGATGGTTTCATGCATGTTCTGGGGTTAGTTACACCTTAACACTGACACAAAGCCCACTAAGTGTCCTGTTTCAACTCCTTTCCAGTCAAGTACATCATCCACAGTATGCCTTCCACAGTTTATTCAACACTCTTGGACTGCTATGAATACTATGTAAAAAATGGAGCTAGTCTATCACATAGTAAACAGTATTTTAACTTAGTGGGAACATATCACATTGCTACCTGTCCTCTTTCTAAAACTGTGTGCGCTGTAAGCATTCATCTTGAAGCCTGCGAGTGTCCTTGGGCCTGTTGGGATGCCTCTCTCTCTCTCTCTCTCTCTGTCTCTTTCTCCATCTGCAACCCATCCTGGCATCTGCTGTCAAAGATAGTACCTGATGGAGTCTGAAGCGGAACTCAAGATAGGGGCAATTCCATCTTGATTCCTTCTGAATTCAATGCAAGCAACTTCAGTTTAAAAGCCCCTTTCATGCAGGATTTAGATTGATGAAGAGGAGGAACATGCTAATATAATTGTAAAATACCTTGACTGCAAATAGCAATGCCTTTAACAGCCTCTTCAAAATCATAGAGGCAGATACACAAAGAAAAGAAGAAAGCAAAGCCTAAATACTCAGAGACAAAGCAAAGTTTAATTCTTTCACGCCAAGTCTTACCCTTGGGAATCTGAAATATGTCCTGTTGAGTGGCCACAAAACTTTTTTCTTTCTAGTACTGGCCGTACTGAACATATCAGCACTTTCTAGACCAGTGCTACACAGGATGAGATCAACAGACTTCAGTTCCCAGGACAGAAATAAGTCTTAAGCATCTGACAGGAGAACGTGTATGGTTCTCAGAAATTAGAGAGCAAAATGAATTAGGGTTTTATTGACCTTTTTTCCTGCTCACTCAACTTTTATTACCCAAAGGTGGGAACTAACCTGTAATGATAGAAGATTAGTCTTCCCTTTCTTGCAAACAAATCCACTGAGTGTTCATGAGTGACAGATTACTTATAATCATAGAATAGTTTAGGTTGGAAGGGACTTTTAAAGCCCATCTGGTCCGATGTAGGGACAGTTTCAAAAAGATCAGGTTGCTCAGAGCCCTGTCCAGCCTGATCTTGAATGTTTCCAGGGAAGAGTCATCTACCACCTCTCTGATGGCACCACCTATGCCGAAGATCTCTTACTCATATCTAGTCTAAATCTACCCCCTTTTAGTTTAAAAACAGTACCTCTTGTCTGATAGCAACAGGTCCTACCAAAAAATTTGTCCCCATCTTTCCTATAAGCCCCCTTTAAGTATTAAAAGGCCACAAACAGTAAGGTTTTCCTGAAGCCTTTTCTTCTCCAGGCTGAACAACACCAGTTCTCTCAGCCTGTCTTCACAGGGCAGATACTCTATTCCTCTCATCATTTTTGTGGCCTTCCTCTGGACCCACTCCAACAGGTAAAACAGGTACTTGCAAAGGGCTTGTAAAATAATGTCATCAAAGCACTTGTTTTTAAGAGAAATACCTGGAAACTTTCTTTCCATATGGGTACCCAAAGAGGCCTGCAGACTGGAAAGTGCCAGCTCAGTGGGGCACAGGCAGTACTGGTTCTGTACCACAGTGAGCACCTAAGGAAGAAGGTGAAGAGCCAGCAGTTGGAAGTGCTGATGGTATCAGAAGGCTGCTTGCCACAGCTGTCTGGAAGAGGCTTAGGTTGGTCTGTTACGGATATCATCCTCCCATGACAAACTGTACCAAGTGTTCTAGAACAAAAATTAACAACTATCTGGTAAAAATGAAGTGGTGAAATCACAACTATTAAATGAGGAAAAATTCATTAAAAAAACCCCAACAGAACCAGAACAGTCTAGAATAAAGCATGTTATCTGTAAAACTTTGTCTAAAACTATTCCTGCCCACATAGTACATTAAAATGCATTATTGAAGATAATATGCTAATACAGAGCAATACAGAGCATGCTGTGTTTCTTGAGCCATTCAATCAGGGCCTTTGTGACCAAGACAGATTCTAAGCAGACAGTGAGGGGCTGCTGAGGTCTGTTTTGTCAGGCTGCCTTGGGGCCCGGTTCATATCTAGGTGCCCTGTTAGAACACTGTACCTCCTTAGCATCACTGTGAGATCTCCTATGCCTGTCCACTTACCTCTCTAAAGTGGGTGCTGGTTAGGGTTTAATTATATGGGTCTTTGGTATGTAGTTGTAGGGCAAGCGAGACTGGCTGGTCAGTCACACAGCATCTCCGCCACTGTGGTATTAGCATATGCTTATGTGATCAGACACCAGGGAATTCCTGAGAAGCCATGCATGTCCAAAATTTCAGTGATGACACTGTGGAGCTCCCACAGTGACGGGTGCAGCAGTTGCTCAGCACCTTGTTATGCTCTGACTATTCTCATCAGACACAGCAAACTATTTTTGCTTTAGATAAATGACTGCTAGGTAAAGCAAATACATGGCTTCTTGAATATCATGGGCTTGGAGGCATGGCACTTAGGGACATGGTTTAGTGGTGGACTTGGGAGTGTTAGGTTAATTTCTGGATTTGATGAACTTAAGAGTCCTTCCCAACCTAAAAATTGTTCTGTGATTCTATGAAAGGTAGAGGTAGGACAAGCCTAGAACAAAGAAAGTAAAAATGTGGTTTTCTGCTATCTTTTAATGTTCCCCTCATACTAAGCAGAATCTTTACTCATTCTCAACATCCTTTAAAATGTTCTGGGACCTAACCTATTTAAAAATACATGATTTTTTTTCCCCATTGTTTTTGTGTAGTAGACCTTAGATGCTGAGGTAGAGACATTAAACCACTTAGAATATGTCTCACCATCAATTAAACATGGGTCCAAGTCTGTTGTCTCAGCCAGTAATACGTATTTTAAAAGTAAACTCTTAAGTCCACTAAGTGTTTTCCTCAGGATGGCCTGAACATAATCAGCACCAGGTTCTCATTAATTTGTTGTGGATAATTTAGGCATGAGCAGGACTGTGTACACTACAGTGTTGTCTTTCAGCAGTTCATGCTGAGAACAGTGTAGGCAGTTCGAAATACAGCAGCCTACGAATACTAGCAGTGCAGATGGAAAGCACACCAGTCAGGGCTCGACTTGCTCTCAAACATGCACTTCACTGTACGGCACACCTGTAAGGCTTGTGACTCCACCCTCTCTCTACCGTTCCCAGAAACAAAAAATTCCCAGCGGAGCATCACCTGCAACTTAAAATAAAATTGTATTTCAATGGAATTATAAAAAATGAGGTTACGTATTCAGAGCAAGAGTGTAGAGAGTTACTGCCACAAGTCAGCTTGCTAGTACATATTCATACTGACATGAGGGTATATGAAGCTAAACTGGCTTGCCAGGTTCAGGTGTTTGTTGGCCTTCATTCCAGTGTGTGTTTTGTTGAGGCTAAACTTTATTCTGTGTTCAAGAGTTTAAGAAATGCTGTTTAAGGACACATACTTCACAATTTCTCTTACCATATTAAGACAAACAAAGGATGTTTTAGTGGTCACCCTGAACAGAATCTCTGAGATCCTGTAAGTCTGCAAGCACACAAGTAATTTTTTATTCTTCTGCTATTACAGCTATTTTGTGGGAGATTATCTCACAACATGTTTGTATTTTAGTGCTGGCAAATTACATATTAAGTAAAATACTTTCCCCTTTCACCAGGCTATACCAATGTTTCTAAATTTCTGTATTATATATTTCCTATCTAATTTCTGGATTCTTATAGAATTAATATTCATTAGAACATTAGACTTATTCCTTTGTGTATACTCCCAGCATGTGTAATGGGAGGAGAAATATTCGTGCTTTCCTGTCTCATACAGCAGAAGCAATCCTGATGGAATCCATGTAGTAGCATTAGTATAAAATTAATCTCAGGGAAAAAGCCCAATGCTGGCTGATTCTTTTTAGCTGATGGCACACCCTCCTTTATGTACTCAGGAAAAAAGTGAACCTTTTGAACAAGAAAAGCAGGAAATTACTTATGTGTCCTTAGCCCTTCTTCTTCTGTGGACACTTCCCACCATGTTGTGAAGCTCCTCTGTTTCCCCAGCTACACAAACAAAGGAAGATGTGATAATTGCAGACACATAAATTAAAACTACTGTGGGCGTCGGTAAACTACTGTCTCTCATGTCACTTGAATGCTAATCTTTCCTAAAAAGGTCCTATAAAACAACTGTTACTGCAAGTTTAGTATGCAAATGATAGTTAGGATTTCTACCAAACTCTTTCAGAGAGAAACCACAAACTTGTTAAACCTTCTGTCACTTCTGAATTCAGTGTCCAGTTCAAACCACCTTGAAAATCAAAATGTAGAAGCTCAGGGTAATCTTTGTTGCACTCATTGTGTGGGCTACTCAGTTTCAAAACCAGCTGTTCATACATGGTGTTAGTCCCAGCTGTTGAAACCCTAGTAACATTTGCTCATCCAATTGCACATGTGAAAAAAAGAGACTTAACTTTAAAGGTTTTATGGGAGTCAGCTACTCTCCACAGTAGTGTTTCGTGGAAGCTGGGATTTAATGCCATCAGGTGCTGAGAGGTTTCAGCTCCCCTGAGTCAGTGGACCCAGTATCTCACAGGGTGCTCTGAAGCTGAGAAATGACGTATCTCACTCAATTGTGATAAAGTTCATTAAAATCACCGCTCTACAAAAGCACAACACTGAGACATAATTAAAAGATAATGGGTCAGAGGAACCCAGAATCCTGAAAGAACTCTGACCAAGTTCTTTTCCTCACCCAGGCTTTCTCTGGGCAGAATTTATTGATAATAGAAGGAAAATTAATCATTAAGTCCCACAGCCTGATTGTTATATTATTAACTAGTATAATCTACTGTTGGGATTTACATGGTGACTTTTGAGTTAAACCATGAGCCACCTGCTGAAAAGCAAATGTAGGGCTACATGCTGGGAAAGAACTTTCTCATTAAAATATAATCAAGGTTTGTTAGGCAACAAGAAAAGAACCAACCTGATGTGCTGAATTAAACTGAGTGGGAACTGAAGATATCAGATAGCTATGAAGAGTTCTTCAGCTCCTCATTTTGCAGGATGCAAGCCTTACATGGGCTTACCATGGGAAAAACAGACTACATCTATTGAGTGCACAGAACAAGAAGAGCCCCGCCAATGTTTTCTAAGGATAGTAGGTGCAACATACACAGTACTTTTTCTTCTGTAATAACCCTACTTACCCCTCTCCGTTTATCTCTGTGAAAAGGATTTTAAGTGAGCATGGTCAGACTGCTAGTTGAGTAACAAGAAGGGATGTGCAGGCATGTATTTACAGTGGGGAGGGAAAGTTAAGAGTGATCTTCTTGATACCCCGTTCAGTAACTAACTTACGACTGGTCCTGTGGTGTAGAAGTACCCTAAGCTGCCCAGCCTCCCATTTACACCGCTATGTGAATGCTTGGGAGATGTGTCTATTCAGGTGTGAAGAGTGGGAGAAGAAAAATAGAAAATACATGATGTGAAAATGAAACAGAGGCTTTAATTTATTTTCATCATTTGTCATCTCCTTCCAAAGGAATAAATGTGCACATTAACACACAAACAGTTCACAATAAATGCAGAAAATTGAAACTTAAAATCACTGTATAATTTGGAAAATTAAATAAATAAAGGAAAATTCCTTCAGATGTCCTACAGATAGAGAAAAAGAGAAAGTAGGCCCAAGGGCATATTTCAGTATGCTTGCTACTTTATTAGTAAAATTATCCCGGTGGTTTCAAAAAGACCACTCACACACAGTTCCTCTTTTGATTAGGATCTGGGATTTAAATTATACAACAAATCTTTTGCTTAGCTGAGACTTTAATTTTAATTTGCAGAAGGGCAGAGGTTGCTACCTACAAGTAACTCCCTATAAAAAGATTTAGTTGTGTGTGAAATGAGTGACATTAAACATGTGGGGCTAGGCTTAATGAGTGCCTAGCCCATAAAAGGAAATCACATGTGGCAGATAGGTGCCCATGCCCATTCCAGTGCTTGGAAAAGTGTGCTGTAAAGTGGTGTCAAAGCAGATCGACAGAAACCACAGGTGACACAAATACCCCGGATATTTCACCTTGCGTGAGCTGGCCAGTTCAAGAACATCTACTGAAGATGCCATCTGTATATTCTCTAGAGAAGAAGTCACTGTCATCACAGAGTCCCCTTCTGTACAATAAACTAATGGCAAAAGCACTCATTTGGCAGAGTACAGTACATTGGACCTTAAGTCTCCGAAGGTGTGTAACAAATGTTACATACGGCACAGTGACATTCTGTCTCCCCAGTCATGCAATATGCAAAGTTTTTTGAGCATTTTGAGTTCAGGTGAGCATTTTCAAGTAGAGTTTAACTTCAGTTTATAAAGGCTAATGATCTATTTCCGCAAACAGAAAACACACTGAAAAATGGGCAGTAAAAACCCAAGAGGCAAGAAAGGACGAAAGTACAGGGTAGGAAAGATAACATGAAAAAGATTAAGGAAAGCCACAAAGAAAGAGAAAAGAGGATGAAGCAAAGAAGCAAAATACAATCATCTTTTATTTTCTGACATGAGCTTCCTGGTAGCGTGACCTTTGCCTTTTTCCATCTCTCCATTCAGTGCTGCTTTCACTTTTATGTTTTAAGTCAACTTTTTGTCTTCTACTTCTTCTGGTCTTTATTTGCTACCCTAGCATTGTCCTTCAGTCACTGGTGAGGCTGCAGATGGACCACGGCTGTCTCCCAGTGTGTTATGCCATTAGAGGGCTGTTCCCTTCCAGGAATCAGAGTGGGTGATGATTGGAATCCTGCTGTCTGCAGGGCATCATCTGGGGAAAAGGAGAGCTGGAAGTGTGAGAGAATGACTGGAGAGGATCAGTGGGCTTAAGAGTGATGAGCAAAGTGTAAGGGGATTTTCTCTGAATGCGAATAACTCACTGCTTGTTCAGTTTCTTTCCTGGGGGCTCTGTGCTAGGCCTACCCCTTCAGCTGAAGAATCTGTGTCTGTGGCACTTTCCCATGAGTGTTGCTACAGCGCAAGTATGCACAGGGGAATGGGAACCCAGCTAGTGACAGCCTCTTGGGGAGGGAATTGGGGCCCTGATAGGTAAACTTAAAAAATTTAAATTTTCTAATGAAGCGACTTTCTAAAAGCTCATTAGTTTCAGGTCAATCAATTTTTGCTAAATCCATGTTTTATTTTATCCTATTTTACATTTATTTCTAGGTCCTTCCTTCCCTCACACCCAACCTGCAATTGCAGGTGTAAGTTCTTCCCACATGCTGAAGTCCTCTGCTTCCATTGCTGTGCTTTTGGTTGGCATGGAGGACTATAAAATGAATGTTACTCTGACAGCCAGCTGTTCATGATGGCAAGGACATCTTCCCAATTAACTTTCTGGATAACATTTTCACCTTTCACTTCAATTGCTCAGTAAAGCACACCAAGCTTCTTGTCACTGTGAGATAACCTGGATACCGTGAAAGACTCCACATTCCTGAGAGACACTGCAAGTTGACAACAATTCAGGTTTTCTGACCCTAATGGCACCTCAAAATGGCATGGTCAAAGGGATGAATTCCTTAATCACTGGGTAGATAAAGATTCATTCAGACAGCAAAAGGTGTCTTCTCCTGGAAGTTGTAATGGGTTGCCAAACTGGCAACTGAACGTAAATTACAGTTTCAAGAATATGAACTGAGTAGTCTTCTTCTGAGAGGTAACACAGGGCATGTGTTATGTGAGGTTACAACATAGGTCTAAGACATTTTCAGTGCCTGGAGAGTGCCACTGAACAGAGAGTTGATATATATACTGCCAAAATGAAAGTGAAAACATTCTTTTCATAGCAAGTACTTCTCTCTGGCTTTTAATGAAGTAATTCAGTACAAATATGTGCCACTAACTTTTGTTTTCTTTTTTTTAGTTTTGTTTTAGATAATTAAGTCTCCCTTGGCAAAGTGCCAGAACCACAGGAAGCAAACCAGAGGACCAGAGGCACAGGAGCTGATAAGAATGGAGCACACTTTTCACAAGGATAGCTGATTATTTTTATAATGTATTTCTTAAAATAATTTTCCTCTTCTGGCTTTTAGCCAAAATTGTAGTTACTGCCTCCAAGACTTAAAGTAGAAATTCCACACTGCTCCACAGCTTTTTCCAAATCCTGTAAGAATGCAAAATTGGTGCATTTCCTAGAGTTTACCCATGGTATTCATTTCAGAAGAGCTTTCTCTTTTCAGGCTGAAAGCTGGACTGCAAAGAAGTATGCACATTGTTTCATCTATATACACATTTACCTTTTTATATGGAAAGATAAATAATCAGAACACATTGATCCCTTGAGAAGATAAGGTTTTTCAGTAAATATTCAACTGTCATAGCATTAGATGTGCTGAAACAACATCAGTTAATATAGCAGACCACCCATGCTCACTTCTAGGGAGTTAATAGCAGTGGATAGGAATTTGTTTGACAAGAAGGCTATTCATAGAAGCCATCAGCATCAGGCAGGACATCTGACTGCTTCATGGTCTGTACAGAGAAAGCCACAAATGTTTAGAAGTTTTGCTATGCAAATTATTACAGAGAGAAGAAACTTCCTCTATTTATTTTCATCCCTGAAAATTTAAACCCTTTCTTTACCACTGTGGAGCAAAATCCTCCATAATCTACATGAGAGGATAACCATGGATGAACAGAATACCTCCACCATGGAACACGACAATCTTTGAATGCATCCCCAGGAAACATTTGCTTAGGGAAAAAACCCAACAGTTAACCTCAAGCAAGCAAATCTCTCCCAAGGAGGCATTTTCATTTCCCATGTTCCCCAAGCACTGTGATGTGAAGTCTTTGAAATACCAGTAGCTGCAGAAGACAGGGGCTCAGGAAGAGAACATGTCCCAGGGATATGTTGTGGCTCCAGCAGCTGTGAGGGAGGCATCAGCTTAGAAAACAGCACCCAACACAACATCTCTGCCACATGCACCAAATGGAAGAAGGCAATTCCCAAAAAGTCAGCCATCTAGAATCAATGCCCTTACCAGCAACTCATGTAAGAATGTCTATCAGTTGCATAAACACTGTTCACACAACTCAATGACTAGAATGGAATTGCTTTGGCCACTCATCTAAAAGCATAACGCATCCTGACATCAGGTGCTTGAACTCTGGACATCACATCTTTTCTCAAACATTGCCATTTCTTCTGAGAGTTGTATATTTTACCCAGAAAATAACAGTGAGGTCCAGTTTTCTTTAAGAGCAGATTTAGAATATGACAACTTCTGCTTTTGAAAGTAGATTGCTTTAGACACCTCTGGGCCTTGCTCTAAATATAAATCACCCATGCAGTATGCTTGTCAGCTTAGGCCAGACATGTCATACAAGGGTTGGTTGGGTTTTGGATTTTTTTCTTTTCTTTTTCACCTAGATATAAGCAAACCTCAATGTAGAAACTTGAAAAACAACCAGACTACTGTCATCCTCAATTAAGAGAAAGAAACAGAAGCACTCTGCTTAAGCCTTTCTTTCCCATATGGCTCATAATTTGTCAAGACTGCCATTTTCTTCTCCTGAAGTGATTTAGAAGGCAATTTCTCTTTTGATACAGGTCCTGGAGAAGTAGACAGAACATCATGATGTTGCTTTTTTCATAGTAGAAGAAGGACCTGTTATGACAATGACTTATAAGTACCAGACATTATGGCAAACATGGAATTCTCCATGCCCTGAATGGGAGTGCTCAGTACCAGCAAGTTCTGGTACAGCTTTAAACAAATGTGCTCTTCATCCAGCTTTAATTAGGAAACACAGCTTTGCTATGCTGTTACCAGTGATATTGGACAAGATCAACAGAATTACATTTCTACAATCTGCATCTTTAAAATCTGTATCAAAGCAGCGATTTGATATCCTCTTCTAAATCATTAGTTCATAGTGTGAGTAGTTGGTGCTAGCAAAAAATTCAGCTTTGTATCTTTAAGGGCTGCATGTTTCCTTTGAGACTGACACTAATTTCAGCAGAGCCCTGGGCAAGAATAACATGAGTGCTGCAAGCCTCCATGGGACTCTCTCCTCAGTAATGCTGTGGAGAGAGCATCTTTGCACACCCATGACAAGCCCTAACCTTTCCTTCTCAGCTGTCTGTGACTTTGCTCCTCAGGCTATGATTGCACCATCTTTTCATTTTTGAGGCTTTGCAGACTTTGACACTCTTACAGACAGTGTTGGAAGCCAGGAGCAGGGGAGGGATGCGATAAGGAAGAAGGATGTGTTGAGATTGATAGGGAAACTAGGGAATTCAGTATTTGCCATGACCTACCAGTATCAAGTCAGTGCACAGTGTGGATAGAGAGGTGTGGACTGAAGGGACAGGTGGACATGCTTGTCCAGAGCTCTGGGAAGATGGATCTCTCTGGGTAAATAGACTGAATACTACAGCTAAGGTTTTCTGTTCTGTTTAGTAATACCAAGGAATCTTTCTCAGTTCCTGCAGACTTTTTCACAACATAGAGCACACCCTTTTCATATGCAATATGAAAGAATCTGGCAGGCATGAGCAACTTCTTCAGAAAGAAATTTTTACATTGTGGTAGAACGGATTGATACACTAAACACTACAATGGGTCAGCGAGACTCATTCTCACTCTTGACATGAAGGAATCAAACTATTTGGATCTCTAGGAACCTCCAGTCACACCTGAATGACACAAAATAGTTGACATCTCTATTTGGTAATTTATCCTCCCGTAAGTTTTGTCTTTCTAGACCACCTGTCAAAAAGATACAAAACCCACAGGATGTTGAAGTGAGAGCAGTTACAGCTGTAGACAAGAATTAGTCAAGACTGTGCTACCTGGTGACTTTGATCTCCTTTCTGTTACCCGTTCCTTCACCCCGCAAGCTTTCCTAATCAATGCTCTTTTATCAGAGTCTTGTCCTTGTTCTGTATTTGAAATTCAACTGAGATATCCTTAGTGTAACCAATCTATCAGATAGCTTCTAGATATTAAACAAATCTATCAGATCTAGATCAACCATTTTATTTTCATCCCACAGGTCTTTTTCTTGTTAGACAGCTTCTGAATCTAGACTGCCTCTTCAAAGTTCACCTTGCCCAGCAGCATCTGAATGGCAAGCAAAAGAAAAGGATATGAGAAAATGCAGCTATTGTCAGAAATGGAGACAACTGCAAAAGTGGGTCATGAGAGCATTCTACAGCAGAAGCTCTAAATCTGTGAAGTGGGTCAAAATGTAAATTAACTCTCAGCATCTACCTGGGACAAGTGCCCATCTGCACACTGATTTCAAAGCTGTTTCAATATGCAGATTCATAGATTTTCAGTTCCAATGGCTCTGTGGTGATCACCTGGTCTGAAGTCCTGTGTAATACATGCCTTAGAATTCACTAAAAAAAAAAAAATCCTTCGTTAGACTCCCACATCACTATTTGAAATAGAAGATGTATTAAAAAAAGTCAGTCATATTCCCAGTGGTAGAGAATTCATCATAAGCCCTGTGTGTTGAACTTCAGGAACTATCCCCATTGTTACAATACTTTGATTTTATTGCTGATCTGAATTGGTCTATCTTCAACTTCCAGCAATTAGTTCTTGTCTGAGGTACTTTGTGTCTGATTTGATTGCCCTGTATTATGAAATTTCAGCTCCCCCCTTAGATTGTCAAAGGCTTCTCTTGCATTTGTATTGTATATCATTTGCATATGATCAGGAGATGGAAAGAAATATTGATGATGTATATATTAAAAAATATATATTTCAAGACCAATTAATAACATACTGTGGGAGATATGTATTATTTTCAGAACGAACATTAACAGTCCTCACTCCTAGACTGCACAGGTCAGATTTTGCTTGAGGTTGGCAATTTGTATTGTGATTGCTACTGTGTAAAATAATCTGACATTCTTTTTCTTGATTGCAAAAATCAGATTGTTTTAATTCCTGAGAAAAATGATGCAAGCTAAAAAGGCAAAAAACGCAAGTCAAAAACCTCATAAATTTGTCTGACTGCTAGATTATATTTCACCATCCATAGCAGAAAATAAATATGTAACTCAGAAAGTAACAAGAGACACAAATCTTGCCTCCCAGAGCTATTAGCCATTTAGTTCTGAGCATAACCTCATTTATTTTTGTAACTCTTAATTTGATTTCAAAAGAAATATATGATACTGTAGATAATTTTACCCTTATATCCAAGCTAATTTACCTTGCCTTTACATGTAGCATCATGTAGTTGGAAAAGATTATTTTATTTGGATAGAGTTATGGCAAAAGTGCTTATTATATTCTGCATGTGTACTGGGTGTTTTCCCTGCAACTTAGAACCAGCTGATTCCATTCTGTGCCTCCCATTTTCCAGGTCTGATCCTATTCCATTTTATGCTGTCTAGTGATAACAACATTGAAGGGTTTAGGAACTGCATTAAAAAACTCCCAGTTGAGAGGAGAAGCACTTTGCAGCCTCTGTCAGAAACCAAAACAGCTACAGAAAATACAGGGCAGAGAAAAACCAAATCCAGTAGAATTATTCATGTAACCATCTTAATAAAATTGGATCTTCTGAAATTACTTTGGATTCTTTTGGATGAAGTGAGATATGCTCAGGTAAATGTAAGTGACTATTATGGAATTTATATTTTTTTTCCCTAAATGATTCCAAAATACTTTTTACAGTGAAATGGTAAAAAGTGAGTAAATTCACTTGTTTGATACTCAGGGCTGAACAGTGGAAAATATATAAATTCTATATTATCCAGGTCAAGAGTTTAAACATATTTTTCTTTTAAATCAGTTTACCTCACCAGTGAAATAAAATCCTTGTTTGCATAAAATAAAGTATCTGTTTAGTATTTATTTTGTATTTATATTTTTATGTATCACAGTCAGACTACAAAGATGCTGTGAGTAAAGGTGTATAAGATACGTGATGTACATGACATGGCTATGTAATTGAATGATGTACATTCTAAAAATTCCAGCCAATGAGAAGAAATCGAATCTTTCCAAAGAGCACATAAACGACACAAGCATCTTTCCAATACCAGAACATAAATCAAAATACATTTAAGTGCTATGTTAAGTATTATGTTTTTGAGGGGGTTTTCCATTGCTTCTAGAAAAATCTCTATGTAACACTGAGTTTTAGGTAAAAAGAAGTACCAGAGTACAAGAAAAGCATTTTCTGTAGGTTTACACAAACTAAAAACACTCTAAAGCACCATCAGCAACAAAACTACACAATATTTACGCTCCATGCTTCCAGAAGCATTTTTAATGCAGAATGAAAGAAGGGTGAAATTCAAAACCCAGGGCCTCACAACCAAACAATAGATTAGCACACCAAGATTGTTTGCCAGTTTTTGTGGGCATGAATGAGACCAGAGAAGGTACACTGAGACCACTTGATGTGACTTCACGCAACCACAGCAGTGAGAAAGAACCTCACAGAGGCTATAACCATTATTTATTACCTTACTGAGACCTTTCTTCACAGCCAGGAGACAGATTATTATCAATGGGAGTTAGACTTGCAAGTATTCATGGGTATACAGTAAAACATGAGTTGAAATAAGATATGTGAAGAAGAGAAACAAATGAGTGTGTTACAAAGCAGTTCAGATCAGGTAGTTACAAATTAGTAATGTGGTATTGGCTATTCAGGCTTTTACTGGGAAATAGATAAAAACAACACAGTCTCCTGATTGCTTGGGCCTTTTCTCTTCATATCAATAGGCCAGGCAGCAGCAAACCCCCAGATGCAGAAAGGCATTAGAATCTGTTTGGTTTCCAATCTGAGCTTCTCATACCCTGGAGCAAGGCTGAGAGCAGGAATGGAGTATGATGCATGCAAACACACCAGGAGGGTCCTTGTTGCACGAGAAAAAGATCCAGAGGTCTCCTGGAGGGAATCTCAATCTCACACTTTATCTTAAAAAGTCTCAGTGTTTCCGACTGAGCCTGGCCAGGTCTAACTGGGCTTGGTATGGACATAGGGCAGGGCTGTTCAGCCCTCAGGGTGCCCTGGAGGCATTCTGGCAGATGGGCACAGAAAGTGTATGGGGATGTGCTCCTGGGGTAAAAAAGAAAATACATCTGGGAGTTTTAGTCCTGAGGAATGCAGCTTTGAAGGCCTTGTTTTATGGTAGTGCAGAGGCCAGACTTTCTGATATAAGGTGTCTCTGGATAGAAACCTCAAGCCAGGGGCACACCAAGGCAGCTTCCTTGTTATCCAAAGATGAACAGGAGTTGCTTAACTGCTGCTAATACTTTCTATGGCATATTGCAGGTTCCTCTCCAGTGCAACTGGTGATGGGCTCTGATGGTTGGTATTCAGGTAAAAAATGTGTTCTGTGCTTCTGTCATTTTGTCTGTTGGGGATGGGTAGGAAGATAAGATGTTCTGCATAACACTGAGTTAGTCCTCAGGGCTTTGTCCCTGCTTACTTGTAAATCATCCATGGAAGAAGTAGATAAAATGCGGTCCTAAAATTAGAGAAACACAGGATTGACATCAGAATACTGCACTTGAAAATGAAGAGTATCATGATGGCACACTAATGATGCTAGTGATTATCAAGGAGATAACTTCCATTTTATATATTATTAAATTTGTTTAATATCCAGAAGCTACCCATACAAAATTAAAATCTTGCCTGGTTAAGCTATTACAGCTACATATACAGCAATGATGGTTCAGCTTCAGGCTATGGCTATCAAGTCTCAAGTTTTTTCTAGTTGTTGACTAGGGAATTTCTTTCTCCTTGAGTCTTCTGGTGCCAAAGTCTGTCTAGGTCAGTCAATACAAAGTGGAACTGCTTGAAGAACCAGCATGACTGACTGGAGCATGACAGTAGTATGTTTGTCACTGATTGTATTGGGTCTGCCTGGGCTGGAGTTCATTTCCCCACAGCTGCCCCTCACAGTGCTGTGCTTTGCATTGGTAGCCAGAAGGGTATTGACAATACACCGGTGTCTTGGCTACTGCTGAGCATCAGCACTGTCACATTCCTTCCTCAGTTGAGGGCAAGATCCTGGGAGGGGACACAAGAAGGCCAAAGCTGCCCCAAACTGACCAAAGGGATATTCCAGACCACATGACGTCAGCTCAGACATAAAAGCTGAGGCAAAGAGCAAGGAAGGGAGGCATTCCTTGTCTCCAGTGGCTGCCTGCTGAGGAACTGTCAGGCATGCTGGAGCCCTGCTGCTCCGGAGTGGCCGACCATCGCTGCCCATGGGAAGCAGAGAATAAACCCTGCTGTCTTTCGCTTCTGCTTCACTTTCGTGTGCACAAGCTTCTGCTTTGCTTTTGCTTTAAGTAAAGTGCCTTATCCCAACCCACATGTTGTTTCCCACCTTATTCTCTTCTCTGTCCATCCGGGAAGGGGAGTGATAGAGCAGCTGGGTGGGTAGCTGGTGTCCAGCCAAGGTCAAGTTACCACACTGGTTGAATTATAATTGAAATTAGTTTTATAAAGCGAAAATATTTGGCAATACTTGGTATAAAAAGTTGGGTATAGACAAAATTCATCTTTGTGATTTTATGCAGCTACTTTCTGGGAATGCCACAGTTACAGGCTATTGTGGACATCAGCTATTGAAAAACATGTTGTCTCCAGATTCCTCTGCAGGAAATAACTTTAATTTTATTGCTTCTGTGTTGTAGAGCAACAATGCAAAATTTTGCATAGAATATATCCTGTATCTGCCTGATACAGAGCTGAGAGAGCTGCAGTTTTAGTCATTAGGAGCAGTAGTCCTCTCTGCCAGCATTAGCCAACCTAAAGTTTGGTTCCCAGTGTAAATGAATCTTATATTATCCTTTATTATTACCCTTTTGAACGAAGAGACATAGACACCTCTAGAGAACCTCTCCAGTGCCTGTGTTTTTTCTAATTTAGAAGTGGGTGGGGTTTTGGTTTTGGAGGGGGGTTGTTTGGGGTTTCTTTGGGGAGTGGGGGGAGCTGTTTGGGGGTTTATTTGTATTGTTGTACCCACAGAGAAGCAATAGGCTAAACCCAGGTAACTTTCCTTGTAGTGAACAAACCAGTCTGGCTCTGCAGGTATAATGAATCAGGACATTCCAAACGGCAGTTTGAAGGAAAAGGTTGGTTTAATTTTGTTTATGGCAGGAGTGTCTTCTTTTTTGAGCTTCATGGGTGTCTATGTAAAATAGAGTCTGCAAATCAAAAGTGTTTCCAAATATAGTTCTGCTTTTGGCTTGGAGGGAGGTTGTAAGACTAGAAAATGGCACTGCTTCTAGCACTATATGGATGACATAGTGAAATGTTTTCTAGCCATAAAGGTAGCAGTTTCTCACAGAATTAAATATCAAAGATTAGAAGAAATTTAGCAATTCATTTTGTAGGACAAAGTAGTTCCTAGCATACAACTAGAATTGAACATTTTTTAAACTAATCAGAGGTTTTCAGTAGGCTAGCTGGGGAGTTTGAGATCACAGTATATATTTAGCTAGATACATTTTCTTCAGTAAAGCTGCCGGTTTGTAAATCACGAACCAGCAATCATTTGTTAAAGTTTGAACTTCCTATTTTTGTACGTAAAGTTTCTGACAAAGTTTTTGAAGACTGTTTTCTTTCTCATCTGTGTTTTTGAGGCTAAGCATATTGCATCTAAAGTTTGAGGTAGCTTTTCTGGGACAAGCTATCTGGGACATTTCATTTAAACCTATTCTTCCAGTCCTGCTGTCTTTGTACAGTAACATGTAAATTCCTGATAACTGTTCTATATGCATAAGCAAGACACTATCAGCCATTTCCTGTTATAATATCAATTTGTAAAAGACTAACAGTTGTCCAAGCTGTTTAGCCTGTGATCAATATTTAAATGTACTCCGATTGCAGACTGCTATACACATTCATAACTTCTATGCACTGCTTCCGCACATAGAGTTGTTACTGCTTCAGAGCAGCTGGTCATGCATGATTATAAGCAGATCTAGCTCTACTTTCATCCTGTCTACAATCTTGACATATCTGTCCTCTGCTGAAAATGAGTAATGTGGCTTCATGACAATTCAAGTGTCATCACACTGTGTTAACAAGGCCTTCATAGCAGCATCAGGAGGAAATGTCTTGACACCTTGTTTACAACCACTCTCTGTGGATATCCAGAACTGACTCTCCTTTCACTCACGTCTATTTTACAGTAGTGCACTTCCACTAGGTTTACAGGTACTTTTTCTTGATAGTCGTCTGAGAAGAGAATTGAGTTCATAATTCTCTGGTTCTGCTCATTCTGCAGTTGAATGTCAGTTTAAGATCTCAGAGGTGCAGAATGCTTTGAATGTTTTTGTGCACTATTGTTTTAAACATAAAATTATAAACATAACAGTGCAGTTTTGAATTTAAAAAAAACCCCAACCATGTTTAAATGTAAAAGTGTAAGCATATTAAAGCATAAGCCCGATAATCATGTGAACCATCTTTTTTGTTATGTCAGAGTGCTTAAGCCTAGCTGTTTGATCTGATCTTCCAATATGGACCAGCGATTTCCATTTTAAGTCCCTGATATGTAATTTTTTGACTGAGAATTAAGAGAAATTCCATTTTTTTTCTCAGTGATTAAAATCTGTTCCATTTTTCAAGTTTTATCATGGGGGTGAGGTGCATCTACAAATAAGCAGCAAAAAATATAGAGTCCTCTGTATCTCTGCTATCATAATCTCTGACTTCACTCGTTAGGACATCCCCACTACCTGTTAACCATCTGCTTATGGTCTTTACTCCTCAGTTGATCCCAGACAGGCTGGTGGTACTCAAATGCCTTGAATACGGCTCCTGTTCCAGCTTTTGGGGTTCGTGTCTTTTTTCTTTCAGATATTGTGTCTGCAAGTCACAGAAATCTATGACTTCATTGCCAATGTCCTCCTCTCTTGCTTATGCTGACTTTCCACATTCCCACTTCTGTCACCTTCTTCATTCTTATTTCATCAGGTCTGTTTCTCTGTGCATTTCTCCCCTTTCTTTTTCCTTCTCTTTTACCTCAGCCATCCATTTAATTGCTGCGATATGGCTCTGTACTGATTCACACACAGAATCACAGAATCACACGGGTTGGAAAGGACCTCAGAGATCATCAAGTCCAACCCTTGATCCAACACCACCGCGGTTACTAGATTATGGCACTAAGTGCCACATCCAATCTCATCTTAAAAACCTCCAGGGACAGAGAATCCACCACCTCCCTGGGCAGCCCATTCTAATCCATTCCCTCACTCCTCCCCATGAAATTCTCTTGATTCTTTTGATGAAAGAAATCAGGGAGGAGGGAGAGATGGGCTGCTGAACTGTATGAGTTCATTGTCCTCATCTTTTCTGCATTGTAATACCTCTATTATTCTCTTCTGACTCAAATAAACCATGGCTTGTAATATCATCTTCCTTCCACATCTTGCCAACCCCATCACCCCTCAGTATCATCCCGGCTATGGGTTTCTGTTTCCAGAGAAAAGCTCTTGCCCATGTCTTTTTGCCCCTTATCTTATTGTTGTAGTGGCATAGTCAAGAAGAAATAAAGTCCATCAGCTTCTAAGAGGGGAAAAAAGTGGTTTCCCACTTCTCCCTGCCCAGCCAGGAATGCGAGTGAGGAATTTGCACAGTTCTGGCGGCAGCCTCCTACTCCCATCCCCAGCAGCTGCCGCTGTCCCTTGCCAGCTCCTCCTCCAGCAGCTGGCTTTGCCACGGCTCCTCCTGCCTCTGAAACTCCCGGCTGCCCTCAGGCATCGCAACCAGTAATTCACTCACGGTTCAGGGACTGTAAATGCCTGCTTACCTGTAAATATGTATACAGGCACAAGGCTTACGTATATAAACGTGTGTATATTATTTTTTTCCCGCGTGTTCATAGGCATATATGCAGGTCCATGTTCTCACATGGAAACATGTTCTCTCTGGGCATGTAAGCAGCCTTTTTTGAAGGGCAGGCATGGCACACCAGTTTTATCTGCCTGCTCCAAATCTATTTTGGAGAAAAATTACACATTTGCATGTGAGTATGTATCTTTACATCGTATAGACTTGGCTGTAGCAAATTTTTCTAAACTCTTTTCATGTCATGTATTTCCCTCAGTCCTTGCATTTTTTGAGGCAGGGCTTGGCTTTTCATACCTGTGGGAAACCCAGAAAGGCTCCAAACCCTACTTGTGCTGGCAAAGTATGTTTTAAAAATAAATTATTTCTAAAAATATAACTTCCAAATAGAATTGATGCAGATAGCTTCTGTGGTCCCAGGCTTTTCACAACTCTCACTTATAGACGGGGAAAAAAAGCTCAACTGAATACAGTACAAGTGTGTCAAATGCAGCTTTAAATTGTGCTGTGGCCAAAATGCTGTAACTTTTCACAGGCATTGCTGTGGCGTGGGAAGGAAGGAGGAACACAGATGAGCATTTCTTTGTGCAGAAGGTTGGGTGTTTCTCAGCAGCTCTATTCTCCAGTCTGCTTGTTCACAAGCTTGACTCCTTGCCTGAGGCTGGCAAGAGGCAAGTCTCCTTCTCTTGCATTTCTTGCTTTCTCTACAAAATCCACTGAGGAGCTCCACCCCTGCATTCTCACGCTTCTTAATGTGACTGTAAACAGCACCTTATTTGCTGCCAAATCAAGTTATCCACATAGGTTATTTCAACCTAACTTTTGTGCCAATCCCATTTTAATTCAGCAAGAATTCTGGCACCAACCTTTTCCTTTCCTTGGATTGCAGGAATGCTGCCAAAAAAGTATCTACTACTTCAGACACAAGAAATTACTTAATGTTAGAAGCCTGATAGTAAAGGGATGACTACACTGGGGAAATTGCTTGTGTTTTTCTCTTGACTGCATAATCTTGAGCCTTGTTTCTGCTGGATCTTAATCCACCAACATCAAGGTTTCTGTATAAAATTCCCTGTGTAGAAACAATTGATATGACAATCAGTATCTTTTTTTGCTGGCCAAAATCCCAAAACAGACTAGGACTTGCCCAAAAGAATTTATTGGAAGCCTACATACCAGGAGCCTTCAGCTACCAAAGCCAGAAGAAGAGAAGTAAACATCTATTTTAAAAAGACCTATTCAGCTTTTCTGGGTATAACCTAGAGCCTGCAGATATGACCACATCATAACTGATGGTTTCACGTGTCTTCAGAAAAGGCCCAGTGAATAAACTGACTCATTCATGTTACCTCCAAAGCAGCCCTGTCATCAGCAGAGACACTCCCTTTTGGCAGTGAGAGTCTATAAGATTACAGTTTCATAACTGGGACCTGGTTCTACCCTCTTAAAACAGAACAAGCAGGAGACACCCCAGGGTAACAGGCGTCTGTATATTTTACTTCCAAAGTAGCCCGTGCAGGGGGCAGAAAGATGTGTGTTTGGCTTCTTGAAGTTTAGGCTTACACTAAAAATTGTACCTTGAACACACCACTGAGATGCTCCATAGTTCTGCTCCTCTCTCCTTACCCGGTCTTGTTCATCAGCACACTTTGCCTTATACATCTGCCATCTCTATTTTAAATGGGCTCACGCCATGGGTGTCCTTTTGTTTGACTTGCCCTGGCAAAGGTCCCTATGACTTCGTTACACCTATCACACCAAGAGACCAAACCAGATGGCAGCTAGTCTCTCTTTTTTATATCCAATCCACTGTTGTAAATAATTAAAGGGAATCTCATGATGAGAATCAGGGATAGTTCAGGTGACCTTTCTGCCAATGCATTTAAGGTTTTCAAACAATTAGGAGCCACACTTTGTGCCTATAGTTAACTCATACAGTCAGTTCTCTTTAGTCATTTCTCTACCCACTCCACCTTTGTTGCATGCTCCCCTGCTTCAAGGTCATTTATAAGGCCTGAGGGAGGGAGAAAGTGATATATTCTCACAGGTGTTTTTAGTACTGTGTTGGGAGGAGGGGATCCTGTTTATGAACAATGCTTGTGCTCTTACAAGGCAAGTCAGATAAAGCAGTACGAGTGATAATAAAGAACACTATAACAGAGAGAGGCAGTGGTGATATCTGGACATTGTTTTGAACGCTTTTGCTTTCAGGTATGAGCAATCTGAAAGTGCCAAACATTTGCAAGGTAATAATATACAGTCATGAAGGGAAATTGTGGTAAGAATTCTAATAAAACAATCTTTCCTGGAATCTTTATGGCCTGGAGAATTCAAGGGTCAAAGACCACCGACATCCAGGAGACAGGAGACGCAGGCATGCCTTGTACTGTGGACAGGAAAACAGTGTGTGTCCTCTACTGGAAGCCCTTGCTTTGAGGAAGGTGAGCAGAAACAGTGCACACACCTTGTCAGTGAAGAAACAAAAGGATTAGTTATGATAGCAGTACAGTTTGGATTTTCTCAGGGTTTAAAGATGGCAAACCTTAGATGGGCTTAATTATTGGACCCTGACAGGTTGCTTCAGATGGAAGTTGCCAGTATGAATTCCTCTGAACTCGTCATCTAGACCTATTCTGCTCTGTGAGCTCTTGAAGTGTTTTGTAGGTATGCAATAAGTAAGGAACCTCAGGTGTTAAGTTTAGCTTCAGGACAGCTATCCGAGGCTCATAGTTCAAATGACTGATGCATGGTGATATTTCAGGTCTCAGCAACTAACAACTTGGCCACTGTTCAGATTAGAGGCCTGGGTGTTAGACTGTTGGATTACACTGCTGATGTTTTGGCACTACGCTGAACAAGACAAAATTTAAGTAAAACTAAAAGAGATTGCTTGTTCAACTGACTGATAGAATGAACACTAACAGGGGAAAAAAGGGAACCGCAACTCAAATTGGAACAGAAAAATGGCAGGTTAGAAAGTAATTAGATAAACTGCATGTGTCCAGATTGTCTGTGCCTGGTGAAATCTGCCCCAGAGTAGTGAAGGAGTTGGCTGAGACAGCCTTAAAACTGCTTTCAGTTGTTCCAAAAGAATTGTGGCAAAGCAGTGAGCTGAAAGGGGGCAAGGTTAACACCTACTCAAAGGAGAAAGCAAGCCACTGAATTGTCAAGCTGGAAAAAATGAACAATCAGAGTCTTTGTGACCACCTCAAAGAACGCAAAGTAGTGAGTAACAGCCGAGATGGATCAGAGCAAACTTGATCTAATCCAGTCCAAACAACCTAATTTCACATGATGAGAAGTGATCAGATAACTGTCGCTTCTCAAGCTACTGTGAGCTGGGGCAGGCAACATATGCTTGACCCACCATATTTACAAAGCAGGCCTGTGTCTACAAATAAGTGTATTAGTTAGTATATTTTTCTTCACAGTTTGTGGAAGGTAAAAAGGCACACAGAGAACGTCTGACCAGAAATTTTTTGGTTTTTATTTAGAGAACAGAAGATTTTCCATCAGTTGTGGCACAGAGAAAAACAATAACCTAATCTCCACATGCACAATTAAAAAGAAAAGAATAGACAAGGAAATATTCTTAATCTGCAACAGAAAGAAATTGTATTATACAGATGACAACTATCTGATCTTAAGGATAATTTAGTGTTGGACTAGATTATGCAAATGCCGTAATTTGCTCTTTTTAAGAACCAATGAGGCAAACACCTGCCAGGAATCACATGGTTGTTCCTCATACTTCCAGTTTTATTTTGTCAGATTTTCCATGATTCAGAAATGTTTGTGGTCTCTCCTAGTGCTGGTGAAACAAACAAAAATTCCTCTGTCCGAGGAGTAAGGTGCCTTGCACTTTGGGGGAATTCTAGCTACCAAAACAAATACCAAAGACAGTATTTCCTGACTCTCTTTCCTAGATTCAGTTTCCAGTTACAGCCAGTTCAACTTCTCAGTCTTCTTTCTTTCACCTCTGCCATGTCTGAATCTGTGGTACCTGGCAGCCCCATGCCATGCAGAACACTTCGTTTAGGGCAACTTTTTGAAATGAATAACGTAGGGGGATTCAATGTACTGTAGCACCTGAGGGAGGGACCGTGCTCTCAGATAAGCACTGACCTCTCTGGGTGCACAAGTATTCCCATGGGTATTCAGCAAACACGGCTTTATAAAGCTCCCCCTGCCTGCGTGCTGCCTGCGTGCTGATGGCACGACAGGGTGCATCTTGTCAGGCACTGAGCCCTGGGTAGAAGCTCGATGTTGTCACCACGCACCTTCAGCATCAGCTTCTTCAGGTGTTTCATTGGGCCAAGAGAGCTAATGAACAATGGTTGGGTTTTGTGAGAAATAGAGCCAAGACAGCTGTAGGGACTTGATTCTGACATCTACTTCCCTCACCCGTTATGGACTACTTTACCTCCCACCCCCCAATTTTATTGTACTGTTTTTTATGGAGCAACAGGCTCAGTTGGAGGCAGGAACTGTGGGGGACAATGTAACAAAGAAACCTGTGTGGCAAAAACCTAGCCTTTTGCATCTATCCTTTATTTTGCTGGGCAAATCTTTGTAAAATCAAATCCAGTCTACCAGGGTAGCTAAAAACAGGACTTTAGTGCTTTAGGGCTGAAGTGGTCATGTGTCCCACAGGAAATTCCAGCTGAGAGCCATGTAACTTCTTTCCTAATATTTTCAATTGGAAATCAAATTGTAAAACAAGTAATACATTTAAAATTATTCTTTGCATATTGGTCTTCCATCAGAAAATAATAGAAGCAAGAGTAATCCATAAAGACCAGCAAAGATTCCTATGGAGCCTGGTGGAATTCCCATTTGAAAAAATGGTGACACTCCTGAATTGGCAGTTGCTCTCTTTGCCAGGGAGAAGCTCATTTTACTGAATCAGCCCTATCAATTACCAAACAGATTATTCAAAAAGAGGGGTTAGTGATTGGCATTTACCTGAGAAGTGGTGCTGAGGAAGCTGGATAGAAGTGCTTTACAGAAGGGAAATTGAAAACATAGAGCAGGTTGTGCCAAGTGGAAAATCTGAAACAGGCTGTTCTGATCAGCAGCAGGCAGAAATAATGACTTCTAGAGAGGTAGGAGATGCCAAGGAGCACATTAACTTTCCATTGCTGGAAGTGTACCTGCCAAAGACCAGCCCCAGTAACCCCTGCTGCCCCTTACATGTTCCCAGGCATCAGTAAACCTTCCTTTCTGAACTTGTTCACTGTCTTAGGGTTCATCCTCTCCTCTCCTTCTGTCTTTTAAACTGTTTTGAAAGGTTTCCCTAAAGGGTGCTGAATCTATCAGTGTTGTTTATATTATCAATAGGGAAAACCAGAGTGTGAACAGCTGCTTGCACTCGTGATACGTTCCTCTCTTTAGGCCTTCTGCTGATGACCTCTACAGTACCTGTGTTGAAATCTAAAATTTTTATCGAATGGGTTGACACTGTTCTTGTAATTAGTGCAAATGATGTTCCACATCTTTTCATAGCATCTCCTCCAAGACAGCACATGTGATCAGCTGTGGCAACAAATTTGTTCTCTCTCTTCCCTTCATTCTCTCTTTCCTCCTGCCGTGCTTGAATCTGTGTTTATTCTTGGGTGAAATCCCTTCAGTTTAGCACTGTCAAAATTACTGAGTATCTCGGAGTAAAACTTGATCATGTTCTCTCCAGGGAACCAAGTAAATGTCTCTATAATAAGAGTATGGCTAAAGCACAAGGAATAGTACACAACCTTTAACACTGTTAAGGCTGAAGCTATGCTATTGAACTTGTTTAGGATGCCAAATTTCAGGTGCTGTTCCTCCAAATGATGTGTACAAGGGTGAGCAGGATGGGTTGGAAGTAAAAGCAACATAAGTGATTACATTAGGATTCGTGCTCTGGAAGGAGCTCAAAGCCCTGCACTGATTTGGCATTTTGTGAGTTGGAGCTTGGTCTTTCTCTCTGCCTGTGACTCAGAATCTGTCTGAACTCAGTAACTCAGGAAACCCAGAGCCCTGTACTACCTCAGGTCCCTTGTAACATTTTCCTCAACACTGTGTAAATATGAAATCCTTCTGCCAGTAACCCTTACAGGTAACTAAGCAGTCTTACACCCAGATGAGTGAATTGAGGCACAGAGGAGGGAGATTTCTGGAGCAGAGCAGTGCTGGAGGAGAAATCAGCAGCCTTCTTTCAGCTACCTGCTCTGAGCACCCCATGTATGTGCTCTACCCCCAGGGCCTCCATTGCAGCACAGTTTTTCAGCAGGCTGGATTTAGAGCAGCTTGATCATCTTGTCATCAAGGCATAGCTTAGGGCAGCTCTGTCACTATTCTTCAGCATCAGCAGCTTCCCACTGCCATGGGTGGCCACGCTGGTGCCCAGGGTCAGGGCAATGGGCGAGCATTGCACAGCAGTGAGACAGCCGGGATTTGCTGCTGCAGTTCAGCATTATAACAGCACAGAAGGTGCCACTTGCTGCTTCTAGACCTTCCATTCTCCTGTGGCAGAAGCATATGGGTCATTTGGATGCTGATTTATAAGGCAGACAACTTCAGCAAAGTCCATTTTAGAGGCTGTAGCTGAACTGACTCATTTAAGTCAGCCAGAATTTTGCCAATTGTCTCATTTTTATACTGTTTGTCTCAGTTGAAGATTTATCAGCAAAATCAGTGAACATTTTTGGTTCTGTGTTGGAATGTACTGACTGTGCCTTCATAAATTAGAGCATGTGCTTCACCAAGATGACAGTGTAGCAATGTACTTTTTCGGGACTAATGCTTGGGCAATAATAATTTGACATTAGGCAATATTAAAATTTTCCTGTCTACCTTATCTTTCCCATGGAGAGTTCTTTTGTACTTTGTGTTGCTTTATTCTGTCTTTTTTTTCCCACCACTTCACACATGTACCCTTAGCATCTGAATTTGGCCAGAGATCAGGGATGGGGCACAGGGGGCAGTGCCACGGAGCACCCCTCTGCCCAGCCATGCCAGGATGCTTTGAATGGCATCAGCCAGGGCAAGATATAAAGGTCCATTGGATCAGTGATGCCACAGGGCTGCCACCTGGGCCCAGCAGCCAGCCAGGCTGACACAGATAATCCCCCTCGCAGTCAGAGACAGCTGTTCAGACGGTGCCGGCTTGTTGGTCGCTGCCAGCCCAGGCCAGATTTAAACTGGTGTCCTATGGATGGCCTTGGATCTCCTCATCACTTTCCCTTTGTTTTTTCAACTGGACTTTATTCTGCTGGGTAGGCAGGGCTGGTGCTGGCCATAGCGAGGTCAGTTGAACCTGGAGAGATGTGAGGCTGAGCCCATCAGCCCAAAATGCTTTTCAGCTTTAGGCTTTAACCGGAGCCCAAGCTCTGCACCGATACACATGAAATACAAACAGGAGGGTGTATTCAGCAGTCGCTCCAAACCACATCCCGTCTTATTCTAGTTCTGGATGCAAAGGTCGCAAAACATTCAGATGGAGGCTACTTATAATTATTATACCAATTACAAAAAACTGCCACAGTACAGTCATCCATGCACAAGTGAAGGAAGGGAAATATGCCTTATATAAGCAGCACCTTTGGGGATTCACATGACTTTGTGTGTGCGTATGTATGTGTAACATTTGGTGAAAAATGCTCTTTCTGTTGGAATGGATGTTACTCATGAATATGGTTCCAGTTAACCTAATTGCTCTTGACTTTAAAAAAAAAAGGGAAATTTCTAGTAAGCCCAAATACCTTACTTAGTCATCTTTGAAATGAAGTGTTTCAAATTCTCATTTTAAAAGAAAAAATTTGCAGTATTATCAATCTGTTTTGTTTTTTTCAGAAAAAGGATTTATGTTGCAGAAGAAGAAACTAAAGAAAAAAAGGAAGCAGCTGACCTAATATTAAATTTGTCAGATATTCTAAATTTGGCCATCTGACTGAATGAATCTGTCTTTTACAAAGCCCCTTCTCAGAGGAGGTGAAGTGTGATCTAACCATTCAGGGTGAGTCTTTCACTCAAAAGCTGCCTGATGGAGAAGACTCTGCATAAAACAGGGAGGAAAGTAGGCCAATCTTCATCCTTTAGAGAGGCACCTGAAGCCATGTAATCATTAAGGATTAAAATCTTCTGGGACTGTCACCTTCAAAGTGGTCAGATGGCAACATCATGTAACAATAAAAGCATCCTTGCAAAATAAATGAAAGACAATTAGTCATCTCCAACATATCAGGAGATCATAATGCAGACATCAAGCATTGGGGATTTGAGAGGGATCAAACAAGTTCTCAAGCTATGTTTTTTCTAAGGCATATGAAGGGTAGAATTTAGGACTGTGTGAGTAATAGGAGGTTTTTTTCCTTTTGGTTCTACAACTGAATGGCAAAATCAGAATAAGAAACTACAAATTTGAATGAATCCTAGATTTTCACCAAATCAAGACTAAAAAATAATTGCACCTTCACAACAGATCCCATGTATTTAATTTCCCTTTCAGCCGCTTAGAAAGCCACATCAAATAATCGTCCCATTAAGAAAACACTGTTAATACATATGTTTTATTGTGACATTAGTGATTACACTGTTGGCTCAGGATGCGGGATACCAGCATTGAATACCCCGCTCTACCAAAGGGTCTTTCTGTGCACTTTGTCTGAACAGGGCTCATACCTGTGTGTCTGTCCTGGAGCTGGCTCTACTGACATTATCCTATTTATTTCTAAGCAGATGCTGGATTTTGAACTGTACTCAGCAGCCTGACCAGAAATGCAGTCCTGGGGTGTCAAGGATGAGCAGTGGTCCCTCCTGGTAGTGGTGAGTAAGTCAGGGACGCCAGACACAGTGGCACAGCTCTCTCTCATCTGAAGAGCTGGATGGAGCCTGCAGCTGCGTGACACTGCAGACAAGCACCTTCCAACTCTCCTTGAGCTTTGAACTGAAGCCTTCCTAGGACATTAGAAGATGTTGTTAGAAGTGTAGAGGCTTCTCCACCAGTGTGTGGGTCTTTGCTTTTCTTCTGGCTTTCATAACCAATATTATCACGCCCAGTACCTGCCTGAAAATGCAGTCTCTTGCTCCACCAAGCACCACTGCTTTGTTCCTCTCAAACATCTTCCCTTCACCCTTACCCTGAGCAGCCCAAAGTTCTGCTACCAAACCTGCTTCTTACCACACCACATCTGTTAATTTCTTTACGCTCCCAGATGCATCAGATTCATTGAGTCCTTGTGTTTTCTGTAAGCAGTTTCTCCCTGTTGTCATATCTGGTCCTCACAGCACTAGTTCAGCCCCACAAACCCTTCCTCACTCTGCCCTTGGGTTTACTTTCACACTGCTTGCCAGGCCCTGCTCATGCCACACCTTCTGCTCACATCTGTCTCATTCTCTTCCACAGTACATGGCCATGTTTCCTCCAATGCATTCTCTTGGCACAGTTAAGGAGGCTTCTCACACTGCTCTTATCCCAGGAAGCCTTAAGCAAGTTGCTTCCCAGAGGCCAGGTGGGACTTGTCAGGTGCAGGGCAGGCCTGGCAGAAAATTTCCATACGCATTTCTTTCAAACCTCCCCCATCTCACTGCATTCACCAGTGCAGTGCTTCACTGACTTCCCACTCGAAAGTAGTGAGGGAGCAACTTCTCTCTGCATTTCTTCCCTTCCCAGTTCCTGATTGTTCAGCCTACAGACTGGCTGGGGCTGGTGTTGTTTCTTATCATTTCTTAGCACAGACTAAGGCACAAAGGGACTGATCTCTGCAGATCTAAGCTCTGATGTATCAATAGCTAATTAAAGTTTCTTCCATATTTAGGATCCTAGTCATCGCTTCACTGACAGCACTGTGAAATCGCAGTGACTGGAAGTCAGACTCAGTGATATTAAAAAGTAACCAACCAGATTGAACACATCAAACATTTTCTGACCTGTTTCACTTTGTCTCCCTTATCTGAACCACATGGGTGGAATCTAGCACCTCTATTTTTAAACCTTTAACTCAGGCATTGACCTCTTTAATGCAGTCACCCTATGTTCCCTTTGCAGTCAAAGAAGAGAGAGGCACTTCTGGGGTGCGTTTCCTTGCCCTACTTTTGGGGTGTGCTTTAGGGCAAGATAAAAGGGACCCCAGAAAAGCATGATTCTCTTCACTGACTGTGAAGAAAGATTTGATACTCATGCCACATGCCTACGGTGTCAATCAAACCCAAACTTAAGTGCTCTGAAATGCCCTTTGTACACTATGGCTCACACTGTGAACTCCAAATAAGCAGACTATTCATAGCATATGTAGAGTGTTATATGTTGCAAGTGCTCTGTATTTGTATACACATAATACCAAATCCATGCATTCATCTACTTCTAGGAAGCTAGTCAAACAGCTGTAGTTATCATTGCGACATTTTTCTTACAGTTTAGGTGAAAACTCCACCTTCAAACTATTCAAACCAGTATTGATCCTAGAGTAGGGTGCCTGGGTTATAGATTTGCAAGGTGCTCGTCTGTGGTGATTCTTTGCCTTTCTGCCAGTGTCACTCCAGCACCAGCCAAAAAGTCAGAGGCACACTCTAGGGAATCTGGCTGCGGATATTTCTTTAGGTCTTATCAGGGCTGCACAGCAGTTTGCTGGGGAGGATGGCTGCAAGTAGTACTACTGAGTATTTGTAGCATCCACTGTGAACTGATTCCTTAGCTGGGCACAACTCCCACTGAAGCTTTTGGGAGCCAGGACTTCATGTGTCAGTGTGGGAAGCCAGGCTGTCCCCATTTTTTTGACCCAGATGACCAAAATAAGATCTGGAAATTTAAATCTACATTTGAATCTGTGGATCACTTGATGCTGAGACTCACCATATGCAAAATTAAGAAATTATAATTATTAATATTATATCTAATATTCAATTATATATTCTAATAAATAGTAAGTAAAATTAATTAGTGCCACTGGATCTGGCTGATGGATGGTGTTAGCCACTCACTATACTGCAGCCTTCCAAAACCGGAATTGACACTTACAGAAAAGGATGTTTTTTTAAAAAAAGTGCTCAAAATGCTATAGCCTCTGAACTAAACTTGCTGGGACATTTAATGCAGAAAACAAGAGGCTTTTGAGGGAGTCAGGCCACATATGCCTTCTTGTATATGCCTAAACAAAGCTATGAAGAAAATTTTATAGAAAGGTTGTAAGTTGTTCGAAGAGAAAGCAATTACTTGACTTCTTTTTCTCCCAAGTATGCACCTGAGAAGTGGTTTCAGTCACAGCAAGGGAGACAGGATTGATGCACAGATGAGGGCACATGTGCTGCTGTACATATAAACTACGTGCATGTCCTAGGAGTGTGTTCTGACATCAGTAATTTGTTAACATACCTGCAAGATAATATAAAAGAGTGGAAGAAAAAAAGCTGCCACCGTCACTTTTCAGCAACAGTACATCATTTGGTCTTGAGCATAAATATTGCAGTAAAGCCTCCATTTTTTGATAGACAATTCCATTTATTTTCTTGTATTGGAACGCTAATTAAATCTGTCACTCAGGTTCTCCTTCCAGAGATCTCCTGCTACATCTGTGGGCAAAGCTGTATTTAAATACCCTTCTGAGTCAGTAACAATTTCATTGATCAGATTTATGAAAGAAGCATAACCAGGAAAAATATATCTTGTTATCTTCTCACCTAGGAAAACAATCTGATAGGCAGATTCTTAAGTGGAACTGTCTTTTGATAGTGGGTCTGACTTTCTGAATGGCAAATGAAAGTATTATGAATAATACCTTAATCTTTGAGTGTATCTCTTTACAATGATGAATTGCATTAAAAATGCACGGCAAAATGTTTTCCCTTTCTTCCTAAGAGGCGTTGTAGCTGTTTTATGCTCAATGGTGTCTGCAGAAGTTATCCTTTACATGCAGCAATCCTGGCACTCTCTTGTACCTTTAAAAGAAAATTGGCCCAGCTGTACTGCATTTCTTATGGAAAGCCCCAGAGATCAGTATTCTCTTTCTCAGTGGAAAGGAACCCAAACTATCAATCAATATCCCACTGCATTTAGGAAATAGGTTTCCATGAAGGAAGAAAACTCGATAGGCTTATTTGCATTCGCCCTTGCTATACATCTGCTGTCTGTGAAAGATGAATAGTAGGTACTTCTACCTGAATCACACTGCAATACTGAACTGCAGCAATGCCTGCACTAAGGCAGCTCCTGGGCAGGACACTCCCAGTCTTTGCGTAGTGCCCAGGGCTGTGGACCAGGTCCCATCTTCTCCCTGTGGCAACTCACTGTGACATGAAGCATCTTTCAGGGTGTCAAGGGACTGGGTAACTTCTGGACAAGCAAGGTGGCACAGGGTATCCACACAATGGTGTGCATTGGTGTTCTGTGAATCGAACATTTGCAGCAAGGTGTTCACGAAGGTGGATCCTGGAGGTCCCAGGCAGTCTGGCCTTGGCTGGTATCGTCAGAACCCCAACATGTTCAAGATGGTGTTTGTTCTATCACTGCTGCACTAAGAGGGTATTTATGGGACTGAGTTTGCAGGTTCTCACTGAGCTATTTCTCTGTGTGTGTTTATAGAAAGGTTAGTCACATCCTGGGAGCTTAGCTCGGTCTTTCTGACTTGTCCGTGCACTTTCTAGCTTACAACTATGCAAGCAAAGTATGTGCACCTAAGAGACTGAGGCTGGCCAAGGTCCTAATGTTGGTTCTTGTGTTTAGGGTCTGTGGGAAAATCAATACACCCTGGATGTCCCCAGGGCAGCCTGAGTGTTTGGCACACTATGGCTCTTCCTCAGACCTTTCCTCATGACACAAGCCCCCACTCCCTGTGAGAGAGCAGTGGGGACCCCAGGGTGTAGCCTCCAGTGTAGCACTGGGGGTTCTGGGTGGTGTGGGCTGAGCTCAGGGAAGGCGCACAAGCAGAAGCAGCAAACCCAGTGATACTTTGCGATGTTATTTGCTACTTGGAAGCAGTTGCTATTGCAGCAATTTGTTTGCATGTGAGCCCAAACAGTGCTTTCTAGAGCAGCAGGGAGGAGCAAGGCAATGGTGGGAGCTGGCTAGTGCCAGCAGCCTGCCCTCATACATAGCTGATGCAGATGCAAGACCTTCACTGCATCAAGGCTTTTAGTGTTACCACACTTACCTAAATACCAGTAACACCATATCTCAATGCTGCCCTGCTCTGGGTTTTGTGTTACTTTATATTAAGTGTAAATTTGAATATCACTTAAATTAGAATTTTTTTCTTTTTCTTCAGCACTGCCACCTTTCTGAAGGTGATGTGATAGAGAAATATAGTCTGTATTTTCCCTTATGTACTTCAAGGTCTGTTCCTCAAAGATCAAGAGGTAATTTTTTGAGTAATAATTGAGGATGAATTTTGAGTCTTTAAGGGAAGTTAGGAAAAAGCACTCAAAACAAGAAATTCAAAGTCACCAATCAGCTTTAAAGGCTTGAGCATTATTTCCATGCTGTTTTACTTGTAATGGACCTTTAAACGTGATTTCTGTCTTAAAAATAGGCCTTTACCTATGAATATAAGAAATATCAGTGAGACTGCTGATACAGGAAAGGTCAGCAGGATCAGACCTTAATAGTTCACATGTAATCCTGTGAATATTGTGTTTATTAGGTCCCATATGCTCTGCTAATTCCAGCTTATTTCTAATGCGTGGCTTATTTCCTAGGATTAGGTTTAAAACGGCAATCGGCTGTTCAACAAACAGTGCACCAAAGCACCCATCTTGCAGCCAGAATTGGCTTCTTCTGCTGCGATTGTGAAAAATATTTATCCAGCTCGGTGTCTAAGCAGTTGAATCTCTCTGTGAAAGCTGTGCCTCCTGACGGCCCACACATATGCACAGAAGTATTTCCCGATCTGCTGGTGATAACCACTTTGCAGCCATGGAGGAATCTGGGATGGCAAAGATTGTTCAAAAGCATTATCCAAGCCATTTCCTGCAGTTGTCAAAATATTTCTAGGTCTGCCCTGTGTGGCTGTTGGGCTGGGGTTCATTGTGCTTTGCAAACCCCTCTTTGCCTTTCACCATTACCTCCTCTCACAGCCAGGATAAGCCACAGCATCATGCCTCAGCTGGTGCTCAGGCTGCCAACTTGGGTGGGAGCAGCTGGTGTTTTGAGCTGGACAAGCAGGGAAGAAGTGCATGAGGCTGGGAATGGTGCTGGAGGGTAGTTTGGGCGCGGGGGTCAGTGGCTGAGCTGTGGGGTCAAGGGAGCCTGTGTCTCCACTGCAGAGCCCATGCTACCTTCTGCTGACAGATGTTGCTGCACCCAGGTTGCAGTGTCCTTGCTTCAGCGCCTGGGGCCAGCCCCCTGCAGTGACCTCTCCAGGCTCCACATCACGTCCTCACCCACAATAGCAATCCAGCTCCCAGTTCCTTTTCCGAACACCTTGTAAAATCCCATCCTAAAAACAAGCTGCTTGGCTCATAGACACAGCAAGAAAGAGCAAGAATACAGTTGTTCAACAAATGCAGGCAAGGTACAAGATCACACTAAGTATTAGTTCACTTAGACATCATCCAATTAGTTCATTTTGTCCTCTGTCATTTGCATCGGATGCCCAGGGAGCCATTTAAATGCTAGGGTTCTATCTATCTTTGTGGATCCCAGGTAATTTTCCCATCTGTTGCCTGGCTGGACTCACAGTATCTTGTCCAAGGTCAGGATGAGTGTGAACTGCTCATTGTCTTGTGACCAACTTTCTGCTCTGCCACCAGCTAAAAGGTCTCCCACCTGTGCACCACACAGGCCTCAGACACATCTTTCCCTAAAACGTCCATCATCCTAATGAACAAAGTTACAGAAAATGCTAGAACCAAAATTAAGACAGCCATGTAGATACTGCTTCAAATAAACCCAAATAAAATTAGTTAACTGGGATGGCAAGCAACATCAATCTGCTGGTCTATAAATAAGTAAGAAATTATTTGAGATGATCAGACTTCTTGCTCCCTCTACTTTGGGAATTCACAGCATCCTCTGCTTTAGCTCAGAGATCAGCATGAAAGAGCTCCTAGTTCAGTGGTTCCTTCACTGTATATGCTTCCTCTTCCCCTTCCCTGGCTACTGCTTCACCTGGTCTTTCTGTATTCTGAGACTCCCTCTTTTTTCCTTGCTGTCTCGTTTTTAGTTCTCTCTACAGAAACCATTTTCTCTTCTAAAGCAGCTGTGTTCCTTAATCCCAAGACCCATGCCCTGAAAACCAAGGATCATACCAGGAATGTCAGCAGTTACAATAATAGTAACCATTACCATAATAGCAATACCAATAGTTCTCATCTGCAGTGAAGGATATCGAGGGTGATTGTCCAGGACAGTTGGCCAGTGAGAATCTTCAACACATGAATGAAGACCTGCAAGTGCCATAGCTGGCAGGCAGCCCGGCCCTCAGGTATGCCCCAGGTATGGGGAGCTCTGTGCGCATTTTCAGGGACACAACGACAGAGAAATGCCATGTGTCGTGTCTCCTGCTGATTGGGCCTGAGCAGACATGACTTCCTTGCAGCAGAGCTGTAAGGTCATAGACGTGAATAAGATGGGAAAGATCTCAGTCACTCAGTCCCTGTCCTGGTGTGAGTGCCGGGTTGCCGCTTAAGTCCATGGGTGAAGCCCCGTGAGCAGCCGCACGCTGCGCTTGAGGAGTGATGCTGCCTGCCTAGATGTGGTCTGCCTGGATGCTGCCAGCTTCGGCATGAGGGCGCCCAGGGCCGGCTCCAGCCATGTGGCAAAGCAGCCGCAGGGCTGAAAAGCAGCTGACAAGTGCAGCTTTCTAGTGGATGACTTACTGGATTTCACAGAGTGCTATGCCTCAGGGATTTCCTCAGGCAGCCTTGCTGGATGGATGGGAGGAGGGAGCTGAGCAGCCTCTGCTATCTATTGAGGGGGTACAAATCTCTAACTCAGCCATGGAGACCCTAAGAGTCCCAAAAGAGTCCTTCTCTCCTGCCCTTAAAAAGCTTCATCCATTGCGTGGTGATTTTTTTATAATGTCCCACCTGCAGAGCGGTGAGTTAAGGAAGAATCATAGAAGCATAGAATAGTTCAGATTGGAAGGGACCTTTAAACGTGATTTAGTCCAACTCCCTGCAATGAGCAGGGACTGCTTCATCTATGTCAGAGCCCGGACCAGGCATTAAGAAAACCTTCCTGTCTGACCATTCGAGAACCACTCTGGCAGTCACACTCTCAGCATCTGAGCTGGGACCAAGGCCTCTTCACAGTGAGCGGCTCCAGTGAGCTGAGGGGTGCCCCGCTTGACTCACTACACACACCACACTCCCACAGTCAGACCAGGTTTCATTACTGGCTCGATCCCAAATTTCCCATAGATGAATGTCTCAATCCTTAAAATAGTTTAATCACAGTGGAATGATTAAATTATTACAGCTCAAGCTGGGTGACTCCAGGAGGGATCCCGAGCAAAGGAAACCCTGGGATTTTATATGTTTTCAGTCTAAGCATGATAATCTGGGGTTTTCCAGCTCAGCCACCAGCTCCTGCTCTGTTTGAGTGTTTGGTCCCACGGCTGCGCCACAAGTCCGTGTGCCCTCTTGCCTTTGGCTCCCACCCAGAGCTCAGCCTACAGCTGGCACTGCAGCTGCACAGCGAGTTACCTGCACTGACTGTAATCCTTGACACAGCGATTGGGCATCTACCACCTCCCTGGGCAACCTATTCCAGTTGAAACTGGGCAAGTCTGTGGCTTGCAGGTCCTGCTGTAAAAATCCCCCAAATCACCCGACAAGCGAAAAAAGTGCAAAGATGTGTTTCTTTTAAAAATCTCAGGGTTTTTAAGCAAGCCTCGTGACTGGTTTTTTTTTTTTGGGGGGGGGGAATATTACATGCATGTCAGTTCGCTGTCCATGTAATACTCCCTTTAAAATGATGCTGAGACTCTAAGGGTTTGCATCCATACACATGGAAAGTTAAGTTTGGCAGAATAACAAGAATGATAAATGAAGTGAATTTACAAGTTTTTCTCCTTAATTCCCATTCCATTATCCCCACTTCCTCCCTGCCCAGAGCTGCCTGCTTAGACTCTCACCTTTACCTGCAGGTGCAGTTTGAAAGACAACTAATGTCTTCGTGAAATCTGTGAGGAGCCTGTTGTGGCCTCATTAAACAGGAACCACTTGATACGGGGGAGTATTTTCAAGTTTCACTTATTTATGAATTTGAAGGATTAAAAAAAAATTATTGAAGTGTTCTAATATCATCTTGTTCAGCTGGTGACAAGAGAATTCGGAAAAGATTCAGATTGCACTGAGGGGTTGTATTATTTTATGGCAAGGACAGACAAATTAAATGAAATCACCAAGTGTTGGTAAGGTTGTTTTGTTTTTTTTTTTTTTAAAAAGCCACTCACTAGAAATCAGCCTAATCTTAAAGTTTTATAAAGTATATGTTGTCATATGGTAATAGGGCCTAGTCAATATGTTAACTTTTCATCCTTGTACAACTGAAACATTACTGCACAAATCATGCACAGAAAATTCCGTATTTGCAGTGGGATGTAACTACTATCTAATTTAGCAGCATTTCTTTTCAATTATCCCTTTGCTTTCCTCCTCACGAGCCCCAATGAATTTTTTCCCTTACAAGTATCTCTCCATGGCAGCAGTGAGAGCCAGCACAGGGAGCCATGGAGGGGCACCTTGTGCCCTGCCAGCACCCAGGGCACCAATGCTACCTGCACTGCCTCACCAAGCTTCTGCCCCTGCAGCAGGTGGGTTTGGTGGCTGTTTGGCACATCCACAGGCCGCCACAGGGCTGTGGGGTCCCCACCCTCCTCAACTTCCTAGAAGTCTTCCAGAAGCTTTGGTTGTTCTAGTTTCATAACCTGATGAATGGTTGGAAAATTCAGAGCTGGAGTTGTTTTGCCTGCATATATGGAACGTGGGAGCTGAGGAATAGGTGCCAGAAAGATAGAAATAGCAACAGGTTGTTAATCTGTGGCATCTCCCTTTGCTAGTGGGAGATATTGGAAAGGGCTGAGAAGCAAGGACAAAGGGTACCTGGCCTGTGTCCCTGATGTTACCCGCAGCTTTTAAAAAGATGATTTCTCATCCCTTTCCTTGCTGCCATTCCCTCTGGAGGCCAGGTGGCATTACTAGATGAGTGGTCCCACAAGGGGTGGGGATCCCAGGGATGTCCAACTGTCCCAGGTCTGGTGTCTTGACACTGTGTTCCAGGTGGCTATGCAGTGCTGCAGCCCATACCACAGCCTTGCTAATGCTGGGGACATGAAAGCAGTATCTCCATTGTCCTATCACCTTTCCTAAAATGCAAACAAAGCCCTCAGACCTCTGCTTACCCTCAAACTAGACTTAAATTGGCAAGAAGCTTAAAAAATTATTGTTGGATTGGACTGAAGCATGTTGCTGAAACCCCACACAATCAGTGTCCTAACAGAAGACTGATTTCTTTAGGGAACCAGGCTGAAAACATGATTAACCAGGCAGTGCTGCCATGAAAGACTGTGCCTGTGGGGTCTGGCCAGGCTGGATGCTGGCTGGAAGAGCTGATGCATCATTATCAGAGAGCTGACCCCCTTCCCCCCCTCACACACACACACGTGTGTGCACACATACACACCCCTACACAGAGCACAGGGCCTGGCATGGGGATGAGAACCACACCAGACACCACATGGCTGTCACAAGGCTGTCACAGCGCATGGGCAGAGCTGGAGGCTCATCTCCACTGGCTTGGGACTGGAGATGTTGCAGAGCTTCACAAACAGGCAGCGTTTTGATGCACAGAAGGAACAAAAGAAAAAAAAGCAATTATATTTTCATCTCAAGTTGAACCAAAAAAGAAACTCTTAGGGTTTTTTTAGGAATTGTTCTGTGGTGGAACAAATGCATTTCATGTATGCAAAATGCAGTGATTTATTTTCTAGGTATCCAAAAGGCAAATCCCTTGAGGGTGCAAAATGGATGCAGTCCCCCCAGTCCAGTCAGAACACTCCATGCCTTTCCACAACCTCCTGGGAAAAGAGGCTGTCTCACTGAAAGAGAAACTACTTCCCAAGTGCAGAAAACCCTCAGGACTCAAGTAACTACAAAACCTGCACATTTTCCCTTTGTCCATCCGTCATGGCTGTTGTGCCCCTGCCCCAAGGCTGCAGGCAGCAGCATGGGATCGCAATCAGCGTTGGAATCATCAGGGCTACTCTGGATGGGGCTCCCATCCAGGTGAGATACCAGTGGTATTCCAGCCCACAGAAATCATGAGCTCATCCACTGCCTGCACCGGTCTGGCTGAATTTTCAAGTAGTGTCCCCACATTTTTGCTGTATTCTGTATGACTTTGTTTTGCTTGTACAACAAGTATGGGTGCTGCATTGTGAAAACACAAGCTGTTCCTCTATTTTTCCTTTTCTCTTTTTTCCATGATTTGAAGTGGTGTTCTTTTCAAAGCAGACATGTTGTTGGGGAAAGGCTCCAGTCTCTCTCCACCAGCACGTGGCATCTCCCTGGTGCAAACGAGATGCAGATATACAAATAACATCAGTCTCCACAGCTGGTGGTCAGCTGCCACACTGAGGCCTAGGCCAGGACTAATCCACTTCAAGGCTGTATAAATGCAGCCTGCTAGCCCACTGTCCTTCTCTACAGACCTCCTTGTTATCATTTTCCCAGCTCCCTGCCTCTGTACTTGTGCAGGTCTGCTCCAAGCGTCCCTGTGAGTGTGCAGGTGCCTCAGCAGAGCTTGGGCAGTGCAGAAACATGATCAGGTTTCTTACTGAGCATCCAACCCGTGCAAAACCTTTTCGGTCTCAGCTGAGCTGGATGGGGCTGAACTGATGATTATTGTGCTTTTCGAAGGGCCGATGAGCAGGGCAGACCACAGAAAGGTACCTGAATATTTAAGCTCCATGACCCCATTGCATACGAGCATACCCAGCCTGTTTGGGCTGATGGACTAAATCTCTTTGTATTAAGCATTAATGAAAACATGTGGCATTGCTATTGGAAAAGAAGGATTATGGACTTGCTGGGGTTTAATATCAGAAGGCAAAGGTTTAACATTATTTTGCTTCCTTGACTAATATTATGCAGGAAAGCAAGCTATGACCTTGATACGTAATGTTGCTGCTACCTGAGACTCACAAAATCTCTGGGACGGTCACAGTGCAGGCATAAATATGTATGTTGCATCAGCAGCAAATGTAGATGTTTTGATAAGACATGCAGGCTAAGGACTCCAATGTGGATTCCTCTGACTAAAACTGAGATGTGGCACTGTTTGAGCCGGTAGCTCCAGGCCCTCTTCAAAATGGATGGGGAGAGGAGAAGTGGGCACTCCTAGGATGCAATTTATCTGACTTGGATCAGACCTGCCTTAGAATAACACGAGGCCCACAGAGACCGTTTGGATAAGTAGCTCAGGTACAGACTCAGTGAAGTGGGTGACTTTGATTAGGTTAGTCTCATATCAGGTGAAAAAATTATTCAAGACCTTCTAGCACAAAACTAGGAGAGGAATTGAAGGTAGGAAGCAAGGCAAGATTCTGGCTCTCTTGCTGTTAGTTTGTCCTGTTCAGCTTAGGCTAAGCACAAAACCCCTGCAGTGCCCTAGAAGGGAGATACTGTCTAACGGGAGGAAGAAACAATGGGATGTGTCATAAAGTCCCTGCCCCCTCTGTTGTCAACCGAAAATCCACTCAGCCCAGATAGTTTTGTGGGATTTTAAGCACAGACAGGAAAGGTGGGTCATGAACTTGGGGAGGTGTTTGCACACAAACTCGCGCCTTACTTCAGTGGCTGCTGTTCAAGATCTTCCTACAGCTGGCTTCAGCACAATCAGTGGGTTTGGCTTTCTATGGCTCAGGTACATCTCAAGCAATGATTATTTTCTTCCTTAGACCCAGAGGCCTTTTTCTTAAAATAGGCTTTTAAAAATAAATCCTTCTCTCAGCATAGCTGCTCCAGCCCAGCAGCTGTGAGCAGGTCTCGACCCCCGATCTCACTGTCTGAGGACGGATTCCCCCCTGCAGAATACCTGTAATTCAAGCATTTGATTTTTCCCAGTAGGGAACCATTTCTGCAAATGAAGCCCATTTGTGTAATGAAACATCAAGTAGTTCATACAGGGATACAGAACAGTCATATAGGGAAAGAGCTCTCAGATGAAACGCTGTGCCAGGAAAGATTTAATCGTAGTTACCATACAATATTAAAAGAAAAGAGAAAAAAAACCTAAGACTGCAGGAGCAGGCTGTTTTCATTTCCCAGCAATTGCACAGCAGCAAAGCTACCTCAGCGCTCAATAAGCTCCTACTGGCACTAATTGGCACCCTTGCTGGTGGGTCTGAGTGGAGGAGATGAGGTCTGAACAGATTGCAGGGGCAGACCAGCTCCCACACCTCCTTGTCTGCAGGCAAGATGCGGAGAGGCAAGATGCAGGCAGCCACTTGTGCTCCACACTTGGCAGCAGGCTGCAGCCCTGACCCCTGGCAGCTGTCATGACATTCTGCAAAAGAATGTCCTCGGATATGAAGAAAGCAAGTGTGCGCACAGCCATGCTGATATCAGATGGGGGACTCCCACCAGGAATTTAAATGTAGTTAGCAACTTTGAGGTGTGCAGGGACACCTACTCCTTGGGGAGAGCAAGTGTATAGATACCTGTATAGCTCAGAGCATCTGCTTCAGTGCTTTCTTCCTTGAGGACCTCAAGAAGCCTGGAGTTCCTCCCCATCTTATTTACTAGTAGCATCCAAGATGACCAAAAGCTTTTCCCAAGCTAGTGTTTGCACTGTTGTTTTCTACATTTCTTGCTTCCTATGAACCTCCCTTTCTCTCTTTACTCACTACATTTGCTACTGTTGTCCGTGACAGAGTCTAGAGTTTTTCACGTGGAGATCAAGTTTATTACTGACTCAAGTGAGCCTTCAGCTAGGGTCACCTAGGTTCTTCATTTGGCCGGAGCCTGAACCAGTCCTTTCTCTATGCTGTTTCTGTATCTGTTCCAGGGTGATGCCTAACATGGGTGCTTAATGAAGCAGACAGGAAATTTTATGAAAAAAAGAATAAGCTTTTGAGATTTCCTATTTTGTTTATTCTTATTTTTCAAACAACAGTTGATTGAACTGAAATGCTTGATACAGTTTATACAGAGTTCCCTTGGTACTGGAATTACACAGAAGTGTGGGTTTTAGACAGATGATTCTTTGGCTGCGAGACTATGGGCTTGTATATGTCTGCACCTCAGACATTTAGATGTTCCCATTCCCTTCAGTGGCAAGTGCTTACTCTTTCTTGGGTCATTTGTCTATTCAAGGTATTTCCAGAGTGTCTTAAGATACTTCCAGGAGTTCACTAGATATTGAGAGTAGACTAGGTGTGCTTTCATTAGCTGCAAGTACTGCACTAACACATAGCTCTCCAAACCCAAATCCTGAAGAAGGCTTATCTGAAACTCCTCAAGGGTTAAGACATTTTTTCGATGAAATTCTGCAGAGTTTAGAGCATACCCAGCCCTGTGATTAACCAAACAATCTGAGCAGGTTTGCAGACCTACCATAGACAGTGCAGAAGGAGGGAAGTAGACAGATGCTAGCAAGGTTGCACAGAGTTTCAGCTCTTCAGCTCTTTTTATAATTTTTTAGAGAATCAACCTTTGGACTATATCTCCCCTTTCTGAAAAGGTTTTTAAGGCTGAAGAATAAGTCTATCACTGAAAGAAATGGTAGTAAGACAGCGCATATATAAAGAAGTCATTGCTAAGGCTCACTGCGAACTTTGAGTCCAGTTTGCCTTAGAACAGCAACTTGGGTTTTTTGAAGAAACTGTACTATGAACACAGAAGCACTCTGTCAAAAATGTCAACCTGTTGCCAAATATCTCCCAGCCAAACCTAGGTTTGGGATTTGTTTTTTTTGGGAGGGGGGCAGGAAGGGGAGAGTGTATTCACTTGTGTATGTTTGTGTTTTGTGGGTTTTTTTTTGGTTTGGTTTGTTGGTTTCTTGGGGTTTTTTTGTTTGTTTGTTTGTTTGTGAGTTGTGTTTGGGTTTGTTTTTTGTGGGTTGGGTTTGTTTTGTTTGTGGTGGTGGTTGTTGTTGTTTCTGACAAGGAAAAAAAAGAAAGAAGTGTTCCCATGGCTAAAAATTATCTCTGCAGTAGCTCTGTGTAATTTCTGGAAATGCAGACTCATATATGAAGGATATCTTGCTATGCCCAGTAAGTAAATTTGTGAATGCATCAGCAATAAAAACTCCTGAGTTGTAACACAAAATTCTTGCAGTAAGGCGGAGAGAAAAGAGTAGAATCTGATTGCCCAATAAGCAATTTATTTTTGTATGAAAATGGTAATTCCATTCCTAATGACTATGTAAGCAGAAGTACTTATGACAGCTACTTTATTTCTACAATAAGAGGCTTCTTGGGACTGGACAGTTGGTAGAATAGGAAAACTGCCTTGGATACATTAGTATTTGTCTGCCTGCCTATTATTTTAGGTGGTCAGAAGGGCCCTTAGAAAGATGGTCTCAGTAGTAGCATCATAGAATCACAGAATATGCTGAGTTGGAAGGGATCCATCAGGATCATCAAGTCCAGCTCCTGGTCCTGCACAGGAAACCCCAAGAGTCACAGCATGTGCCTGAGAGCGTTGTCCAAACTCAGAGACACTTGGTGCTCTGACCACTTCCCTGGGGAGCCTGTTCCAATGCCCAACCACCCTCTGGGTGAAAAACTTTTTCCTACCTAAACCCCCCGACTCAGTTTCCTGCTATTTCCTCGAGTCCTGTCAGTGGCCATGAGAGTGAAGAGATCAGTGCCTGCCCCTCTGCTTCCCTCCTGAGGATACTGAAGGTCTCGCCACAATCTCCTCTTCTCCAGACTGAACAAACCAAGCTGCTCCTCGTAAGACTTACCCCCACCCAACCTTCACCATCCTCATAATTCTATTACCTGTTCTTTCTCTCAGGGAGGTCTGTGCTTGCTCCTGGCATAGGATGGGATGGGATGGGATGGGAGGGAACAGGGCTGGGTATCACTGCCTAAGCCAGTGTGGTGTGGTCCAGCACTGGGGCCTGCCCTTAGGTCTCTCCCCAGCTCTGCTTCCTCATCCAGCTCCTCTGCTCCCATCCCAGCTCTGCAGTGGGGTTTCTGCCATGTCCTCTCCTGAGCCCCAGAAACTGCTGTCAGTCCTCTGTCAGGTATCCCAGTCCCCACATTGGATGCTGGCTCCCAGGAGATGGAGCCCCCGTCATAGCTGAGGCCAAATGATAAGCATAAGAAAGGTTTAAGATCCTATCTTCGTATCATTTCAATGCAGAGGCTTTGATTCAGTATGGTGTGTGCAAAAAAAAAATTAAATTATCAATAATTGCTTTTCAGGTAAAATAACCATGCTGGCAAATAGTATTTCGACTTTAAAATGGATAATAAACACATACCATAAATAAAGCTATTTGTTTTACATGCATTACATGTCCATGGCAGTAGATGATACCAAACCTATTAAAGTAGTATCAATCAGGCACTGTAAAAGGTTTATATTTAGCACATCTCATTTTAGATTAAACAGACTCTGCTCTCAATTACCCCGTAATTACCTAGAGGCATGAAGGCATGTACACAAAGCTACAGCAAAGCAACTGTGAGCACTGGCTTACTTTGCTGTTGGTAAACTTCATTTTGTCAGGATTAATTGGCAAGTAGGCTGGTGATGAACACATGACAAGCACAACACTCAATAATGCTTTAATAAAGTGATGGAAGCAAATGTTTTCCATCAAACCTCTTCAGCACAGGAAATGTGATTAATTAAGCACATTCATCTAATTACTGTATGAATTCTCAGGAGGTAAATGTATACTCCAAGGCAGATACACTGAGTATGATTCCAGAGGCTAGGTTCAATTTGGTTTTATGTGGTGTTTTTATGTAAATATTAAAAAAGGTTTTTTTTAAAAAGAGTTCTTAATCCTGATTGATTTCCAGCACTGGATCAAAGCAGATTCTGTTCACCTGCTAATGGCTGATCTTCCTTCAGAATAATTCTCTGTCTTTTCTATTATCTCCAGTGAGACTGAGCTTTAGGAAAAATGCAGCCACCAAAATGTTTGTTGGATGTTGGCTGTGTCTTACAAGCCTTCTCCTTTCCTTTGCATTAATAGTGGGTGTTCAGGGCTGGAACTGCTTTTCTAATTAGCATCAGCAAGTGAAGGATACCAGCTCCAAATTGTGTCTGTTCAGTACCGCCTGGGCATAAACCCTTTTAAAAGCAGGAGACATAATATCTCTATCACTGATACAGGCATAGCATCCATTCATTCCACAGCCAAGCAAGGGAAGCCCATGGGCATGGCAGCTTTGGTGGCAGCAAGTGGCATCCCACTCTGCCCACCACTGCCAGCCCAGCTTTGTCCCGGGGCTGCCTCCCAGCACCCAGCAGAATTTGCTTCTGTAATGGAAATTTTCATTATGCTTGGGACAGAAGAAGCAGGAACTGCAGGAACAGTTCAGCCAAGTGACCCAAGGGGCACTAACCGCTGCTGAATCTTCCCTTTGTCCCAGCACAGCCTTGGACTGCTGAGGGGCTGAATTCGCTCCCCAGCCACAGAGTGGTCCCAGCTGCAAGGTCACAGAGCAGAAGGCTGAAGGTACAGGGATGCAGGGCACAAACAGACGCACAATCACAGCAGTGCCTTGCTGTGGCTTTGTGGAGAAACACCAAATATTTGGGGTAGTGAAGCTGGGGAGAGGGAGACCAAAGCTAGCAGTGAGGAAATAGCCATGTCAAATTCCCACCACTTCTATCAGAACTGCTTCCGATCCATCCCCCTCTCCCTTGCCCCTGGGAAAACCCATGCCTTGTGCCTGTATCCTTAAAAGGATCATTGCCAGGCTGTACATATCCAACTATCAATTAACTTCATAAATGCCCACTGTCCATATAACTGTCCTGAGCTGCTAAGGTGACTAACACCAGGGCTGCTCACCATCACAAGTCCTGCCACATTTGCCTCATTAAACCTTGGACTTTACTGATACATTAATTTTAGGGTTTTACAGCAACCTAGTCCATAGTGCATTTAAAGTCAACAGAAAGACTCTGCCTGACTTCTGTGGGCTTGGATTCCTTCCAAGGGAAATATTTTCCTACTTAAGTAACTCTGAAACAAGGCGATCATACCAACCAAAAAAAAAACCCCAGCCCTGGAATGTTTCATTTAAAAATATGTTGTTGACAACAGAGAGCAAGGAGACCCTAGCACTGGGGATGTATTTTTAATATTGCTTCAATTAAATGCTTCAGATTAATCAAATACTTGCAAAATAAACCTGTTTGTATTTATGGCCTTCCCAGCTATGGCTGGGGAGGGATGGGGGTAAGTGCTGAGAAATTCTGGTCCAAAGGAAACAACTCAGGAAAGCAAAAGCTTTCTCAGGCAGCCAGGCAGCTTGCTGACTTCCCTGAGAGAGGCAGGGAGAGCAGAGGCTGGGGGAAGAGCCATAATATGATGCAGTCCTGGAGTGCTGTATGAAGTATCCGCCACGTTGATGTGACCTAACATGTCGCAATTCCAGATTCCTGCAAAGGTCTGGGGACCTTCCAGAGCATTTCAGTAAGGGGAACTGTACCTAGATGAACAGAACCAAGAAGGCATCCCCACAAGAGAAGGTAGGGCTCTGTTTGGCCTTTATTTGTTGACAGTAGTCCTGGGAGGCTCCCACACACCCTAAATAGTTCATCACGCATTGCTGATGCACCACAGGTATATACAGCAGCAGCAGGTGAATATACCTGTGGGTAGGTGGATATCTGAGAGGGCTTTTGTAATCATTCCTGCAATGTAATCAGTGCTCTGCCCTCTGCTTAGTGCATAATAGCTCCTTTTGTCATGCCAGCAGGATGATTAGTGCCACTTCAGCAGTATGAGCCCAGTCACACAGGGTTGGAGCAGCCAGGTGACTCACCTGGGACACCTGTTGGCTCCTGCCAGTGATAACCAGACAGTGTGGAGGAGAAAACCCTTGCAGTGCTCCAAGAGGGCAGGGTTAGCCCCTGCCAAAGCATTCGATGACAGACCAAGATTCAAGCAACATCAAGTGAAACCCAAGTCTGCAGAAGTATCATGAGATGTTTAGCTACTAGGACCATTGTTTGGGAAGGCCGCATGAGAGAGAGGTGCTACATGGGCACCGGAGAGCCTGCAATCATCTCTTGATTCTCAGGTAAAGGAGAGGTCTAGTGTAAACTTGTCCACCGTATTTCATAAATCAAACCTGTACATGGGTACTCCAGAGTGGTTGACTTGGTTCCTTCCATCATGCTCTCTTTGTGTTTGTTTTGGCTGTGACTTGGAACACCAGATTTCTGTGTGTCCTGCTGGGGTCTGCAAATCCTCTGGCATCTTCATGCTAAAAATAAGCTGAAATTGCTGCTTCCCTTTCTTTGCGATTTGGACATTTTTGTCTTCTACTCACTGTCCAGATATGGGCATTTCATGTGTGGCCAGGGCCTGTAAAATGCTCTGGAGGGACCTCTGCACTGTGTTTTCTCAGATATGGGGTACCTGGGAGACAGACAGCAATCAAACCATCACTGGAGCATAGTGAAGGGACAAGTGAAACAGTTAGGATGTGGGCTGCAAAGCCACAGTTTTTAACTTGGGTTTGGAAAGGGCAATCTCAGAGTTCACCTCACTGACCTACACTTATAGACAAGGAGCTCTTCTCTCCCAACACGCATTTAAAGTGTGGATATCAAGGTAATTGATCTGCCATTTTGAAATACCATGGAAATTGTTGCTTTGTGACAAAGGCACTGTGTGCCTAGGACACGTCCCATGTTCTTACCCTCCTTTGCAACAACTGTGTGGTGGCCAGGTGGGGACCTTTCTTACAAGAGGTGCCATTGAGCTAGGTCCCTGTCATGCAAAACAACGGGAAGACAGTATCACAGTCCAGGAAACTGGATCTGTGTCCTCTTGAGCGCATATTAGTATGGGAGGAAAATAACAGAATAAGTGATGAAGAACTTGAAAACACAAGAAACAGCAGTTGCCCTTCCTAGCCCTGCCAGTCTCACCACAGGGGTATGAAGGGACTGCCTCAGGAGATACAGCCTTGTTTGCAGCCCTGGGAGTATTTCTAAGGAAGGAGGTGACCTACAACCTTGGTCAACAGAGACCAGTATGTCTCCTGTAGCTGCAACCCAGAAAAAAAGTCTCTATTGATAAAAGAAAAAGCCATCAATAACAAACATGAGGATCTGTTTGAAAAGTCAAAATATAATAGAAGATACTGACTCAGGTCCTCCCTCATCTATATAGCAATTCAGTGTTGGGATGCGTGTGGGGCTGGGACTGGCAGGATGTGGGCTAAATGTGGTAGCAAGAGGGTCCTGCCCTGGAATCCAACTGAGCTCAGGTATAAGCAGGAAAAGGCCTGGAGAGGAGGCACTTCACACTGAAAATCCATATTCACATTTCTCCAGTTTGCCTCAGTTTCACTTTCTTCCCACAGCTGATGGATTAGGTCAGTCCTTTAGAGAAAACAGCCTACACGCAATTGTGAAAGCATCCTCTCTTGTTTGTCCATATCCAGCTGTCACGGTTTCTTAAATATACACCAGCATATGGGCAAAATGCCATTTTGATGAAAGAGAGTAATACACAGAAGGGCTGTGAACTGAAATCAAGTATGGGCTTTTGGAATAACTGGAATATCTGGACAAGGAAGGATTACTAGATGCTGCTCGTGCCATTTCTAAGGTGACTAAGGCAGCATGTTATTTCCACCGCGTTGCTAAAGCATATTATTTATCAAATATATCCTACAATTTTTATACAGTGAGAAATGGCTAGAAATGTGCATGCTTTCAGAGTGCTGATCTGAATGGAAAAGAAATAGTTTCTCATCAAAAACAAGTCAGAGGTGTCTCACAATGCCTAGAACCAGATTTTTCCTAGAATTAACTGTGGACGACCCAGGCCAAACACTTACTTCTTCCCCTTTCTTGTGTGTGTGAGCAAAACAGGGCCCAGACTTTGACAGTAGGTCTGAGATTCCGAAAGAGTATAAAGAACATATGGACCATAATCTGGCTAGGATTTTAAAAAAGACACCAGGGTCCCACTGGTAAATCAAATGGCAATTTTGAGATCACTAATCCGTAACTTCAAATATTAAAAAATGAAAATTACAGAAAGATGTTCAAGGCTACTATAGTTCAAAGCCCACCTTGCTCAAGGAGACTCTTCACAGTACAGAAAGTAAATAATCATGTATTTCCCTGTTACAGTCAGACTGTCCTTTTGTGGTTTGGCAAATCACAGATTTCTCTAAATGTTTAATACTGCTGTCCCTGGGTTTTTTTCTGGAAGACTACAAACTGCAGAAGAAAAATGATTCAGGATGCCAGATCTGTGTGACATACAACTCTAGAACAGTAAAAAAATGGATGCTAAATTAGAGAAGCTCAAGGTTGACCAAGGATTTAATAAAATTTGGTAAATATTGAGCTCAGGGTAAGAATATAACATTTATGTCGGGTGAACTACTTTAAAATCCGGGCGATAGTTCTGATCAAAAACGAGACAATGATTTGTCAGGCTTCCTACCCAGAAGAGCAGTCATTCATTTCTAGTCCAGCAGTTCAAAGACAAAGGTGTGCTAAGTTGGCTTCTTGACATTTGAGAACAGAAGCTGTCTTCGAACCCAGCATGAGAAACAAGATCAGCCTTTCCAGATTAGAAGGAAAGTATTAGTGAAGCACCAGAGGGTTCAGTGTGGAGTCTTTTCAATAGTGGCAGGCTTGGATGATAATGTTGAAAGCACAAGCTGCCAACTATATAAGGCAGGATGAATGAAGCATTAATTTATTTATTGCTTAAATGTCTCAGCTGATGGTGAAATACTGTTCAGGATAGGCTGCTATAAAACAAGGTTTCTTGGAGGAAGGTCGCAATATACAGCGAGAGTATCCAAAACAATAAAAAGAAGGATTTTTAATTGCCATGCGAAAATTTCCAAAGCCTTCAGCTAAGTATATCTGCAAAAAGAATAAGAAACATGAAACTCGGTGACCTGGCCCAAAGGAAAACGGGGTACTTTATTGCTAATATCAGAAATACCTCACCAGGTATATAATATATAAGAAAAGGGTGTGGTAACATTTGCAGACCTGCTAGTAATCAGAAGGCAACTTTATCTCACAGTTTGGGCATTTTCTACAGATTCTATATTTTTCTTTTTACCTACTGCCAAATCTTGGACTAACCAAGGGCAGATTTCCCACGAGACCACACAATTATGTGTGTGTATTAGCCACTAGCTCTGGAATTGCATTGATCTCTTCCTTTATTTTTTTCCTTGAGTTATTTCATAAACAAGATCACCCAGCAGCAGATAGCTAGATAGCCTCCATGGTGTCATTTTAGTATGCAGGCACTTCAGAAGAACGGTGTCTCAACACTTTTCATCTAATAATTTTAATTTGTTTGTTCAGCAGAGGGTGTAACAAGCTGTATGGCAGAGACTTAATCCAGAAAATGCTAATCCATCAGGTCAGGGCCAGAGTGCTCTGTACTGCTTTGGCCTCAGCTCTAAGGAGAGCTCAGTTTGGCGATCTGGGTTCCCAGCACCACATGCTGCAGAGGGGTGCTACCATGCCTGCTCTGGAATGTGGGCCTCCCCTCAGGTGAACCAGGTCTCTCTGAGGTGCAGATCAGCTGTGCTCCCTTCACTGTGATGTAGATACACTACTTTAACATGAAATAAGAACTTGGGCTTTTACATGACAATTCCAATTGTTCAAGATGAATTAGTAAACAAGAAAAAAAATCAAATATCTAAATTTTTTTTTTATTTGACTGTGGTCATGAATAGCAAAGTGCAAACTTCCTACAAAATCAGCTGACCAGCTATCCTCCCAGATGAACCAGATCAACATAATGCTGTGCATTTGTGGTGTCTTTTCTTCTTTGCTCAAAGATCCTACGGAAAAAGCTCTGCTGGATTTGAAAAAACTACAAATAAGCTGAGTTCAAATGCTGACTAATCCCACACCGCCTTGGTACACTTATCTACAAGCAATGATTGGTTTCTAACACAGGGGAAGCCAGAGCCCATGGTGTGTACCTCTGATGGGCTCACAGGCTGCTAAGAGGGATGCTAAACACTGTCCATGCTCTGTGCGGTCAGTAACAGTAAGCACAGGACTTACTATTTGAAATACATTAATGAAAGGCAGAATAAGAAAACAAAAACTCATCTGAGGGCCGCAATGAGAAATTGCTGCCCATCAAAAGTTAAAGTAAGTCATAGAGTTTGGGTACGTGCTGCTCACCTGAGCCCAGGCAAGCTGGTGTTACTGTGCACCAACCTTCTCCAAAACAAGCTATCTTTCTACAACTACCTCATACCGGGTTCTCCTGACTTCAAATTCAGGCTGCAAGAGGCAGACAGCCTGACTGGGGTGTGCATACCCTAAGCTCAGGGACCAAGGGCACCCAAACGAGGCACAGCAGGAGTCCAGCTGTTTGTTCAGCACCATGTTTACCCAGATCCAGGATGGGCAAGAGGACACGTCCTATGCCCTCCCATGTGCAGGGGTGTGCAACCATGTTTGAAAACATGCAGTTTTTCCTTTTTCTCCTACTAGCAGAGCACTTGTAAGTCACACTATAGCAGCTTCTCTCGTTTTGTCCAGGTACATAGTAGTCATTCCAGTCCCTATCAGCTCTGAGAGATCGGGTTGGTGAGCTCGAGCTTCATCGTGTCTGTAATTCACAAGAAACATACATTCAGCTGGCTTTGGTGAAAATACTCCAATGTCAAGGCAGCTTTTGCAGAGACTCCTTTCTCAGAACACTTTCCAACAATCAGTTCAGAACAGCATCATTTATTGTCATGGCTTAATGATAGCTCAGCAACAGCTCTGCCCTGGCAGCAGGGCTGGCTGTAACAGCGCTCTCCTTCCTCTGGGCAGCTGCCAGGCACCACACTGCCTTGGCAGCACTCCAGTTTCACTCCACTTGCTGCTGAGAGCTGCCTCAGGTGTTCAAGGTAAGGGTCACTTATCAGGCTTTATACTTTCTGTGCTAGAGTGACTGACCACAAAAATAAACCTGACAGGGCATTTTTTTTTACTTGGGAAGTGATTCCAGCAGAATTTCACCTGTTTGCCTCACAAACACAATTATTTAATGCAGCCTAAAACCTTAATAATTCTGTTTGGTTTTGTGTGTGTGTGTGTGTGGTTTTTAGTTTGCGTCACTTTTGGTTGCTTGTTTTTTTTTTTTTTTAATTTCATTTTTTATTTAGGTATCAAGATCAATTCTGCTTTTCCCCATCTAAAGCTATATTTACTTTCAAAATCCAAATAAGCAAGTAACCTCCTGTTATGGCAATAGTTTGAGCTGCACTCAGTTTCTCTCTTCTACCGAAACCTGGCTTTTTCCTTACTGGAGAATGACTCAGGTGTCTCCAGCCCCTGATAGGGAAACAAGCTCTAAATCAACAAGTAGCAGTTAAGATACGTGGCTCACTGATACCTGACTTTCATGTTGCTTTTAACAACACTAACAGCCATGACTTTCTGTGCTCTCCCAGCCAGGCCATAAACCATCTGGGAGCCTGGGAAGCCACAAGCAATAGGAGGCCTGTACAAACACTGTACCTGCCTGCAAGTTTTGAAGGGGTCAGCTCCCTCAGTAATAGCTGTATTGCTCAAAGGAATAGGAAGAAGATGGGCAAAAAATTTCTGACAATGTTTTCATGTCTGGCTCATAACCACAATGTCTGAAAATGCTGATTCTGAATACATTTCTTCTGAAAAGCAAAGGAAAATGAAGTATTGAGTTAAGCTCACTGTGGAAACATAACAGACTGAAACATTTCAATCTGACATTTTCAAATACTTTAAAATCAAAGGAAGTCAAAATCAAAGGAAATCAAAAAGTCAAAAAAAATCAGTAGTTGAAAAAACTTTATTTCAGATTATTTTGCCCAATCAACAATAAATAGTCCAAAATTTAAAGGTGAACAGAGACACCAAAATTACATTTTATTACGGTTTTGAAATTTTTAAAATTTGAAAATCCTGGGGAACAGCCCTAAAGCCAACAGTCAGTAATACCTTTGCAAAAAAATAAGAATACATTTCTCTTTTATTGCTTCTGATTAGTCGGCTTTCCTCTTGCATGCAGAGGGTTCTTATTTTCCATGCTTGAGCAATGCATTTAAATTGTGGGTTTATACATGAAAACTTCGAGGTAATTTTAGATGGAGACGCGAAATAGGAACAGGGTGTTTTGTTTTTTTTTTCCTCATTGTATTTACTTAGATTACTGAACTAGTGAAAAAGGACACCCAAGGTAAAGGTACAGAATGACAACACATTTGAAGCATAGCAATTTCAAACCGTCTCTAAATTACCTCCTCCTCATGGAATTTGCCTTTGCTTTCCAGTGCTTGGAGAAAAAATGAAATTCAATAACAATTGAATTTCATTCAATAAGTGGTAAAACATGATAAAATGAACTCTGCAAAAATGAACTCAAATAATATAACTTGTATATTAATAAATTTGTGGCCTGTCAGACCAAGGGCTTCATAGCAAAACACCCTATGTATAAACTACCCAGGAAGGGTCACATCTGTTTTTATCCCCAGGATGTCAGCACAGGTGCCTGCATTGATCCCAGCTGCAGTGGTATGGCTCGGAATGAAATCCATAGGCAGAAACAATGCTGGTACTTAATCATGGAATGAGTGGAGAAATTGGATGTATGCTGCTCTGTGTGATCAGGTCACTGATGGGATGTTTTTATGGAGGAAGAGAAGATCTGGCTGCCTTGGGGGCTGGGCGCCCAAGAATGCTCCAAATCACCTTTCCTTCCTTTTTTTTGGTGGTGCTAGAAAAGCACAAATGGGGAAAACCAGCCCCTTCTGGTTCTCACACACTGGCAGCTCTTCCTTCCAAGACCCTCATTCAGTGTTTTTCACTTGTGAGAAGCAGGCAGGGAAGAAACTCAGCCTCTCTGTGCACAAGAACAGCCTGATAAAAATCCCAAATTGCTGGCATCTGGGGCAATGAAATCAGGCTTGGTACCTTTTTTTAGAAATTACCTGATTTTAAGCCTCCAGCTTACCCCCTCCCAGTGCTGCCTGCACCACAGCAGTGATGGCTGTCTCTCATCCCTTCCTTGCTGATGAACACAGACAGGGAAAGTGCTCTGAATAATTAAAAGTTATTTTTCGATGCCTTACAAATTGTGCCATCTCCCCAACAAACCACGCACCAGCTCCTCGTTTTCCTCATCCTCTTGATTCATGGCTATTTGAATTATATCCTCCTCATTGTCTCTGATTCACATCAGCAGGGACTGAGTGGTTTGGTGGATTATGGAAAACTTCAGCAGTCCAAGGGACCTCTAAGGACTGCTTCTTCCAATATCTCTAATGCCCATGGCAGCTTAGTCCCTGGGCATTTCACTGCCAAGTTAAAAATCTCCTTAATCTCTTGATCTTAAAACGCTGCATTTCCAAATATTTAAAATATTTCTGTGTGCAAGAACCTGCATCCATAACAAAAAACTAGTTGAAGAGGTTTTATTCAAGCTTTAAAGTGAATTAATTGCTTACTTTTAGACACAAAGCAAGCCTGAGAAAATTCAGGTGACAGACCAAAAAACCGATGGAAACTTAAAGTGACAAAATACGGGCTCTCTAGTTTATCAGCCTGCACTCAAGCAGCTGCAGACAGCAAGAAATTAGCTGCTTGTGGCTGTTTCAGCAAGTAGCTAAGTGCCCAGATCAAGTTTTTACTGTGAAACGATCATTTGAAAAAACTGCTTTCATATCTAGATCATATGGCATAAAAAGACGTAGTAAAAGGGAGAAACACTGTGATGGTATTTCAACCTGCCTCTGTATGGTTAGAAGGCCAATTACCAAATAAATGAGGGATATATTAAACCCACCCCACCAGTCCAGTCCCTCTGCCTGTGCTGCACATTCACCATGACATTTTGACACACAATTGATCAGTTTTGCTGTATTGCTTAAACACAGTTTTCTTGTCACATGCTAACCTGTTATTTTCTCAGTGATTTCCTCTGTGTGCTTCAGTCACAGTAAACCAAGCCAAAGGCAAATATTTACTGCCACCGTGGAGCAGAAATAGCATTTATGGCCACAGAGGTCTTAGTGAGGTGGCTGTGTAAGCGTGAGAACTATTTAAGAATTTCTAGTGGCAAAACCTTGCACAAAGTTCTCCTTTGGGTTCTCCTGAAGTTTTATCTCAGGAGGCTGTGGCTGCCCATGCCGAGTCTCCATGGGAGCTGCTTTGGGGCCCTCTTCTCTCTGCTCCCTGTGACACCTGCATACATGTTCTCCCAGTGGTCTGGGCATCTGGGCCTCAGCCTGTGTTGACAAGCACTGGTCAAAGCAGTGACAAAGCCAGGAGGTGGCCCTCCTTGTCCATCCATAGAGCTAAAAACTGTTCTTCTGTGCAAGTAGTCATTACCACAACCCCTATGTCTTCTTCCTTTACACTTGGCAAATGTGATTCCCAGCTTTTTTTGTATTTTTGCTAGTTTTCCTAGCCAAGCTCCCCTCTTTGCATTCCTACAGAGGCCTCACGTTTCCTTCTTTATCAAGCATCAGCAACAGATTTTAACTTCTGTGGCCCTGCAATGCAAACTTTTGTGAAGGCCGTATAAATACATATGGGCCATGACTCCTGCTGAAGTGAAGACACATCCCAGCATTAATTTCAGATAGTTTTTAAACAAAGGCTTCAAAGATGTCTTTTGCAGTTAGGCTCCAAAGTGAGGATGGAAGCTCCAATTTCTATCCTCAGTGCTGGAACATTCCATAAAATCCCTGCTTCTCCTCACAGCACATGGGGAGACTCTGAAAGTCAGCCACCTAAAAACAAACAACATGAAATGTTGTGCTCCTTCCAGGCAGCTAGGTACTCAACACTGTTAAGGATCTTTGGCCATGAATCCTCTCTTGGACTGAAGTCCCAGAGCTAGAAAAAAGGAGACAGCACATCCAGTAGTAGGCGATGGTAATGTGAGCAGAAGTGAGCAGGTTCAAGTCCCACACTCTTCCTGATCCGAAGCAGGCATCTGAACACACACTTCCTGATCCGAAGCAGGTATTTGAACCCCGATTTCTCTGGAAAATTCTCCAATCACTGGGCCATTGAATAGCTTTTTACAAATGATAAAATGCCCATGGTAGTTGTTTCACTGCACATAAAAGAAAAAAATTACATATTAAGCTGTAAGCAAAGTTAAAAGGGATTACAACAAGACACTTAATCCTCTCAGATAGGGTAGCACAGTAAAAGTCTTTGCCATCCTAGCTAGAAGTGTGAACTGTTAAATTATCTGCACATTTCAGGATGTATGCAATTTCCACCACCCCTCCCCAAACAGACACTAACTTTTACGGCAGCTTCTTAGTTCCACCATCATAATCATTTCCCCCAACCACAGCACAAAGTTCAGATAGAAAACCAAGTCACTTTCAAAATAAACAAACAAACAAACAAATGTCATGCATTTGCTCTTGTAAATTCAACATGAAAATGCTCTGCCCTTGGCAATAGCCAGTTAGACTAACCCATTAAGCATCATTTCATCAGCCACTGTTGAAAAAGCCAGCTTCAGAATGGAAGGACCTTTCTGAAGATCCTAATATTGCTTAGTGGCACTTCATTACTACAGTATGATTTAGTAAATGCAGTGAAGAGCGAAGCTTGAAAAATTCAGAAAATTTGAGTTCTATTGTTTATTTGAATTATTCCTATAGATTATGTCCATGATCATAGGAATGGTTCTTCTCTGGTCTCAGCTATGTGTCAAAGGTACCCAGGGCATCATTGTGCTTTTCTTCTTAGAACAGCATCTCATGGGTTCAGGGAAAAATCTCTGCCTTTGGCTCCTGCTGCCAACAACAGCTCTCCACCTGTCTCAGGTCAGATTTGAGCTATGTCTCCAGTGGCATAGACTGAAGGAACAGCTGCATGGTGCCTTCAGGAATGTGCAAAACCACCCTAAAGTCCCACGCACAAGCCAGTAGCATGAGGAGCCCTCACAATTGCTTTAGTTGTCCATCTCCCAGCGACAAGGATGAGAGGTGGTGAAACCCAGTTAGAAATTTTAAAAGGCAGCACAGCAAATGTTTTTATTTAATCACTTTTCTAATGTCTCAATGGAAAAGCTGCCTGTTTTGATAAAACTAAACATTTTTACTACCAGTCCATGCCTTTGGTTGGTTGTCCTGCAATGGAAAGCAGGATGTATTTAAACAAAGCAAGTCGATACGTTTGATCAAATTCTTTGTCCTTTATGAAAATAGTTATGTTCTATGCAAAACTGCAGGCTCAAAATGAAGCACTTTTTTTGGCAGCCTGAAGCAGAAAGCTGTGCCACAAAGAAACCACCTTCTGCTTGGAGACTGAGGAAATATCATGAAAAAAGGTAGATAGATGTTTTCTTCTCTGTACATAGATATATATCCCAGCATCATTGCTCCCAGCAACTGGGAACTGCTGGTGAATTTGTCCTTGCCAGACCAGCTGGTATCATGTTATATCAGAGGAAATCTTTCCAGGATCTGTTGGAGTGGGCCCCATGCAACTGAAAAATATTATTTATGTTCTAATACGCACTTGTGATTATTTATGTTTCTTAGTCAGCAAACTATCTTATTCAAGGCTACAACAGAAATCATAGAAAAATACATGAGTTGCAGTCTGGTACTGGACTCTATCCTCCTAATCCTTTTGGAAAGCCACTGCCAATTTATAAATAACCTATTTTGAACTCCCAGGTACAAGGTCTAATTCTGAAAACAGAAAAGAAGCCCAGCCCCTTTCCTGGAACAGCTACTAACTGCTCATGATTTTGAACAGGGTACTCTCTGGAGTGACCTTTCTCCATGCTAACAGGTGAATAACAACATTTACCTACCTCACAAGCAAGGTGATGGAGTCAAGACAGGATTTAAGCATTTCAAAGTTCTGGGAGAATAGGAATTACAGAAGAATATGCTGATACAGTATCAGGCAGAACATCTATTTTTTTATTTAGGATAACAAAACAAGTTGCTCTGTCTTATGGCAACATTAAGAACTCAGATGAGATGCTCAAAGCATGAAATCCAGCGCATTTGTCTCCAAACAGAAATCCCTTCATCAAAGGATCATAAAAGGACGAATCTCTTTAATCAATTCGTATCATAAGACAACTGTTATGGGCTATGAGCTTAACCCAGAACTTCCTTGCTTTGTGGGTTTAAGATGGAATTGGAAATGCTTTTGAATGTGCTTGTGCAGAAGCATGTGCATACTGGAGAGCTGCCAGTAACTGGCTGACAACCCAGCACATGGGGTACATTGGAACTGATTCAGTCTTGTGCAATAACTTTGTTTCGGGTTAAAAGAGGGCAGAAAAGATAAACTCCACTGAGACTGTGTTATGTGAGTCCATGGACAAGGGCTTGACTTTTGATGTACATATATTTGACAGTCAATACTGAAGATTTATTTACATGATGTCATTTGAGGTTTGCTCTGATATGCCCCACAGGATAACCACTGGGGTTATTTTGCTTGAGGCTTGCTCTTTTCAGCTGCCTTCTTTAACTTTCTTCAGTTGTTCAGGAGAGATTTCCTAAGGCAACTTATTCCTACCTTACACTGGGCTTGAACATTTCTGGTGTTCATCCCTCCACTGCTCCCTCTTAAACCTTGCCTGACTAAGCAAATAAACAGGAGGCTTATATATGTCTTTATACATGTACATGCCAAAGAAAATAAACATTAATTCACCCAAGGCCACATTGCCCTGCTCCTAGAGGGCCTGCAGAACCTCCTAAGGGACTGTAAGTTTTCCTTTGTTGAAGATCCCTTGATTGCTTCAGCATGTTCTCTCCCAAGGAAAGGTTACAGGTATTACATGTTACTATATGTAAGCTTCAGATGATGTAAGGCAGAAAGGTTCAATTTGTGTCATGTAAGGATCTAACTTCAGAATATAACCTGACAGATCAGGACATTTGAAACCAGTCTCAGATCCAATTTCAGCTCTTCATCTGAATTGTTCAGTCCTCTGTCTCATTGTGAATTATTTTAGTATTTTCATCTACAGCTCGTTATTAAATCAATTAGTTCAAAATCTCCTTGTATTACACACTTGATGAATGTTTCTCATAAAGTTACATTTACAGTTGTGTAGCATGTGAGAAGTCAGTTGTTCTCACTTAGTGTGAGACTCCAGTAAGAGCCAGTTGGGCACACGACATCCATCAAAAACTGCCTTTGATCTCTGCTGGCTGAATCAATGATATCAGCCTTAAGGGACCAGAAGGATCCTCTGTCATCAGAGAGATTCTCAGAGTCAAAAAACCTCATCTTTGTAAATAAAAGCTAAGCTCTGTCTGGTGATGATACGGACTGTTCTTGTGTTAGCTTCAGTGTAAGTACTGCACAGAAATGTCACTGATGCGTGACAGTGACTGTGGCTTTTGCAATAGAGGCAGCAGGGCCAGGGCTGGCCTTACTGCTTCAGTCGCTACAAATCCCCTCAGGCTAAAAGGACCATGTCTCATAATCTGATGCGGCTGCGTGTGCTACACAAACTCTTTCCTGTTATTTGCAACAAGAGATCGCTGGCCACAGGGGGAGAGGCAGAACTTGAACTACTGAAACCTGAGCTGCTTGAAAGACATTAGTTTTCCTCTGCTCTCCCTTTTTCCCTGGTGGGGACTGCCGTGAATCATTTAGTTGGGTAGTATGGCCAAGCATGGGACCTGTCCGGGTGGGAAACACCACCCTGGGAGGTTAGTACAGTGTGGCTGTCTCTAAGGCAAGCACCTGAACCCTGGACAGAACACAAGGGATGGGACAGGTAGCAGGATGATGGAGATGGGGAGAAGCAAGAAGCAATTCACCTCTAGAGCACATGAGAGGAACCAGCTCCAGGGGCAAGAGATCAAAACATGACCTTACAGCTGCTGCCTGTAGCATAACACACAGGCAATTCCAGAGCAACTGGGAGGTAGACTTTGTTCTTGCATTACCCACCCTCAAATATCACCTTTCTTTTAATGTAGATTGAGAATATTAAAAAGCACTTATACTAAAAAAGTTTCTGTAAACTTGCATGTGCAATTTTTTTAACCATCCTCTTTTCCGTCTTCAGCTCAATTTTACAAGTAATCGTTTCTTACCACTCGTCTGACCGTCCTGAAAACAATTACTCACATTTCAATAACCCTCTTCACAGGGGCACCTCATCACTCCGTCCACAACTGAAGGTGAAGATCACTCCTGCTTACCAGGTGATGATGTTCAGCAAAGGAAATGTGCCAGAGCCACTCTCAGTTAGACAGAGACAGATCTAAAATCTTATCACTCTAAAGCATCTGTATTCTCCCCAGTTGCTGCCTGAGAGAGACAGCATTTATTCAATGGAAAAAGAGATTCATTTATATTGATTGGCCTTTTCCTCCCACCATGCACATCATGTAACATCAGGGTACACTTATTCCACATCAGTAACTCTCAGCCCTGCTACAATCTAAGTGCTCTCCCATTAAATTATTCAGGATGTCAGGATGGGCAACCGGCTTAAAAAGAAAACTCAGAATGATCTAAAAAACAAAAAATGTTTTTGTCTTACGAAAAATTGAAAACAAAACCAAACGAACAAGCAAAAACAAGAGGAAAAAAACAGGAACCATGGTGCTATTTTTATTTAGAAAGATCTAATTCTGGCAATACTACCTTAGTTGTTTCACTAGACAGAAGCCTATGAAAGAAATCAGTGTCATCAACGTATAGGCTGATGCTAATTTTTTCTTTAGAAATCAGATCTACTTGCTGTAACTGAGGTTAAAAACAGAAGTGTGAACTACACTCTATTTTAATGTGTGAGAACAGAAGCAAAGGATGGGCTGGAAAAATAAATGAGTTGCTAGCTTGAAAAAATAATAGTGGAGGGAGAACACTGTCTTCATCTCCTGGTCGCATAATCTGGTGGTGGTTTTAAACAAATTAAAGCAGACTGCTTTCTTTCTGTGCGTTCAAGTAAAACAGAGTTTTCAGCCAGCAGATATTCAATTTTCCTGGCTAGTTTTTGGATGCTGGCCATGTGTGATTAGTGACCTATTTTCACTGCAATGAGATCAGCTATGTTTGTAGGACCCTGATTCAGCAGATCTGTCCTTATTCCCGGCTCTGCCTGCCAGAGACCACTGAGCCAGGCCCATTCTCCAAACACACTGCCCTGCCATCTCCATAAAGATCTGTAGGGAAGTGTTCTCAATCATAAAAGAGCTGTACTGAAACCTGACTGGCCAGGACCATCAGGATCCATGGTGTACCACCTGCTGATCCTGCTGAACTTGAAATTTTCTTTGACTAATTAAAAGGGCCTAGGAATAGAAGAAACCTGTTCTGTTTATGAGAATTATAATTCTCCTGGATAATGATGTCAGAAAAAAACAGGAGGAGCAGAAGCAAGAGTCAGAGGTGGATCCTGAGGCTTTAGCTTTAGACCTGAAACAGTTCTGGTCACAACACCTGTGGCAGGCCCTTGTCTTTGGAAAAGTGTATCTTATCCCACAATTTGCTAGTACTGCATTAATTATCATGTCCAAATGCAATTTTGAGGTCCAAAGTCTTCTGCTGCTGTTTGCCACCAAAGCCTGTGTCTGCGCACAAAGTGCCTGTACAAGTTCGGTGGTGCTACTTGGTCTGACCCATACAGGGATGAACGAAGCCTCACAGGATAATTAAGGCTTGAAGGGACCCTGCAGAGGCTGTCAGGTCCAACTCTCCACTCAGAGCAGGGACAGCTGAGATTGGGTTCCTTGGGGACCTCTCAGATGAGTTTCAGTGACTCAAAATTAAGTGTGCCATGTCCAGGATCTGTTCTTCTGGGATGAACTCCATTTGAATTAGTATATTTAAAAATGGATTTGAAAGAAATCATCATACATATAGGGCTGCAATGGAGACCAGAAATCTGACTGCAGTATCTTTTTACTTAGTCCTGCAGCTGCCAGTGCCAGCAGCACTGGGCACTCAGCTACCAGGAAGGAGAGGAGATGGTGAGAAGCAGGAAGTGGTCAAAACCTGTCCCCAGTGAGCAGCCAAGATCAAGGAAAGAGAGAGAAATAAAGACAGACTTATTTCCCTCCTAGCAGCCAGGAAAAGGAAAGAGATCAGCAACGGTTCATATCCTTCCTTCATTTCCCTCTTGTCCTGTGGCTGTGCACAAAAAGAGATGCCTCATGAGGATTAGAGTATTGCTTCTCCTCTTCATTTCCCAGTGGACCACCTCTGGGATGAAGTGATGTAAGAAGGAATGAATTTGGTCTCGTGGTCTCCAGTGAAACGTATTGCTATACATCACCTGGAATGTCCTCACAGTGCTCATAAAGACTGCATCATCACCAGCATTGGGGTTTCACCCCATGTGTGAGATATGATGAGAACCTTCCTGGTGATGGAGCCTCCATCCAGACCCTTGAGGAAAAAATATTTGAATCCATTAGCAGAGGTCAAAACTTTCTCTGATGAGTGTTGTGTACCTGACTGCCTCTTACTGAAATACCACTGTGAGTAAAAACCACTGACTTCTGGGAATTTCACCCCAAAATACATATAATTTTGTGACAAATATATGTCTGACATATTGTCTTCTTACATTTGCCTCTGCAGTTCAGACTACAGTACTTCCCTGGTAACCTTTCTTTTCCACCACCACCCTTGTGTGATCCCAAGAGGCCATTAAAATGCCAAAGATACAAGTGTGAAATGAAGAGGGTTGACGTCTCTACCAGCACAACCTCATGGACGCCAGTACCCTTGGGAATTGAGCTATGGTAGGGAAACATATAAGATTTTAAATGTGAGCAGTGTCCCCTTAGTGGCATAGACATACTCTTTTTTGCATTCATGATGAGTGACAACTTGAAATGCCTGCCCTCAGGCATGTGGCAGCAGCGTGAGATACTATGAAAAGCCAAGTTCCTTCTGGAACAAGGGTAATGATTTAACTGAGTTAAAACCTCTGAGTACTTGTGTAAGCAGACATAGAAGTGAGAATGACAAAAACCATTATGCAGGAGCCACATTGTGGACAGTAAATACAGCTGGAGCTGGGCAGGTGGTGAATACAGCACAGGTTAAAGCATTGTGATATTGCGATCTCCTGTGCCAGGTCACCTTCCCGCTGCCTCAAACCCTGAGGAACGTCCTTGAGTGTTTGCATGCATTTTACAAATAGTTTTGCTGTGACTGAAGTGCTCAGGTTTTCCTTTTAGATAAACAGCATCTCTGCATTTAAGCCATTTCTTTGTAGTTTGCTGCCTCCAACAGGATTACTAGGAACATTTCCTTCAGTCAGTGACAAAAGACCTGCAACAATAAGAGCAGCTGCCTTTGATTCTCACAGAGGAGGGCAGAATGGTCCTGAAAAACAAGCAACACATCTGTAGAGATGTCAAGAGATGTCAGCTAGATATTAGCATAACTCCAGATTGAAAACTACCTGTCTTGACAGTTGTTTAAGTATCATTAATACTTAAACTGTTTAAAAGTTTATGATCAACACCAGATCAATTGCTTTTTTGAGAATAAACCAAGACAATTCTTTCATTATTCCAATGTCATTCTTGGAGGTTTTATCTCTTTGAAAGGGCAGAGAAAATAAGAGGCGATTGCTGTGAGCAGCCTCTCAAGCCAGCCCCTCACGTGCAAGCTGTCTCTGTATTATTACACACCTGCTTGCACAGGATCTTTGAACCCCAAGTGCAAAGTCTTGGTTCATTAGGACTAATGAAACTTGAACATAAGTTCAAAGTCTCAAGACAGGTCAACCAGATTGCTGGGTGCTAGAAAAATATGAAAGTGCTGCTTGACTTGAAGGAGTGCAACTGCCAAACACAAGCTCAAGTGTGGGTTACAAAACCTGTGTGTTCTTGCAGACCTGCACAAACACACATGAAAAGTGGGGCGTATAGACTAAAAGACTGGTCAGGACATGCAATACCCATCATGTTCCCTGCAAGAAACACGGCAAGAGATTAAATTAAAGGGGATTTCTCAGAAGTGGAATAGGAGCACCAGTACAGAGTGGTCCCTGGATGGATGGATGAGGCCAGCTGCAATTCTCAACCTGAACTGTAGCGATCCCCACCTCCCAGCACCTCAACCCAGTGGCCCACTAGACTCTTTAGTCACCACAATGGTTTTCTCACGAAGAAGGTGTTACATGAAGAAAAACAAAATCAGAAGGAGAATATGAAAGGACTTCTTCCTTTCTGCATTTAACTGCATTTTTCCAATGTGCAAGCCAGCTTGAACCTGGAGAGACATACTGATCTCAGTGTTAAGGTGATTAAGAACTGTGTGTTTATGCAAAGCTGTATTTAGATTAAAACTTTATAACCTCTTAACATACACAAGTCTAAAAATAACATTAAGCACATGTTCTTTATCACAGTTAAAGCTATTGCAACAAACTCCATCCAACATCACACCCAGCTGCTTGCTGTTATGTTGCATAGTAACAATATTCAGCAAAAACAGAAACCACTTTTGGTCAAATGAATGAAGAGTTGAGAGTAGCCTTTGAAAGAGGATACATGGCTTATTCTGGGGCATTTACCCTGATATGGGAGACACAGGAAAAAGGCAGATGCAAGCTAGAGATCAAACCTAGTGCCATCATACCCAGTCAGGGAATGGGATGGGGTGGGAACACTTTCCTGAGAATCAGCAAACATTTTTTTGGTCCCTAGTACAAGGAACAGACACAGCAAGGTTGCACCCTGCTCCGATGATGATGTGAGGTAAAGACTACATTAAGCACTCTCCAGCTTGGCTGTGCTCTGCTCTGTGTTACTGGGAGCTGGGAATCAGCAGAGGAGCCCTTTTTTCGGGCTACTGTGTGTCTGGGATATTCAGAAGGACACTAGCAAAGAAGGGAAGGAAGAGGAGCAGGTTACGACCACCTAAGCACATCTTTATGCAATTGAAGCAGCATGAAATTACATTCATGAAAAGAGGAATCAGTCCACAGACACAAAAGCATCAAACCCTTGGAAATGGCATGTCTATGATCAACCCTGATGACTGGCTTGTTTTCAGTGTGGCCCAGTTCATGCTCCTGAGTCTGGTCACCTCTAAACTTTTAAACTCAGTTTTTCCTGTATGGAAAAAAGAATTAACTCAGATGTCAGACACTCCAAAATACCTTCAGTGACATGAACTTCGGCATCTGATCTACTTTTTTGGAACTCAGCCACCACTTCTCTTCAGTTAATAGGAGCAGAAAAACACTGTTTCTCAGATCCTTCTGTTCAGCTTAAAGGCAACCGCACGTGCATTTGGCACTTTGTCAGTCAAGAAATAAAAATAAGGGGTTTATATAGAAAATGCTGACACAAATCCTGGCAGGGCTACCGGGCATCCATGTAATATGGGTGAAGATCACAAGCTGTTACTGCAGTTGAACCCACCCTGGTGAAGCCATGCTGCTTTTGCCCACGTGTGAGGGACACCGGTGCTATCCTTGTGCTAATATCTGCTTTGGAAAGGCTGCTGACAATCTGTTTGATCTTAGTCAAGCCTGAGTTAAAAGCTAAACAGAAGCAGAGGTCTAAAGGCTTGTGGAAATGGAGTCTTAATTTTTGCCAAAATTTGCTGCCGAGGCAAAACTCCCAACATTAAGTCAGAGGTGGTTTTATACCTTTGTCACACTGTTGAACATCACCGGTGCCACTCACAGTCCAGTCCTCAAATAACCACGTAGAAACCAGGAGGTGAAAGTCAAGTAGCAGCCCCTTAGCTGGTGAAGAATTTGCTTCAGTCCTTCAGTCCAGAATTTACCTTATCCTTCCTTTGGCACCTCTTCATCTCAGATCCACTTCGTTCCTGGCCTCCAGCTTGCTCCTCTTCATCTCCCTCAGTTTTCTTGCCACATCTCTTTGTCTCCCCAGAAAAAGTTGGAGAAATAACTTGGACCTATCATCCACTTCACTGGGGGCTGCATCTCCCAGTCCTATGTATGGCTTGTTATTGCACAGGCTACAGGACAGGAACTGCTGGCCACACTCTGCTTTGACAACGGATGTGTGCCCAGCTGCTCCTATTGTCGTACACAGAATAGGCTTTTTGCCGGTATTGGGGCTGGATTAGTGGCTTGAGAAACGTCATTCAGGACAGTCAGCTATTTTTATTTTTGTCTTGCAGTTCACAGGAATTCCAGCCCACCCATCAAAGACCCAGCTTTGTTGCATAGCTTCCCACGTCAGTCAAAGGTGGTCACTGTTCTTGGGCTGCGTGTGAGGAAGACGTACTGGAAATTAAACACTCTCTTTGCATCAGATTTTGTTTTCCCTGAGCAAGAAACTACAGATTTTTGCTTGTTTCTGTACATATGAAGAAGGCAGGACGGTGCAATTAAATTACTTAAAACCACTCAGAAACAGGGCACAGCTATTGCCTGATTAGGAGCTATTTCTACTTCTATGTACCAAGCTTTTAGTGGGGTTTGGTCCCATGCACCGTCACCTTTGGGGGGATGAGTGGGGGACAAAAGAGCAGAAGAAGGTGCTGGGGATTCTGAACTGCACTGGTACAGAGGCCCATGAGAGCAGCTCTGGGCAGCTGCTGCAAGGGCTGCCTGTGGGTTCTGCTGGATGATAGAAATCCTTGTGGTCTTTATATATTAGTCTATTATTCTTTAGGATTTTATTTCTCTGTGAATTTAGCTTTTGCTTTCCCATGGAACTGCACTGTACTTTCTCTTCCCTCCTGCATATGGGAGCAGATAACACCAAATTATACAAGATTTGTGTAAAATACTACCCTGTGTGTGATACTTTCTTAAAGCTGCTGAAAAGAATAACCCTGGCCTGTCCTCTGCCAAAGAGCTGGGCTGGAAGGGAGGATGAAGAGATGTCTCCACACCTCTCAGTCCTCAACAGACATGAAATGCATCTTTGGTTAGCCTTATAGAGTGAGTTTCCTACTTTGAAAATGCATCTCCAGCCTTCCCTAAAACATCCCAAGGAAGGGATTTGGGTTCTCTGTGCTCTGTGCCAGAGGACTGTGAATGCAAGCCAGGGAATGGTACAGGGTATGGACCCTGCCTTGACCCCTGGTGTCTGCAGGCACACATAGGAGGGGGAAAGGATCCCACAGGGGAGAACCTTCCCCAATCTGCTGGAGTCACTCCAGGTTTTCAAGAGCAAAGAGGTGTGTGGAGAACAGCTGAAAGCCTGCGTCTGATGGACTGTTAAAATTAAAACTTTCCTTCTTTCAGGTTGGTTTTGCTTCTTTTTCCCTTGTACCCTGTCACCCCCATTCTACTGCCACTCCAACAGCAGCATCTCAGTGAGCGCTGGGAATTTCCTGGCAGAGCAGAGACCAGCAGTATGGCCCAGGAGCTTTGCTCACCACTGGGACGGTGGCGGAGTGCTGTAGGGATACAGAGAGGCCCCTGGCCTCATGGGTGCTCTGATGTGAGTGGTTGTAACAAAAAGCTTCAGAGGACCATGGACCACAGCAGGGTGGACCACATGACCAAATAGCTGAAATCTCTTCTGAGAGCGACAGCCCTTGGTATGCACCATTTGCTGGCCTCCAGATCCTCAGTGAGATGCAGGTGGCTGCTTCTCGTCCTGTCCACCCCGACACAGTGGGCAGGTACCCTTACATGTGGTCAGTGCCCAGCCCAAATGGCAAATGTCTCAGCAACGTAGGAGAACAAAGAGACAGAGAGCTCCCTATGCCCTGCTTTTTGCAGCTTTCTGAGGATCTTTTGACTGGGAAGGGCTCCCAGCACTTTTTGCATTCTGCAAGGGGAAGAAGAGGTTTTCCCACTGAAATTCAGACTCTTCCCCTTTAGTCAAGCCAAAGAGGTCAAAACATGAGGGAGAGGCCTGTGTCTGAGTTCTCCTTCATTGTTAAACAGGACAAGCATCTTCTGCATCTTGAACATCCTTCCAAACTAAGGAAGAAATATCTCCTTCCTGTATTTTCCATGCTACAGAAGGTAACTGTCATGCCTAGACATGGAGACTTTGCCTGTCCCCTGGGGCTTCCACATTTGGGCTATGCTGTCATTTGAGAGGAACATGCCCAACCTCTCATGGGCCACAGCAGCACCAGTTCAGCACGTCACTCTGAAGGACAGACTCGCTGAGGCCCATGTACCTTGGTCATGTCCAAGGCACTCCCAAAGCATCTCAGGAGAATCCCTACAGGACATCTGAAGTGGGACAATGTTCATCTACTGCTCTGGGGAGGAACCTGTTGAGGTCCACTCCTGCAGTCAGGACGCACCTCCACCTTCTGCCACTCACGGAGACACAGCCACACACCCAACAGAGAGGGTGATTCTTTACCTACACCATGCCCTACCACAAGGCCGAGGAGGCAGCTTGGGCCAGATTCCAAAACTAGGATCTTCTGTGCTGTTGGTTCCCTTAGGTTCCCTGTGTGTCCACGGCTGTGCTTGGCAAGAAGGTGAGCCCCTACCTCCAGTACCTCTAGAATGACATGGAAGAGGAGAGGGACGTCCACTCTCCCACAGATGCCAGGGCTGCTGCCATGTTAATGGCCTTCCTTCACACTCCCCTCTTGCTGTCCTTCAGACCCTTCAAGTCTCACACATGAGGTGCATGTCACACATCTGCCTGTCTCACATGTGTGTAGAGCACTGCCACACTGTCCCCTTAGATCTATGACCCAACATCTCATGCACCACTGCCCAGTCCCACCTCTGACTCACCAGCTTGCTGGCACAGGGGGTGCCAAAATTGGAAAGAAGCTGTCAAACTTGGAAAACAGGTTATTTTCTACCACTGGAAACACCACTGCTCAGCAGTGCCCATGGGGCCAGCTGTCCTGTGAGTGGGAGGTCTGTGGGGTTAGTAGGTTCCCAGCCTGTACTAGCTTGCTGTCTGTGGGGTGGACACATCCCTGTTGAGAGCCTGGGCTTCATGCATCAGCTCATTTCACACGAGCCACAATCAGCACACCGGGAACACAGACCTGCCATCGTTTGACCTGGTTTCTAATCACTGGGCTGCACTTGAAACATTTGGTAGATTTTGTTTCCCAAGGAAACAGTATCAATTCAACTTTGTAAGCTGGTAAACATCAGTGTGATACTATATCAGACCCTTCTAATTGACAGACATTTACAGAGAGGGGGTGAAGCAAATGAGAACAGTAATTAACTGAGAAACAACTTCAGTTGTTCTCTCAATTCCCTCTGCACTGGGCTGAAATGGTATTCTGCCGTGCTACAAAATTACATGTACCACGTTAAAAGTAAACACTTAATCTAATATTCTAATTATAGGTTTAGATAAACATCACAGTTATAAATCATTTTAATGAGTATATAAAAAAGAAGCAAATACCACATTAACTTTTCATTACCTTTTCAACATCCCCCATGGATAATGCAATTCATTTCTGGGTATAACCTACATGCTGTAGGTACACAGAAGAATTAAATAGTGTAGCTCTGGGAGTGGTTAAGGTGTTTTGGAATAAGAAATGGTTATGACTTGTTGATGCACTGCTCATAAAAATAAAGGTTATGCATTTTAACAAAAAAGTCTGGGATGGAAACATGGATAATTTGATCCATTAATTAAAAAGAAAAGATTTCTTAAATGCTGACCCCATACAAAAAAGATTCTTAATCAAAGAAAAGGTCAACAGCAGAAAACTCTGAGGGAAGTCAACTTTTCTTGACGAGCTGCTAACCTAAATACTCTCCAGTTACAGTCACATCGTCAAATACATCCACAAAAATCACAGTTAACGCAAAGTAAGCATCCCAATGGGTGGCAACTTCTTTGCAATAGTAATTCAACTGCTTTCAGAATGTAGCCACATGCTTCAGTAAAGAACAGAAACATCTGGGGAAAAATCATGCTGTTCTGTAACTCAGCAGAATTTCAACATTTACTTCAAATGTGATCAGGCATTGGGAGGTGTTTTCAGTGCTTTCTTTTAGGGAAAAGTCCCTCTTTAGGGTTTTTGGGTTTTAGTAATAGCTTAAAAACATGAAATTTGGGTGATCTGAACAAAAACAGTAAGAAATTTCTGTTTCTTTGAAATAATGTAAGCAAATATCCCATGAAGCCTTCCTACAGCAGTACTTTATTGTTTCTGATCTTACATAATGACTTTGTGTCTTACTCTAAAATTTGTGTTGTAATATTTGTACAGGCAGCAGAATTTCACACAGATATTTGCAGTAGCTGAATCAAATAGCAGCAATGGTGAAGAAAATAAACTCCTTCACTGTGTCCTAATTTATTACACTAGAAGTAAGAAAACCACTTGAATCTCTGAGCCACACAGCACAGTAATTCGGTACTTCATGGACAAGTTGTATTTTCCTAGATGTAAACTAAATTATTTATATAATGCATAGAGCATACGAGCTATCCATCACCTGATACCTCCGAAAAAATAGGATGGAAAGCAGCCAGCATTAATTGATCATCCAACTGTCCAGTTACTCTGTGTGGGAAATTTATGTCAGATGCTATATAATCACTTTGAAACATTTTCCACAAATAAATCTACCCTATAGAGGGAGGTTGTTGTCTTTGGAAAAACTATTTATGAGCAGTGATTTGCCAGCTGCAGGACTTGAGTAGGATGTGAGCCAAGCTCCTGTCCCTGCTGAACAGCAGGGCTGGTGTTCACATCCAAACACACCTGATGGAAGGGCTGAGTCAACAGGACACTGCATAATTTTTCCAAGACAGGTTTCTGCGAGCTGTCAGAGGTAGTCTGGCCTGGTTCAGAGGAATCAGTGATTAAAATTACAGCTAGTTTCCAAACTAGAAGTAAGAAAACCACTTTAGATGGGCTTCCCCGATCCACCGGCTCAGCAGGGCTGGGCAGGCAGGTGGGTTTGCTGGTCTGTTCCCAGACCTGGTGGTCACCAGCCAAGCAGGAGCTCATGTGAATGAACCAGGCACCCTGGGAGAGGAACAATTCAAGCTCTGGGGCAGAGCTTGGCACAAAATCCAAGTCAAACAAATCAGCAAGGGCAGCATGCCCCTATGCACCAGTGCAGCCAGGCCCTGGCCCTTACATGGAGACACAGTGGCTGGTCCATGGGAATGTCTCGTGTTTGAATGTCACCCAGAACTTCAGGGCAAAATCAGCTCCAGCAGCATCAAAGCATCATCTTCCTATCCTGGATCAGAACAGGGTATTTCATCCCATGCAAACATGGAGTTAATTAGTTCATCAAATAACAAGTTATTCTGGCCAATAAAAATGTTGACAAACTATTTTTTTTTTTCTTCTCACTAAGCTACTAGTTCTGAGAAGCTCTGCTCTATCAGTTTTCTTGTCTCCTTTCAACTATGTGTCCCACATGAATGTTTGGGAAAGCTTTCTTTCTTGTATCTCAGCTTTCTACTCCACCAAAGCAAATATATTTACATCAAAGACCAGCTGCCTCCTAAGTTTGCAGCTTCATCTCTTTGTTCTTTTTTTTCTTTTCTTTTCTTTTTTCCTTCATTTAGCAAGAATTCTACCTTTGGAAAAGTCAGCCTTAGAACTTTCCTCAACCTACAAGGTGATGAAATGCCCTGCACAACACAAACTGGGGTGACAGATCAACATTGTATGTTTTAATGGACACTTACAGTATGTCCACAAAAAGTTTCTGTTTTATCTGGTAGAGTATTACATATAATATTTTTTTACTGTGTATGGAAGAATACAGAAAAATGTAATTTGTTATGACTGCAATGTAAATCTTCGGGTGGCCTCAACAGTAGTGCCTGTGGGGCACACAGAACTTTGTAATACATGAAAAATAGTTGCCTTTCTTCATCTTTTCCTTGCTGCTTCACAAGACCTTGATAACAGGTAATCTTGATAGTCCGAGCAATTCCAGCTAAGCCTTTGCAATGACAAACTTGTCTTTCCATGTGTGCTGCTAATCCCAGTTTCCCCAGAAGAACCACCCTGGACAGCAAAGATTCCTGATGCTAACCATTTGGGATGCTCCACTGCCCCCTATAAAGGCAGAGCCAGACGGGGTGCATGTGCCCTGCTGCTCTGGGAGGGATTTATTTCACAATCAATATCTCCCACAGTTGCTTTGGCCCTTCTTTCCATTTTCAAACCAGACCATCTTTTTCTTTCTTCCTTCCTCTCTCTTACTCTTCTTTTCCCAGGTCTTTCTATGACCATATTTTTCGTTTTTCCTTATTTAAGCCTCCACTTTTTTGATTTCTTCCTTTATCCCCTTAAAACTCACTCTCTGCCATGCACTGCTGACACCCAGGAGAGTAGCTGGTGGTAGAAGCTCTTGCTCCTCCAAGACCTCTCCTACACTGATTCTTCTTTCCCATAAAGGACATCTAATACTACAGAAAAAAAAATGACAGAGGTTATGGGTAAAATACGTGAGTATCCCTTTTCCCTGTAAGTTAACTAAGACAGATGCTTCAACTTCGTAGAGCTTTTGCTAAAGTACAGGGAGACCTGTGGACTTTTTTGGACTTCCCAAGTAGAAAAGATCTCCCTACACAAAATTACCATACCTCAGCTCCAAGGATACACAATGTTTGAATATTATTGTTACTAAGAAGCGCCACTCAAGCACCTGGAGTCTGAAAAGGTTTGCAGTGAACGTCAGATCTGACCTGTACACACTGACATGTCTTGAGTACTCGAGCTCCTTCTTCCCCCTGGCTTGGTATCAAACACTCAAAATCCCCTACGGATTTACCGTGCATGGAGCTCCCCCTGGTGGCAGGCAATGTTCTGGAGTTAACGCCCTTCCCCTCCTTTATCACTTCCATGGCAAACTGTCAAATCTTCCAGTCATGCTAAAAACAGCTATGAAATATAGCTGGTGATTCATTATTTTTTTAACAGAGGTGTTCGGACTCTTCTGAGTCTGAATCACAGTGGTAAATTATTAATTTTGTTGGCACTTTCACTCGATATTAAAATACAAGTTGATGCTTGTATGGCAATGGTGGAGACCAAGGAAATCATCAGCTGAATCCAATCAGCGTGCAGGAAAAAAACCCCAAAGCATTTCCTATCAAGAAAATCTGACCCTGGGACACCTGAATCTTTAGCAAAAGGCAAGCAAAGGCTCAGCTCTCTGGTGAGTGCAGGGAAACTTCTGGTCCACCTTTTTGGCCTGCCACAGGAGCCTGCAGACCACATTCAAAGTGTTCTCTTACTGGCCCCAGCTCTGAGATTGCAAAGTGCAGAGCTGGTTAAATTGCTGCTACACAGTGGAAATCCTACCCAGTTTCCAAAACAGCCATTGAATATGTGTTGGTCTGGTCATCTCCACGATCTTCTAAGTGATTTGTTCTTGCAAGTGCTAAGAGAACACAGAGGGTTCAACTGAAAGCTGGGTCCTGTCTGTACCTGAAGCAAATTCTGCACTGGAATTGATTTGCAGACATGGTGAGACCCTTGAGCCTCAGGGATGAGGTGGGGGGTGGGCATCCTTCTGCCATGTCTCTTCCTGGGCATGAAAGATCAAGCACCCTCCCTCTGGTTCCATCACTGGCACTATGCATCATCCTCCTGACAGGGCCATAGGCACAAATCCAGAAGGCTCTCAAAGAAGAAACCATAGTGCACGTTCATCATGACACCAAGAAAGGGGGGAAAGATCTTGCTTTGCTCTTCATCCCTTTGCTTAGACTCTTCCTTCAGTTTTTGCTCATTTGGTTCCAGAGAGCTCCAGAAAATCACACAGCCTACATTTGACCCAAGATTCTTTCTAAAATTTTTGTTCTTCACACTTCTTTCTACAAAAGAGGAATTTTCATTTTATCTGGGCCTCCTTATCTTTGTGGGAGAGATCAACTATCTAACTAGCAAAACATAGGGCCATTACAAACCAGGGTAATAACAGTTTGACGGCTTATCTTAATGATAATTTATTCTCTAGCTAAAGAGGCATATAGCTGAGAGATGTGAATTTATTTACAGTTCATGCTTGACCTTTTTAATGTCTGGTAAAATCATGTTATGGAACTGTTTGAAAATTTATTATCCCCATTTAGCAATGCTGACATTTTGTGATTATTGGCTATGGAAAATCTACTGGCACTGTCAGGCAGAGAAAGTTCAGAAATTGCTTCCAGGGAACAACAAAGCTCTGATTTTTAGAGTGCTGAACACTAACAGATCCTTTTTATTGCATATTTTTAATATCCACAAAAAAAAGGAAAAGCAAGCTGCAAAGCAAAGCTGAAAATGGAAAGGAGAAAAATACCCTTGATTAAATGCAAATCAGAACAGGGCTTCACTCCCAGCTGTGTGAAGTCAATGGTAAAAAGCATCATTTCTTCAAAGCAAGAATGATCAGGTCCAGGGGCACTCCAAAACCAGTCGTCTGCCAGTTTAGAGTGATGACAGGTGGAAAATAGCTCAAAATAGTCCAGCTGACAGCAAAGCAGCCATACATGAGCCTCAGGCTTGTGGGGGGGTCTGCAGGCCAGGAGCTTCGGCAATTAGTGCTTGAGAAACTTTCCAAGTGCTCAGGCCACACAGGCGCCCTGCACTTGAAGGAGAAGGGGTGAGGATGGCCCCATGGGGCTCTTTAAATCACCAATGGCACCTTGTGTTTCTTGTACACGGCCCAGGGCGCTGTTTCTCAGCAGGTATCTGGCACAGAGCAGTGATGAGTAAGACCAGTATAAAATTGTCAGTAGGTAGTAGCTTGACACAGTGCTCAGGATGGTATTGAAAAAACCTTTGCCAAGATACTTCAATTGTGTTGTTGTACAGCAGCAAAACATTACCACAGAATGACCATTCACAGTCTTTGTTAGAAGATATTGTTTTTCCTGACCTTTCATTTTCGGTGACCTTCCTTTTCAAACACTACCAACCTTCCTTTGCAAAATTCTCCTTTCTCCCTTTAAATTTTTCCACCTAACGCTACAGAAAAGTAGCATTATATTTGTAGAAAACAGTATTTTTTGTACAGCAATAAAAAGGTAGGTGCTCCATCAAAGTGCTCTTAAAATTCAGAAGGATATTGATGCATAAAACTCTTCCCACTGGCAAGATGAGGCAGCTGATCTCAGCTCTTGAAACGCACATGTTCACGGTGCATCAGTGCTTCTGAAGGAATTAGCTATACAGGGTTGCAGCTGCTCTGGGCAAATGCACAGCTAACCAGTTTAACACTGGAGGATGTGGATCTTCCAACACACTTGGCTTGCTATAAAATCTTTCATGCAACCAGATAAAAAATTCTTTCAGAGTTGCAGCTACAAAGAGAACCAAGAAATAAAAAGATTTACAGCCTTTCTAAGTTCCCATTTTCAGACCTGGTTTGCTATCACATTTGCAAATTCCATAAGAGGATATGGCCTAACATCACACTGGGGGAGGTTTAGACTGGATACTCGGAAAAAAATTTTCACTGGAAGGGTGGTCAAGCATTGTGACGGGCCCAGGGAAGTGGAGGATTCAGTATCTCTGGAAATCTTCAAAAGTCATGTAGATGTGTCTCTTACGGTTTAGTGAACATGGCAGTGCTGGGTTAATAGTTGGAATGGAGATCTTAGAGGCCTTTTCCATGATTCTATGATTCTTCTAAACAAAATAACAGGATGCAGCAGAGATCCTAGCAGTACATGACATGAAATACGCAAAACTCTACAAGTGGAAATGCTGAAAATTATGCTTTACATCGCTATGATATCACTAAGAACCACTGTTACTCAGAACTAGCCAACCACTGTGGTGATTTCATTGAAATATAATGGTCTTTACAATTATTCTTCTAAATGCAGGGACCGATCTAACAGAATGATTTTACAAAGTGCTTCGGGCCATTGGAGGCAAAATGGCCTCAGCTCAGCTCTACATCCACCCCATTTAAAGACTCCTGTGTTTTCAGTAGTATCTTTCTTTTTTCAGGTTTTGAGGAACTCTGGATGACTCTTCAGTTACTTGTAACGTTGCTACATAGGATAAGATGCTTTGAACCTCATTTCAAAGAAGGCTGTATTTGACTGCTGTTATTTCAGCATTTTAATGATGACAATTTAATACTTCTCATTATCACTCCAGAGATCATATGGACTAATAGAATTATTTCAGCATTTTAAACAGATATGCATCATTTGATATTCAAAGACTATGTAGATGGAGCATATGAGCATCTCCTTACAACACACTCTGTAGTATAATTTATGTAGAGTCTCAGTTGATTTTGTGTCTGGTCCAGGTCTGAGTCTGCCTCATGGAAATGAGAAAACTACCCGAGTGGTGAGATGGGGTAAGATGAGCAAACCAGTTTTGGAACTGGGAATTGCCAGGGACAATCCTGCTGTCCCTGAATTGGGATGGCAGCTGGCACATCAGCATGACTCTGCTTGGTGACATCACAGCATTTCAGCAAGTGACCAAGAATATGTCAAAGAGATGCTCTTAGGTTCAGTACATACTAAATAACCCAAAGACCGAGTTCTCACCATATTGCTAAAATGAAGTTTAATCTGACTACAGTAAACCAGCCATTATTTCAATTTTCTGTGTGTGTTTCTTTTTTTATTTGAGTCCATGTTACCTGTCACTGGAGAGATGCTTTGCAGAAAGCAGGTTTGGGAGGATGGTTTTGGCTGGACCCATCTTACCTTTGCTCTCTCTCACCTCTGAGACAGGTACAATTGCCTTTGTCCATCTTCTAAGTGGGATATGTTGCTACCTCACACTAGCTCAACTTTTTAAAAGGAAAGAAACTGGGTACAAATGCAAACTGAAATTCATTAAAATTGCCCTTATAAGCCTGTCATTACCTAAACAGAAAGTTCACTGGCAAAGTCTGTGAGGTGGAAGCAACCATGACCTCAGCTTTGCAGCAAAAGGCCCAGAGTAGTTGCCCATGTACGTCCAGGAAGGGGTGCTCTGGGTGCCTTGAGGTGTCCCAGCTCACACCAGTTGGCTGGAAAAAATGCCATGGGGTCAGCAGGAGGCCTGAGAGGTTTTGAGATGGCCAAAGGCAAGCCATCCTTTCCTACTCCTTTAAGTCCATCATCACATTCACCAGCCCTGCATGAGTGTCCCTGGTGACAGTCATGCTCTGATCTCTCTGGCTATGACAGGACCTGAAAACAGACTCCTCTAAAGTGCACTGAGGGATGTTCCAATATGGCAGAGGCATCTATAGTCTTCAGCACTGTTTCTTTCTTCCTTCCTTCCTTTCCCCGGTCCACCAGAGTACTACAAGGGCTATTACCTGAGACCACCAGCCAGATTTTATCTGCCTATAGAAAATAAAGATTCAAAGGCCACACAGTACTGTAAGAGCCATGGCATGATTCAATTAAAATGCAACAGCAGCTAAACAATTATCACTTCGGTCCACATTCAGAAAGCAGAGTTATGAGCACTCAGTGACTTCCCACAATTATTTTAAATCTTTTTTAAATGTGGTCATGAGGAAAATTCATGGAGTCTTTCTGAAGTAGCTTGTTTCTGAAGGACTTATTCATCAACTGTTCATTTATCCATGTATTAACATTTGCAAGTCAGCTTTAAAGGAAATTTTGCATATTTGCACTCATATAGCATTTTAAAATATGAACTGTTAATGACTAAATGTTGTTTAGAAGGGAGAAACATTTTGGGTAGTCATTCAAGAAAAATGCCTGTATCAACATGGAAAGCATGCTCCCTTTTCATGGAAAATGGAAAAATGATTGGACTTTTTAATGCTAGGGATGGGTTCAAACACAAGTGGCCATGGGCAAGCAGATTTCTGTCCATGTGGTTATTCTCAAAACATCAGAATGATGAGAGTTTCAGATCTCTGCGTCCAAGCCTTAAGAACTAGATTGTGTTATTGCTGTTTTAGAAATCATCCCTTCCACTAGTCTGCTACATGTTAAGAGTGCTGCAGTGATGACCAGCCCATAGGAGACTGAAAAAAATGTTCTCCAGCTCCATGCATGAACATGGGAAACGAAATAGAGCTCAGTGTGAGAGTAAGGTCTGAGGCTGCCTGCAATGCATTACTTCCTGCTGCTGCTTCCAGGCCAAGGAGAGGTGATGTTGGCATTACAGCACCCCTTTGCAAGTGCCATATTAGAGGCAGGTGCTGACTGTTCAGGAAGCACTTTGGAGCATGCTCAATACCCAAATATCTGAAAACACATGGACTGTGTTATATGCTGCTTCTCTATGGTGAATATTCCTAACGAACCCTGAACTGACTGGAAATGCCCAAAAATGAGGATCCGTTAGAGTAATAGCAGTTCAGCAGGCAGCACAGGTGTGTAGGAGACTCATCCTCAGCCATGCAGTGAAGATGGAAGAATAAACACTACAACACTAAATTTTAAGTCAATTCTAATTGACTTTTCTTCCAAAAGGCCAAAATGAAGTGATAACTAGCAGTCATGTAATGCAAGAGAGCTCAGAACGAATGCACAGACACATTCACAGATCCAGGTGACTAGGTTGATGTTCTCCAGAGCAGCTGGAGAACACATGGTGACATAAGCAATCAAAATCTCTTCATACTCCTTCAAAATTATGGTAAGATAAAGTATTTGCAAAATGGGTTTTTTGCATGTTCTGTAAAGTCCCAAGTCAAAGAACTATCTTAAAACTGTGTGCTTTAAAGAGGCAACATCAGAGAAACTCACACACTATGCAGCACCAAAATACTCATGGGGACAGAGGTTTAAGAGAAAGTCTGCATTGGTGCCTTCTTGCACCCCTTTTAAGCCACAGCTCTTCCTCCCTGATGCAAGAAGGATGTAATGGTAGCCTATGCCCCAAATAGCTCTACCAAAGCCCAGCATCCTGTTAACTGGGAGAGCCACAGGAACACTTGCAGAAGGGTCAGAGACCACTTGCTCCCATAGCAAACAGCCAACAGCCTGGTAGAAAGAAAGCATTTCTGGGAGGGTGACAGAGATGGCCTTTCGGTTCATTTGAAACCCCTCCAAGAAAATGAATAATAAACATTTGCTGCTCCCTCATCCCTCTCACAATTAAAAAACATCACAGGGCAGTTCTTGTTGCCTTGCTGATAACCCGATGCTACCTGTGCTAGACAACACCAAAAATGCTTTTTGGTCTGAGCACGTGGAATAAGTACAGTTTCTTGAAGAACTAGAAAAAAAAAAATCACAGGATTCAAACCAATTCAGTGTGATACTCAGTAGATATTAAGTACTGAATATTAAGCCAGTATTATGGCACCGAGAAGTTGTAAACAGGTGAAGTTGAAATTCCAACTTCACAGCAAACACGTTGCCACTTTAAAAGGTCACCGCACTCTGCAGTGCTTGACATAAAAATTGCTGCTTTTTTCTTAATGACAAGTACGCACAGGCAATTTTTTCTTCACTCAGTCTATATACTGCACTCCTTTTAATTAAGCAGTGCACGGAAAGAGCAATACTGGCACTTTGATGACTACAAAAATCACAAGAAATTGTATTGGTCAAGTAGATACAGAGATATCTCTCAGTAGCTTATTTTGGCTGGCTGATGTTTGAGGGTACAATTCTGAATCTCAGTGTCCCAAGGTTCACTTCCTTTCTCTGAAGGAGGGAATTGGCAGGGAATTAGGGATTATGGGTAGGTACTCTCCCCAGAGTTTGAACTTTGCCCCACTGATGAAGGACTCTGATGTGTCTCACCTTTAACAGCCTTTAACCTCTATCTGTTGTCTTTCATCAACCTGTTGTTGAGCAGGTAGAGAGAAGCAACAGTCACTCTTCCTTCTTCAGCAAGGGACATACAAACGTATTTTAAACATCTACTGCATTTCATTTGAGCAGCAAAGTTAAAATGACTGATTTAACTGACTTGCTTTTTCCTCCTTTGGTATTTTCATATCAGCCTAAACATTCCAAGTTTTTCTTTTAAAAATGATAGAGGAATCTTTCCTCTCATTTCTACATTGATCAAATACAGAGATGTTGATTGGCAACTTCAAGTCTTGCTTGTTCAGATTTTCTGACTCAAATGCTGGTTTTACTCTAGAAGCCAACACATCTCTAGCTGGGTCAATATACATTGCAATATTGCATTCCTTTAAGGAAAATTGAAATAACTACTGGTCATAAAATCCAGAATTGGCACTTTTGAAAAAAGCTCCTTCACATGAAGCATGATGCAACTGTCAATAAATGCAGTAATATACTCAAATGAGCTTTTCTTCACTCATGGTAGAATCAGAACTATTTCTCTCTATTCCTAATTCATCAAAGCTTATTGATCAAAATTGCACAATAAAACATCCAGGAGAAATTTTGACTCGGCCACTCTAAAGGTCCGGGTCACAGCGTGGACTATTGCTCTTGTACTGCTGCTGTTATTTATATCACAATAGAAATCTTCAATTATATTCCAGCATCCTGCTGTGTTTGCTGCAGTGCAGAATCTCCACGGCTCTACCATGGGGACTTGAATTAAAGTTAGCCATAGCTTTTGACTTGCTGCAGCACCTCAATAAATTGTTAATTGTAGGCCATTGCTCAGCATTCGTTTAGATACAGAAGTTTGGTACCACTGAAAGCATTTTTGTATCCATGCTTCAGCAGATATAAAAGTTGTATTCTCTGGTGATATTTTTCATACTATCAGTGCTTAATTCTTTCTGCAAAATGCACATCTGAAAATTGACTGTTCCATTATGAAGCACTGGAGAAGTAATGTAAAGTAATAAAACCCTTATCCTACTCATAGAGTAGAAATAATTGTAACAAGCTTAAACTCAGCTGAAGAAACATGACTAATTTCTGTGTAACTGCACATTAAGAGGTAAGATGTTCAGAAGAGTGACTGTTGCAAGAACTTATCCTATTTTGTGGTGGAAGTGATATGGATTTGGATCAGCCTAAATTTTTCTTTATCTGAATATTGTCAGCCCTGCATGCAAGTAATGTGGACTTTGGGCCTGGATGATAAGGAGAAAATCTGGCATATTCTTTCAAATAAAATGTGGCAGAGTCCCCAAAGCTGAGGGACTTCCAGGGTGGAAGGAATGTCATTCTAGCCTAAGACAGACCAAACAGTGTTGGAAATGATGTAACAGCTTTTTTTCTGCAAAGAGTGACTGCAGTATTCATGGAGTATTTACATCAGCCTGTAGGCTAAATATTACTTAAAATACAATTAATGAAGTTTTGGTGTGTAGTGAAGCATCTGGTGGCTGTGAGGAGCACTGCCAAAGTGTAAAAAGCCCTCCCCAGCACCCTCGAGGAGGTATACTTTATCTGGTGTTTATTACCTAAACAACAGCATTTAAACAAAACAGAACAGCTCAAATAAGACACCTTGAGGGAGACTTAGTTTAATCTACAGTCTCATTTTAGACCACTGAAAGTTAATTTCCTGATCTGAATCAAACAAAGAACAAGACTCGAGCTCTACAAGATGAAGGTGATTCTCTCATTATTGCCTGCAATCTCTTTTTTGGAAATTAATAGAAATCTGAACTGCTGTGGAGACATTAAGCTTTAGTCTAATGCATGCAAATATACAAACCTACAGAAAACAATTAAAAGCTATATTTCATTTTCACTCCTGCTCACTGTCTAGAACTTTCAATTATTACTTTGGATTGTTTGCATTTTTCAGCAAAAACACTAATACAGAAAAATGTCACATCGGTTCTAATATTCACAGCATCTTCGTGCAGTCAAACATGGGATATATTTTCATTTAATTTGTACAATTGATCATTTTTTCACATAAGAGGAAACAGAAAACATACCAGTATTTCCAAAAAAACCCCCAAACCTGTGTCAATGATATGTCAGCCATTGGCAATACTGGGAAATACTTGGTCTTTCTTTTACTAGTGCCTACACCTGGCTGGTAGACATTCTCCTTGCTTACTTGGGCATGGGTAGAAAAGGGTTACATTTCTCATATTTTCTCTTGTACATGTCAACATTAATTAACTATTTCAAAATAATTTTTGTCTCCATGTATGTGGGGTTTTTTGACAAGGAACTAAAACCCACTCCTTTTTTCTTTAAGAGCTGACCTTAAATAAGCAGGAGGATCCCAGCCTGGCAGATACTATGATAACTCTTATCAGTGACATGTGAATGAGAGACTGAGACCAGCAGTCGTTATTCTCTTCTGAGTGCACTTTGACAAATTCCTGTCAAGCAGTTCTTTGGATTTTAAAACAATAGTACCCTGAAGTGATTTTGCAATAGCAGAGAGAAGCCTAGATAGAAAATTGCAGCAGTAGCTCTACTAATCAATATTTCCACTACACCAAAGAAAAAATTGTCATTTTTATTTTTTTATAGGAAGTGATGCTTTTGATTTTGCCATTACTTGAACCTGAATTGAATTCTGGACAGGACATCCCATTTTCACTTCTGATCATGTAAAGGGAAACATTGTCAGAAAAGTGCCTGAGGGTACTGGTGGAGACCAAGTTGACCAGGAGGCAGCAATGTGCCCTTGTGGCCAAGAAGACCAATAGCCTCCTGGGCTGCATCAGGCGGAGCCCTGCCAGCTGCCTGGGGGCATGATCCTTCTCTTCTGGTGAGACACACCTGGAGTGCTGGGTCTAGTCCTGAGCTACCCAGTGCAAGAGAGACACGGACACACTGGAGCAAATCCAGCAAAGGGTAATGAAGATTATTATGGCCTTGGAGCACCTGACTAATGCAAGTTGAAGGTAAGAGGGCTGCAGCTGTTCCACATGGAGAAAAGGAAGCCTGTGAGGGATCTCATCCCTGTGCATTAATACCAGAAGGGGGAGAGGGTGAATAAAGAAGACAAGGTTGGCTCTTCTCAGTGATGTACAGTGACAAGGGGCAATAGATACGAGCTGAAGTATATCTGGAATAAAATAAAAAGGTTTGGGTTGTTTTTTTTTTTGCTTTTTTTAATGAGGGTGGTCAAGCGCTGAAACAAGTTGCCCAGAGACGCTGTGAGGTCCTATCTTTGGCGATTTCCAAAACTCTACTAGGTGCTGCCATAAGCAACCTGCTCTAGCTGACTGTGCTTTGGGCAGGGTGTTTCCTTCCACAATCCTTGCTTTGCGTCAGAAAACTTGTAACAATACAGAAAGAAAAAAGCAAAATAGGAAAAAACTAACCAACCAAAGTCAAAATGAGCTTTCCTTATTAACAGTCAGCATTTCTGGAATGGCTTGTACGGACGCAGTTTTCATTAACATCACAGATTACAAAGACCTCCAAAGCTGGGGCCAGACCACCTGACAGATCCAGGAACTTGTTAGGAAATGCTCTGAAGACTTGATACTCCGCTATGCCTAAGCTCAGCTTGTATAGCCCTTTTGGGGGGGGGGTCTTCACAGAGAGTTACTCCTGATATTCCATTCCCAAAGGATTTTATACTCCTGGTAAGGGGTAGCTTTATCCATATTCCAGTATCTGTCATATCATATTGGACCTCTACAAAGAGAGGATACATTTGAAGCCTCAAAAAGCTCATTGCCTGCTTGTACATCCAAAATTACCCATTCAGTTCTTGATAGTTCTTGTCAGGGGCACCATGGAGGCACCCATGACCTTCAACAACTTGACACAGGGATGATATTTAGAGCATTGCTCTACAAATGAGAAAAAGACAGTGTTGTTAAACTGACTTTATTTTTGTTTTAACTAAGATAAACAAAGTTTCAGTTGGTGTTTTACTCAGCACTGTAAGAATCATCCTTGACAACTGTTCATACAACAAAAATTTGTCACCATATTAGTAATAATTCTGATGCCTTAAATCCAGGTTCTTTCTGCAAGGAAAAACTTGTAGTTGAAACAAGGTTCTGGCAAAACCAGCAAGCTGTGATGGCAGCTTAAACAAACGGAGCATTAGCACATCCAGGTGGTAGGACAACTTAAGACTGTATTTGTAATTTTGGTTGTGAAATTTATACAAGAGCTATTTTTCCTTTCCTTTCTTTCTTTAGGTACACATCTAACTCTAAAACTTCTACCCAAGCTGCAGTTTCCTTCAGCGGTGTTTCAGATATAATGTTTAGGCATCTGGTACATAAGCAACAGCAGCATTTGATCCTCAAGCAAGCATTGTGCCACAGTCAGTGCAGAGAAATTATTAAGATGTCTGGGCTAAAAAAAAAGCCCTGTTCTGACGGCTTGAGGATAAGGATAAAGGCTGCAATTGAAAGGAACAAAACTACCCCCCCTGCAAGATGGAAAACGTAAAACTGGTTAAAAGCAGGAAAAAACAAGCTTCAGTCAGACATCCAAGCGATGCTACCTCTCTCAGCAGTTGCTGAAAACAACAGCAGTTTGCAAGGATGTGTTGTAGTCAGTGTTCATGCTCACACTGGACCTCAAGGCTTTCTTTCTTCCTCTACTGCTGCCTGGAACAGAAAGCATGCCTCCATCTCCAGGGATTGCAGCTCAGTTACTGCAGTATGGTCGGACAGATCATTTAAAACACTAATCACCTCCTTTTAACACCAAGTGCAGACATTTACAGAAACTAACAGATTTTTTGGACTTTTTTCTTTGTTGTTTCTCTCCATACATCTCCATAACACAACTTATTTCAAATAAAATAATACAATGTTTTGACTTTTTTAGAATCCTATCCCAAATAGTTTGTTCCAGGTTACTAATTTTCCTCCCTTTGGTCAGTCTTTCCAGAATGGAAACGTCAGTTCTGCAGCACCATAGAATATTACCATTGGAATTGGGGTCTTGTTGGATATTTTGTTAGTTTTATGGTCAAATTGTAAAACAGTACCTCATGGGGTGACTTAGAATGGAAGCATATATTAAAAATGTACCCATCCTTCCTTTTTTAAACTCTAGACTTGAAAAGCAAGCCAGTGTGTTGTTGCCCAAACACCCTAATTTTACAACTTAAGTAGAAATTAATGCACGCATTCAGAGGAAGATAATCATTGCTGATACATCCATCTGCTCACCACAATCCAACACCCAGTTTGTGAAGTCTCTCAGGCTGAGAGCCACCATTCCCATTACAGCTGCCTGCTGAAAGCCTGAGAGAAGGGAAATCACTAGCAAGGTAGAAAGAAAATATGGAATTATGCTATGAAATCTGCTGCTTCAGCCACATAACTCAGCCGTTGGGGTCCAGAATTTACTCCACTCCTTGCAGCAGCACCCAGACATCCCGACCAGACCACCACCAAACACCTGGCTACAGGAGGAGCATTATCCTGATGACGACCCACCTGCACAAATTTTGACAAGCTTTACAGTACAGAAGTTCAGAAATTAATTGTAAAGGATTGAAAAGAAATTTTGAAGCAAGCCAGTCCTAACAGAAAGCTTCCATATATTGTCTAGAGAAATAAAATTTACAAGATCCATTTCAAGTCCTTTCTTCAAACACCTGCAATTTCTTATCTGTGAAGGAATCTTGCCAATTTTTCCCTCCAGATTTGTTTGGCATTTGTTAATGAGGTTACAGCGCCATCTCCTGGAAGAAATCAACTTGTTGCAACTGCTCCCGAAATTTAATTTTCATTTCACTGTGCTCATAGAACCAGCAAGTACATTAGATTCTGCCATGACAATGCGGCAAGGTGCAGTAACAGGATGGAAAAGAACAAAAAAAAAGTGATAACCTTTCCTCTTCCTTGGTAGACGTTCTGCAAACTGTTGTAACAAACATTGGGAAAGAATGGAGAAGTTGATTTTACCTATACTCCAACACTTCCAGAGGAGTCACTTACGCTCTACTTTTAAGAGGCAACAGGAGATTATTAATTATAGAACCGGCACTGGGAGAGGAAAGGCCTGCTCAAACAAGTCTGGCCATTCACTGATTCAAATAGAAATGCAAGGGTTTCTGGCCCAAGAGGTACATGTACCTTCTGGTCAGAGGGTATAAAACCCGAGGGCTCAAACAGCTAACACTCTACAATGAAATCAAAATACTGCCAACAAATTATTTTAGATTTTTGTTTCACTGCATTACAAAAACACTGAAAAACTAAAAGTAATAAAACAACCTTCACATAAAAAATGCCATTGTCAGAATTAATTCTAGCTTTTTTAAAAAATAAAATATGGTTTTATTTTACACTTAGCATTGGAAAAGTATCAAAGAATTGTCTTTTTTTTCAGATGGCTGATATAACTTCTGCAATTGCAATTCTGATCGGGGGGAACTGCAACTTCAAAAAATTAAAACACTGAAAGATGGAAAAATCTGAAAAACTCAGCCACTCTTAGATATATGTGTATACATATGCACAGATACTCAGTGGAAATTCTACTGTGTTCAATTAGCTACTTGAAAGCACAGAACACATTATTCAAGAATTACTAGCAAGCATTTTAACCTTGCTCCTGTACATGATATTAACGCTCTTAGGCACCTTGCTATATTCATGGAGCATTCTGAAAACTTTGTTATGTGGCATAAAGCATAAACTCTATCATCTTGGGGCTACTACTGGCATTATCAAGAAGAAATAATAGTTGTTTCCAGGGGTATACACATTATTTGTGTATTATCCCATTGAGTGGGATAGTACCCAGTGTGCTTGTTACCACATCCAACTCTACAACCAATTGAAGAAACAAAAAATACTTCAGTTACTTAGAACACTTTCCTTTCATTAAAAGGTTTGATATTTAAGCATCTTTATGAAAATGCAGAAAGGAAAAATTATAGCTATTTTTATGATCTAAGCAACATAATACAAGTCTTGGGCATCACAGCTCCCTGTAGAAAAATCACACTGCCTGCAATAACTAAAATTTTATTCATAATCCCCTGTCAAATGGGTAACTTGGAGCTACAGGAATACCCTGCACACAACACAGCATCTTGCTTTTGAGCACAAAAATAACCTTCAGCACTGTGCTGTATTTACCAACATATGATAATGTATTTACTGGTACAGCCAGGCAGAAACAGTTGGATTTTTCCTTCAGCAAAGGCCACTGATGAGCAATGCAGACAGACTTCACCATGAATACACTCTTCTTCAGCCACACAATCAAGCAGCTGTAAGAACAGATTCATCAAAGATGCTTCTGATGTTGTTCTCAGATACTGTACTTTTAATAAACCTATTTCCACTACTTTCTCAGATAAATAGCTGGTCTTCAAAATAGAGTGCATTAAATATGACATCTTTGTATTCAAACATACTGTTCTGCATGTAGACCTCAGACATTCCCTATGGCTTCTCTGTTTCTCTAACATCAGCTTTTGTCAGAAATGAATTCGGGGTTTAGTGCTACAGGCTGAAATCTGAATAAAACTACAGAAAAGCACACAAGACTTCATCAAGGCAAGCAAGACTGGGTTTTTTTGTACTGACATAAAGCAAAAGAGCATTGACAATAAGAGATGTCATCTGTTTACTATTCTGAAGTGCATGTGTTGGAACATTACTCTTGTAAACAAACAGTACAGGAGCACAGAAATAACACAGTGACCATTAAGACTAACTTTGCAAATAAATATTTAAATCATATTTTTTGTCTTTTCAAAGTACTATCCAGACAGATTGCTCCTTGATGTATTCCAAGTATTAGCTGTAGTTTACGCTGGCAGGTCACTTTCTGAAAAGAGAGAAGTGGTCTCCTTCAGAGCTGACTGAAAGAGTTTGCTAAGTAACTGCAAATAAATATGCTTCTTAATAAAACATAAGCATTCTTCATTTCAAATCATATTTATTCACTAGACCATGTTAAAACTCAAATAAAGGAGATGAACATAGACTAGATGTTCTCCCACCTTCTCTTTACCACTTCTGAAGGTGGGAGGTAGGAATAACACGACTTGATTCCTGCAGAATGTTTTGGCTGATGCTGGGAACCGTGCATTATGGTTGCTTGGTTTACTTCCTAAGATGACCTAGCTGCATTTTAAAGGTTCCTTTGTCGGAAATAGATTTAATTTATTGGAATTACTACAGATATTAACTCTGAGTTTCAGTTATTAATTTCTGCTGTCTTAGTTTCAGCTGTTAATTGCTGCCAGAGGAATTTTTTTTAAATTGTATTGAGATGAATTCTCCAAAAATAGATCTACAAAGCAAGCCAATTTTCAGGATGAACCTTCTCTTGAAATGTAATTGTGCACTTACTAAAATTACAATTAAAAATACATGTAAAAAGTAAAGAATATTGCATCCTTACAGCAAACTGGATAGATTTGCAAATGAGCATAACTACATGATCTCAAGCAAAACAAAGCTACATCTGTTTAATTACCTCATCCAATGTGAACTGAATGACGGGGTAGATATGACCAGACTTTTTCTGTCTCCATTTCACAACTGTGTATTTTGCTCAGCATTCACGCTAATCACAACTATGGGCGCTCACTGCACATGTGTTAAGAAGCACAACTGCGAAATAGCTCCAAAGTTCTCTTCTTTCGGTAGTACAGAATATACCTTTCTTACAGGATGTAGCTGAAAGCATCCATACTGCAGTGACAGACTTTGGGTTTTTTTAAACAGGTCAGATTCTCTTCAGTAATTTCTGTGTTTCAAAGAGACATTTGTTCTCTCAGCTGAAAGGTCTGATCCCGCAGACATAAAGGATTTTACCAGGTCTATTTGGCCAGCCATACCAGAATTTGTTTGATCCTGGTATGCACTACAGGACAAAACCCAAAAAACACTTTGATCCAAGAGTGCTCATTATATTCTGCCATTTTCTTCTTGACCTCCATATATAGAAGTACCTAAGCCTGCCAATGGACCTTTTTTTTTCCACACCCTTCGATATTTTAACATCCACGGGGGAAAAAAAAAACAAACAAAAACCAGTCTGTTGCCAAAGTGTTTCTGCACTCTTTCCAATTCCAAGACAACTTGAATAGCATGTAGAATACTGTGTTGATAAGCTAAACTATGCAGTCTTGGATCAATAAACGCCTAATGACACCAGTCATCAAGCATCTCTGTCCATCTGCATCTTCCATTCCACACTTCAACTTTGATGATGAGATGGTTTTTGTAAGCAAGTCACTACTCAAACCGGAGTCGTGGGTTTTCAACCTCCAGTGTTAGGAAAAACAAGAAGTCAGTCCCTTTAATATAGTGTCCCTCTAATATTCATTTGATCATCTTTGCATTTGGAAAAAAAATATGGTAAAGTTCTTTGACTTTGAAAAGAAACTGATGACGGGAAATCCAATTTCCTTTTGTAAAACACTGGTCAATTTCTACCCTTCTGTCAAACGGGGCTGACATTTCAAAGTTGCCATCTGCATGAAGATCAGTAGCTGTGGAGGGAAAAGAATCAAAGTAGCTCTTCCAATACATCAGTAGGCAGAACTCAACTGTTGCTGCTCAAAACACCTTCTTACTGGCAAACTGGTCAAGAGCTTTAGATCACTTGATGCAGTTGCGAGCATTAGGAAATTGAGGGGCAAGAAAAAAAACTTACACAAAGCCACATTCCATGGAATTCTGTGCATGTGACACTTTATTCTCTCCTTAGGTATGTGAGGTATTTTCACTGCAGAGGAGTGCTTGAACTATGAACTTCCTCAAAAATAGCATTCAGTTGCATGTAAGCATGGCATCTCTGCATGAAATCCCTCTGTAAAATGAATACTACACGGAATTCATGAAAAAACTGTCCTGCACAATGGCAATGTTGGGAGACAAAACCGAACCTTCTAGCAAATAACCTTAGCAAGGACTGAAGAAAAAAAGTCTTCTAGAAGACTTGAGATTACAACATCAAGAATTCCCAGAAAGGGTGGCATCTGAAGTAACAGTAATCAGATGATCAGGAGTCCAATACTTGTCCAGTTGAACAGAAAAAAGGCTGGAGGTTGAATGGAAACCACAGTCATATAGGACCAGGTATTTTTAATCTATTAAAAGAACGGTGGGAAAGAGTGAATTCTGAACTTCTTCTACTGTAGGAACCTCTTTACTGCACTGAACCAGTGTCACAGCTTATTTTCTAAAAGGCTTTAGCAGCTGTATTAAACTAACTCAGGTCAGGTGAGAGAAAGCCACTTAAGAACAGAAATAATTTTTTCATAATAAAAGAAAAAAGTAGTGAAAATATAATAAAAACCAAATTTAACTCCTTCAGAATAAAAGTATTTTCAGAATTGCTATGTACTTTTACCAAAATATGTCTTTTTTTTTTTTTTTAAGAGGCAGCAGGGAATAGAAATTACCCCGTAAGTTCTGGGATCACAGGTCACCACTTGCCAATTACCTTTTTCTTTTCCTTCTGTATTTCTCATTCTTCAAAAACATGATCAAAGGCAGAATGTAAAGAGAATTATTTTAAATTATAATATTCTCACTGTAAGATTCCATTTTCTCTTTCTCAACACTACATTTTAGGTAACATCTGTCTTCCAGACAGTGTCTGTGTTGTTCTCAGAAACAAGCTCTTATTTCTTCTGTGGTTCAGGGTTATGTTCTAAACAGCAACACGCAGATGAACATCAGCTGAAACCCTTTGTTTGTTTTGGGGGATTGATGACCTTTCTGAAGGGAATTTTCTCCTCATCAAAGTTATGTGGAAATATTAAAGCCTCATGGGGTGGAAAAAAATATAAAGAAGTCTAACTCCCTACCAAGACAAAATTGCCTGATTCTCACAAAAGCCCCATTTGCAGAAAGCTTCCCTGCTTCCCCACCAACACTAGCCATGGAAGATTAATTTACTTCATTATTCTCAAGAATTCCGATTTCCTTCTCCTTCCCCAAACTCAGATACATTGAAAAATTACAAATGGATACTCATGCAAAAGGGTCAGGTTTAGTGTAGGAGCTATAACTATACTGCAGAGCTCTTCTAGGGCAGGGAGCAAAGCTTGCTCCCAGGATCTCTGCCTCCCCATGTTCAACAGTACAGCAAGCAAATCTTCCCACCTCACAAGGAAACAATGGAAAAAAGAAAAAAAAAGAAGTAATAAACTGACCAGTATTTTTCATTTCTCCAAAATTAATTTTAAGAACAGCAACCACAAGAGAAGTACATTTTATCTGAAGTTTAGAGCAATAGGGAAATAAAACCCAGAGGCTGCAGGCTTAACTGTTTGGTATTTGGCAGAAACAGGTGTCATTTCAGTTAGAATGATGAGGATTCACAAAACAAAAACAACACACGTAAACACACACACGTACTTCCAAGGTCACACGTTACTTTGCTTTTAAAGTCATCTAAAGTAGAGGAAAGGAAGGGGAAGTACCAGTAAACATGAGAACAGTTGCTAAATCCCCACTACGAAGCAGTTCGCCAGATCAGGGTGAACTTGTTCCTACCCTCATTAGTGAGAATATCTGTTAAGGTAAATACAATAGGAGCACAGATATGGACTGTGAATTCATATTTTTGAGTTGATGAAATGTCAAAATAATCCTTGATCTGAGGGAAGCAATGCTGTTTACGTGCATATGTACTGCTTTGTTCACCTCATACAACTGGAAGCAGTTCAGCTCTTTTTATTTTGTCAACTGCTATATTAGATGCAGTATTTTGATGGAAAATCATATAAAAAATAAACTTACATGTTAGAAATGCAGCATTCTTGAAGTACTGGTTGTTTTCAATTTATAATTTGGGAGAAAAAAAATCGCCCTTGTAAGGATGGCAAGTTTTTTCACGGAAAAACAGAGCATAAAGTACTTTTGAGGTACAAAAATATAAAAATATTTAAAGCCTAGAATCTGCAATGCAAGGACTGGCCAACCATCTCTATATTATGTGCAGGCTTATTAATTGGTCTCAATTGTCTATGTGCAAAGTGATGGAAAATACTAGCGAAAGTTTGAATCATACCAAACATCTAAAGAGCAGCCTTTCAGAATTCTGGTTTTGTTTTTAGTTAGAGAAATGCAGTATTTTAGTTTCAAATATTTAGCATTTAAAGAACAGCTGCAGGTATTCCTGACATCATCCTTAACAGAATTACCTGAACCAGATTTATACAAATACTTGGACATACAGTGGGGAAAACAAAAAACTTTCAATCAAGTGATCCAGTGAAAGTCAGCAGAATTTCAACACCTAACGTGGTTAAATTTTGTTACCCTAATAAAAAAGTTCAGTGACTATGTCCAGTTACAACCTTTATGAGTCTGTCTTCCTGAATCACCAAAATAACCAACTGCTATTGGAGACAACCGCACTGTTGGAATTTCTGCAATTTGCAGGCAAGACTTAATCCTTATGGTCCCACCTTCTTCATCAGTGGTCAAAGTGAAAATTAGTCTTTTGCAAGAAAGCATTCACTATCTAATATAACTCAACCTTCTCTTCTGTCCGTAAGCTTGCTCCACTGCAACGTACTGTAAAGCAAAGGGAAGATGATTTGCATCCACCACGTTAGGTGTTGTGTTATGTTATGGTAGTAATGCACGCACAAATCTCTCAGCTACAAATACTCTCTTCACTTACCATTGTCACCTACTCCATTTTCCTATTTCAGCCTCATATTTCATGTTTGTCATACCATTCTCACACCTAGATTTAGGTCTATAAAACATTTTAATGCACTCTGAAAACTTAACACAAAAAGTTTTAAGATTAGTTGACAACTAATTAGCACAACAGATTCTTAATTAGAAGGCCTGTATATTGCTGTAATTGAAGTAGATGAGTTATACAGTAAGATAAAACGCACCTAATTCAAAGTGCTTTTTCTACCATATGGTTTCTCTCTAGTCATCCCACTCCTTTTCATGACATTTAGATATGTTGGTATGTTTAATCTCATTTATTACTACTTCTAGAAGACAATTGTTACATTAGTATGAAGACTTTGGAGACAGAGAAAGCTACATTTTCAAAAATTTCTACAGCATTAGAATTGTTACTATTCAATGAGTTCAAAGACTTCTTTGTTCAGGTCCTTCTATTAAGGTAAAAGGTACCAATATCTCCTCTGCTTTTCCTAGGCTGCAAGCATGTAAGGTGAAGATTTTGCCCCCAAGCCCCAATGCTCACAGGAAACTGTCTCTCAGGTCATAAGAACGTATGCTTGTTTAGTCATGTAGCAGCTTATGCCACGTACCCATGTAACAGGTTTCCAAAATATCAAACTAGCTAAAAAAATACCAGTTAACTAAAGAAAACTCAAATTCAGATTTGATTTAGGGGAAAGAAAAAAAAAAAGACAACTAAGTAGTTGCATTTAACAAGTATCGGTAAGTCTCAATTTGAGGCAGTGGCTCCCCTTTTTTTTTTGTTATTGAATTCCCAATTCTAGTTCATTGCAGGACTGCCAGCTATCCACTTCTGGTCCGCTTCTAAATTACCTTAGCATATTCACAGAAGAACTTGTTCTTCTGCTGGCTTTTTATCTCTCCAGTCTTCGACCATTCCCTGTTTCCTGTCTCACCAGAATACTGTATGACACTTGCAGCATTGCAACCCACTGGTGGTCCCATATGCCAGAAAAAACCCAACAGGAACAAAATGATGGTCTGGCAATACTTGTCTAGGTAGTACCATATGTTAAGTGCCTTAACAAAAGCTGTTGGATGAAGAATAGGAGATAGAATCCACTAAAGAAACTTGACCTTCATACTTTTATAAGAAAAGCAAAGTTGAATCCAGAGTTCAGGAGCCACTGAGCAGCTATTGTTTTCTCTGCTCATTTTACCTCCACCTCACCCTATTTCCCTCCAATCTTACGGTTTGTCCACCTCAATTCCAGTGGATCCAGTCTTTGGGAATGAACACCCATGAAAACTGCAGAAATTGTCGTGTTTACCGTAAGAATATCTGCAGGGTCATATTACGGGCATTGAAAAAAGCCAGGTTAAGATAACAAACCTTAATTCATCCCTTCCTGTATGAACGGCCTGTACGTCAAAATACCTGAAAACTGCACTGATACAGTAGAACTTATTATAACTTGCATTACGAATAAACTGCACATGCTGTTTTACAGACAATATATATTTGTAAACTTGCTCATGCAAAATTAGTGTGCACAACAGGGATTTTGGTTTTCTAATCCCCACATCTGTAAAAATGACATTTGTGTCTGCCTTTTTTTGAACTGTGCCCAAACCATCTTTTTAATATAATAAATCTTACACATAATTCATCTGCCAGCCAAACCAATTTATGAAGCTGAAACAAAAAAGAATAAAAAGTTATACAAAAAACATGGTGCACCTGGACACTTGATTCCCACCTCCCCCTCTTTTTTGTTTACAAGTAAAAAGAGTGAACAAAAGAAAAAAAAAAAATCATGGTCACAAAATTTTGACATTTTAATCCTAAACATTACAGGGCAAATGGATGTTGGAACCTACTTCCATCCACCATGAGTCAACTTTTTAATTTCCAAACGTGGCCAAATCCACTAAAACAAAGAGTGGTTAACAAATTCTGGATTATGGAAATACATTTCTGGGATAATGCTAGAAAAGCAATTATGGGAAAAGCCAACTGTCTCCATAAAGGTAAAGTGGAACAATGTGTAATTAGATGCTTTTTCTGTTTCTTACTCATAACCTGTCAATTCAGTGCATCATATGGTTCAACATAATGGTCCCCATTTTGGACAAACATCTAACTAGTGTCCATTGATTCCAAGTTAGTGGATGATGAATCTTTTTGGATACTTTCAAAGATGGCTGCCAGCTCAGGGTTAGAGCTTATCTGTGACTGAAATTCACTCATTAATGGACTCTTCTCTGCTTCTGGAATGGTTAGAAGCGCTGCTACAGCCCTCATAGCAGATCGTTTTAGTTCATCTTGCTTTTCAAACTCCTGTTTCACCGAGTTTGCCTTTACCTAGGGAAAAAATGAAAATATGTTTGAAACTTTACTTAAATCTCCGCCTATATCCTCTTTAAAAAAAAAGTATGTTAGAAAAACCTATTTCTTTCCATACTAACACTTTGCACAGCTTTCAAAATGGCCTAAGCTCTTAAAAAAACCAACCAAACAAAAAATACCCCTAAACATCTTTCTAGCAGAACTGTTTACAATAGACTGAAGCTCCAATACTGCAAGATAAGCAGAAAAAGGCTGTAAACTACCAAGTCAATCACCAAGGTCAGTAAGTGACAGTAAACTGCCATTATCACATTATTCACAGGTTCCAGAGAATAGAACTTATTAATAAGTTGACCTCAGAGTAACTGCTTAACCTTCTGTTACAATTTTCAAAGATGTTTTAGTGAAACAGATGTAAATTATCCTTAAAGGCAATCAATTTTCTTGATGTGAAATATAGAAGACTACAGCAATGGAAAAGCAAGGTAAATGGCATTAAATGACTGTCACAGCATGCAGGTGGATCAAGACGAGCAGGAACGGAAGGAGAATAACTGTGCCAAGATCCAATAATCTTGTCATATAAATGAAGAGGTAGGATAAACAACAAAAAGCCAACAAAAACAGGGCTACTTTACACTGCTTTCATCACCCAAATGCTTGTCTGAAATAAAGTAACCATCAGATGTCAGAAAAACTCTCAGTCTTCCAGTTTCACTATTTATAATGACAAGAGATTTACATGTTACCCAAGTGGCAGTTAAATTTTTAAGGAATAAAAGAAAGGACATCAAAGAAACGGAGAACTTTAAAAAAGAAGCTAACAAGGCTACCCCTGGATTTGTAATTTAAATAAATTTAACACATATATATATAAAGGCACACTTATTTATATTATCCTGCCTATTCCAGCTGATCAATTACAACTCAGAAAACGCTGCAGCAGTACTGAAGTAGTCTTTAAACACAAGTTTGTTTGTATTTCTGTAGGACAACGCAAAGTAATTAACTTAAATGAATTTAAGTACCTTAGTTGTACATGTAGCACGCAAAGGTTCAACGAGCCTATCCAATCTCTGCAGCACCGCGCTTGGACAAAGGGTAGACAGTCTCACCAGCATTAAAAAGGTTAGCATCTAAATTGAGGGAAAAAACCAATACAACTATTAGTCATGCCTTGCACATATATTGAGATATATTTTCTACAACGCTGTGTAACCTTTCAAACAGTCACACTTTAAAGAAAATGGCAAATGTAGTACTATGAAGTACTTAAGCATATGAAGTAATATTTTTACCATGTCAGTTTATTCACTATTTAAAATATTTTGACATAGTCGTTGCTTTCACAGAGAAAAGTGACAGCTAACCTTAATATCATAGTGATCCTTCAGGCCATCTTCAACATGGTTTAAGAATTCAAATATATCTAGTCTATCCAAACAGCTATCCAATAGAGTATACATGCACTCAAAAGCTGCTTTCCTTATGTCCAAGCCATCATCCACTGTATGTTTAAATGGTCCCATTTCCACCTGTCAGCGAACAGAAACACCAAAGTTAAGTAATACATTTTAAAAAAAAAAAAAAATCTATCTACTTGCATATATTTAGCACTGTTTTCCTTAGTTAACATACCTCTCTGATTAATTCCTTTCTGACTTTCGTTTCATTGTAAAGATGAGGAAGCACAGTATCTAAGAGGTCCCTTATCAAAGACGGTTTATTGTGGGCAGCTGAGTTAAACGTCACTAGGGCTACTCTCCTGACATTGAGATCTGGGTCCTCCAATGTTTTCAGAAAATCACCTGCAATCGTACAGAAATAAATAACCTATGAGGATCCTTTTAATCTGCAACTTTAAAATCATCTTTGCTCATCTTTAACCTTTCAAAAAGACATATTTAGTGCAGGAGTTATTTTAATGTAACAGACACCTGCTATTTCAGCATGATTACACAAATAAAACCATACTCATATGAAAAGTATTAATTTAATTGATATACAGTATTTTGTATAATGAAACAGCAGGTTCATCGTGGTCATCAAAATAAATGGCCATCACAATGATATTTCAACTTGTTTTCTAAAGATACAGTATGTAAATTAATGAAAATTATATTTAACCTTTGCTTTTATCCATTAAATTCTCTCAGAATATGCATTAGAAAACCAATCTCTATTCTGCAATTCATGAATTTGAGAACACCTCTCATGGAAACTATCAACATACTGATTTTTAAACACCTAAATTGGCATATAGTGAGAGTACCTAAGTTACCATAAAATAAGGCTACTCAGTATATATTAACATAGCAACACCTTCTCATCCCACTCTACCCTCAGGCATTTTTAAATTAGATTTTTCTATACTTCTATAATACAGCCTTGTTAAAACAAATGGCTGCAAGAATATATCCTATTTTTCCCCTCAATGTTTGTGAAGTTTTACTAGCTAACTCCATGAGGAGTGAAATTTTTCAAAGGAGAGAACCAACAAGGTGTTAACAATGAAGTGACTTCTACACACAAAAGAAACTGGGGTAACAAGACTCAAGAAGACTAAGATTTTTTAAGTACTAGATACCAACAGTTTTTTGTCTGAATAATTAACAAATATTTGCAGAAACCAAAGGGGCAAGGCAGCTTCAGTGACAGGGGAAAAAAACTAAAGCATAAGCAATTCTAGAATGCATTATTAAAAAAAAAAAAAAGTAAGCTTAGTGATGAAAATAACACATAGGAATTGACTTCATTTATCCATAAATGGAAACCTTGCTCCCCACAAAACTTTATCCTTTTGAAGATAAATCTTTTCCCCCTGTTAGGCTTAGCAGTATAGACAATTTTTACCTATCTTTAAACCTGTAATTAATCAAGTATAAAACATTCACCATAGCATATTAAACAAATCTCTGTTATACAAATGAAAAAAGTTCAAAAAGCCACAGCTTTGCAAGGTTCTTTATCATACTGGTGTTACACTGAAAGCTCCGATTACCTAATCCCTGTAAATATATACACAATTCCAAATCCTTTCAGATCACAAGCATTACAAAATCATAACGACCTATATTTACAATTCAAAACCTGTTAACACTCTGAATTCACACATGCATATTTTAAGTGACTGAATGTCAAATATTCTGGGTAAAGATGGTACACCATACTACATCAAACTGATTTAATTTGTCAAAAACATGGGAAAGGAAATCATATTTTGGGTTCCATCTCTTGGAAGTCCTAGCTTTTTGCATTGCCCATGACAGCTTCAATATTTGGAATTTTTAATCATACATTTTTTACTGCTCAGAATTCAAACAAACTAGTATTAATAGAAATAACTGGCTGTTACAGAAACATCTTGTAACTCTTCCAACAGTTATTATTAGCAGCTAATCCTAGTATCTCCAAAATATTTACTTCTGATAATACAAAGAACAAATTTTAAATATAATTCTACTGCCTGGAAACAAAAGAAGCTGTCAGTAAAAGTAAGGAACTTACCTATGCAGTTCTTCAAGAGTGGGTCTATGGGTTGTGGATGATCAGAAATAGTGAACTTAACAGCAGTAACCACTGAACTTCGAGCGTACGAGGACCCTAATATAAAACAGAAGTGTGAATACACAAGATTAAAACAGAATCACTACAGAAACTAAATCATGCTCAGTGCCATTCATTCTTTTTAGACTTCCAATACTCTTAAGAACACCAAACAAGAAATGTTATTGATTACTAGCAATGCAATATTTAACTCAAGTAAATCTATGGATAAAACATTTCAAACACAGGAAAAATACCGCAGCACACAATAAGAATGTAATGTTATCTGCTACAGAAAATTTGAGTAATAAGCCTATTAGAACAGTTTATGTATGATCATACATCAGCCTAGAAAAAAACACTTCTCCCCTTTAAAAGTAGAAGCACGTGAAGCAAACGTGAATACAGTTCTTTATACGAAACTGATTCACGAATTATGCACAATGATCCATCCCAATCCTTAAAAATTTCAGAATCCCTATCTGAAAAACAGGAATACACCAAGTAATTTATACCAAAAGGTCAACATGTTGCAATTGGCTTTTTAATTTGTCCTTTTGTCATTCATGCTCCTTCCCCTTTAAGTTTTTAGCTCTTTCTTAAACATAACATTGTTAATTGAAATACCATAGTCTGAAAGCAGAACACAGAAGTAATTCTTTTCATGTATGACTAGCAACTTCTAGTAAAAACGGAACCACCTAAGCTTCCATTGTTGGGTGGGGAGGAGCAAAACTTCAAGAGTTATCACAAAACTTCAGCACATCATTTGCAAAACTAGATCTCTTTATTCATAGATAGCACAAAGCCATTTGCCTTAAAGCCACAATACGTACACGCATTACTATTGCTCACCTGATGCCAAGTATCCCTTGAGTCGTGGAAGCAGAGTCTCTGGGTCTATTAATGTAAGCTTGCCCAAGCATTCAGCAACAACATTCCTTGTACCCTCTTCTGCACATTCACAGTGTTTCAGTAGTAAGGCCCAGATGTTCTCAACATATGGTTTGAGACCAATCACTGACGCAGAGCTAATTATTTCTTTCAAGGAATGAAGAAGAAGGTATTGCCTCTTAGGTTGACTAGTTATTTCTTGCAGGACAAATGGCAGATACTCAGGAAGATTGCCAACACTAATGCTGCCTAAGGCGTAAGATGCCGCCGATTTTACTTCTTCACTAGGAGAAGAGAATGCTTCTAGTATGACAGACTTCAGCTCAATTTGTCCACTTAAGTCAATGTGATGCCCAACTTCCCCAAGAGAAAGCAAAGCCAAAAGACGAATGGAATCTGTGGACCTTGAGTTCTTAACATCTTGAATGAACTGACCTACAACAGCTGGTCCTTCCTTAGGGCAGGCTCGAGTAAGGGCAGCAACACATTTGGCAATGGAATAGTAAGACTGCTTGTGAGTAAGTGCTGTGCTCTGTGAGTACACTGGCCCCGTTAACATGCGCAGTAAATCCATATAGCCTAAATTATTTGTACCAGTCACAACCAAAGCTTGGAAAAATTCTAGCATGGCACTAAGTGCTCCACCCTGAAGTAGAGGTGATCTTACCAGCCCAATAAGTTCATTGAGAATGGAGCCACTAATCTTTGACAGGGAGGAAGGATATACTTTAGCCAATGTTGTTAGGAAACTGATGGCCATCTGTGATACGTGCATATCACTTTCACTAATCAGAGGTGGAAGCTCATCCAGGACAGCGTCAATCATGGCAGCTGTCAAGCTGTCACTGTAATTCTTAATTAAAATATCTAGAGCAGAAAGAGTGCCCAATTTCAAAGCTCGCTGGTTCTTTCTCAAAAAAGAAGCAAGAATAGGAACTCCTTCCCCAAGGATTGGTCTCAAATCTATCTTCAAAGGAGAACCAGCAATTAATGTCATGGCCTTCACTGTAGTTAACCGAGTGATCTCATTCTTCAGTCTCTCTAGAAAGATCTGAAGTGTACTAGGCAAGTCTGTGCCTAGGCTGTCACCGAGGCTACAAATTATTTGACCCATGCAAGATATTGCCCTTTCTTTGACCTCCTGATCAATGTCAGCAGCCTTTAATCTCTTGATTGTACAAGTAAACAGATCTTTGATGTAAGGAGTAGCATCAAAGGAAGTAGGCTGATCTAATGGACGAATAACCTTCACAAGTTGTTGGGTAACCAAAAGTGCCTCTGATGTTATCTTGTAAAATGGGTCTCCAACACAAGCTACAACCGGAGGTACCAATGCTTGAACATGAGGATGAAAGACTTGGGGAGAATGATTGCAGAGGATCACATACAAACAGGACAAAGCATCTATCTTCAGATTAGAAGAACTTGATTTGTCATTCAGTGAAAAAATTATCCCTGGAAGAAAAACAAAAAATGTATTTTTAGGGTAGGTATTTATAGGCTGCTAAAACACTTCAAAATTTCCAAAGGCAGGCAGCTATACTCAATTTATGTTTTCCAGCTCCCAACCCTCCTTGAATGCTTCCAACCCCCTTTAATTTAATCAATTAGTTTTTAAGCTTCCTCTACCAGAGGATATGGGCATTTTGATGGTTTGTGATGCATTTTATTAATTACAAAGAAATTCTGAACCTTTAACACTTCCAACCTTACTTTTCATTGTTACTTCAAACTTCAACATTTTAAAAACTTCAACATTTTCAAAAGCTAAAATATGGACAATATTTTGCTCTGTTGGGATGAAAAAGAAGGCAGCTTGATCTTACAATTAAGAAGAAAATTAACTTTTTTTTCGATACAGTAGGGAAAAAACCTTAATCTTGGAGATAACGCTTGTTTTCAGGATTAATGGAAATATGTCACTAAAATATTTATATGGATTCATACAGTAGCTGGTTATTTTGCCATTTTCTTTAAATAGAAGACCCACTTCAAGGCTTTTCCAAAAAGCAGTCAGGACTTGAATATTTTGATGTTTCAAAGCTTCCCATCTAATTTAATAAATATTTAAATTAATAACATGTTTCTCATACCTGGTACAAGTACAGGAACATGCTGTGTTAGGGCTCCAGGTAACACATTCACTAGTTCAGTCAGCATGTTAAAGCAACACTGACGAGTCTTCACACTTTTCTCCTTCATCTGTTTGTGCAAGGCTTTAACTATGTTGGGGACCTGTAATCATCACACATCTGTTAATTGATTCAACAGCTGTCATTTCTTCCATTATTGATTACTGGGGGGCATATAAAGAAATACGTGCATCCTACCCCTCTGATTTCTCTACAGAACTAGAGAAGTTATAGAAACAGTGGGGAATAAAGTCAAAATAATTGTTTTAAAAAAACAGTAATTTAACTTTAAAAGGTGATTTCCATTAATAAAACTGTAGAGAGTAACAACTGAAAAGCCACCCAAATAATTCACTTAGAAGAAGTTTTTCAGCAATAAAATAAAAAACTTTTTATTCTGCAAATAAAGTATGTTGTAGCATACCAAGTTTTATCTTGATCATTAGAGCTTATGTCTGCACACAGAATGCACAAAGTAACTATTCTGCTTTGGTAATTTGGCTAAATGACATAGGACATGCAACTGTCACAGGTGATGGTAAACAACTGAAATCAAATAAGGACATTTGCATGAGTCAGTAATTTCAGTTTCCAAGATTGTTGCACTTTTTTGGGCCAGTTTACCTGGCTTGCTCTCTATGTTAATACTACAGGAATAAACTGTAACCTGCACGTGAAGAAAGCATGATAAGGCACATTCAATGAACTATCCTTATGAACAGGGTGTAACTTCAGTATCTCTTCTCAAAGATAACAAAAATCTTGACAAATAACCTGACTCTGAAGCATTGTCAAAGGTGTCTCTCCTTGTTCCATTGCATCAGGATCACAAAGCCAACTTTGCACAGGTCGAGTTTGTTTTAAAAGAGAAAGATACGCATGAAAAACATCTGCTTTAACATTCTCTTCACGTTCTTTGAATCTGGCTATTAAAGCAGGAGATACAGTTTTGTAGAATTCTGGAAGCATTTCATGTCGTGTGCTAACCACAGCGTCCAGACATTTAGCAGCTGCACGCCTCACTTTCCAGCTCATGTCATCATCATCACTATATTCATCATCGCTCCCTTAAAAAAATAAATTATGCATAAGTTCAAGTCTAGACAAGCAAAGCACTAAGTTTTATTTTAAACAATTAAAAAAGAAGACAGTTGGGTTCTCTGTGTAAGACACATGAAGAAACAGGTTCAGAAGTATGTTAAAAGCCATTCATATAAGAAGCCTTCTAAAGGGCCTAAGTTGTAATTCTCTGCCAATTTTTTCATGCTAGTCTTACATACGTATTAATTTTAACTGCAAATAGGAAAAGGAGGGAGGTTCTCATCATATTTACAGCCTGACTACTGATTTAAAGCATATTCCTCTTTATTTGTGACATAAACAACGCAACAACAAATACTAGCTGATCAAGATTCAGGAAATTATTCTGTTTGCTTCTTTCTAGGAGTAAATAAACCATGCACTGCCCCCAAAAATAACAACAACAAAAAAATAAAATAATACAGACTTGTCAGGTGCAAAAGCAACAATTATGCAGCTCATTCTTTTCTTAGGTAATGAGAACGTTATCCTCTCAGTTCAGATTACTTGTGTGTCCAAGTTTTCATAAAGCTTATATATGGCAGTGCTTTGCCACCATATTAACAATAAATACATTATGCCTTCCAGTCTAAAACATTTTTTTATCCTACAGAAAAATACCACGTAATTTTCAATCTATTCTAATTTTATGCATTAGGTAACAATAATATATTATAGTGGAAAGTAGTGAGAAGCCTTTCCCATGATCTATATGTATTTTCAATTCATGAACTGATGTTCTTCTCACTTTAGTTACACCATGCTACACGCTTCTGCCTTTTTCCACCTTTCAATCTTTTAAAGTATTTGTCTTGTATTTTGTGTTCACCTTTGGAATCACTGATCTCCAGCAACAATATCCTATACTTTTATTCCAAGAGGTAAATTCATAAGGTACGTTTAAAAGAGGTACAAAAATTGCATATGAAAGTATACAAGTCACTCAAATGCTGGTACTTAGTAGCAATACCACCTACACCAATTTTCTCAGACAGGTACAGGATCACAAGCTCACCCTCTCCCCCAAGAGAATATACCTTGATCATCATCATCACCACCATCGGCATCCATAGCATTTTCATCTTCATCCTCATCATCATAATTGTAATTAGGATCATACGTAAGATATTTAAGACAAATGTTTATAATAGTAGATACATGGGGGTAAACTTCTTTAGGACACCTGCGCAACACAAAGTACAATCAATGTAAAATTACTTCGAAGAACTAAAATATTCCTAAAAGACTTCATGCCACATAGTGTACTTTGGAGACATTAGCCAACATGACTAACATCAGTGCACCCACCTCAATTACAGAAATTACAAAAGGAAGGTCAGAAAGGGTAGTGTTACTGTGTAACAGGATCTGCTAGACTGGAAGGTTACGAAGGACTAAGATATGCCTCTGGATACCAATTTTTTTGTCACCATTATTGGACACAAATATACTTTCCACCTCCTGTTTGCACAAGTAGCAATGGCACAGTAGGAAGTTTCTAAAGTACAGACATAACACACTGTTTAACAGTTAAGTTACAAGGTAGAGTTACAGGAACAGTTCCAGCTCAAAGCTTGCAAAAATATTTTCTACGAAGGAGATTGTTTCTCGACAGTTTACTATCCAATAGCACACTATTAGATCCGAAAGCTTGAAATAGGTACCCATGACTTACCTCCTAACAAAAGATTCAAAGGCTTGAATGCAATACTCTCGTAGTTCATCATCATCTACATTACAAAACTTTACAACCAAAGGAATTATTTTTTCAAGATATTCGCCTGGTAAGAGAAAAAAAATTAGCTAAGTAATTACTCTCACCTAAAAACTTTGAAGTAAAAGATAATTTATAAATTTTTCTTACCTATTCTGTGACCTGCTTGCCTACTGATAGCAGCAATACACTGTATATAGGTCCTAGTTGTTGACATGGAATCATTTTTAGACAGTTCTGTCAACAGATGTTCAATGAGGTCAACAAAAACCATATTGCCACAACTCATAACCAGGTGACCAAGAGCAATGATGGTTCTTTTCCTCACAGCAAGTCTTGGGCTGGTCAGCTGGGGGAGCAGACAGGTCAGAATTGAAGGATGGAAGTTAACAAGCAGTCCTCCTTGCCTTAAAACAGACAAAACACAAACTCAAACCAATTGAATCTAGATAACTTTGTTCATATACTGTACAACAATCTTTAAATATTCCCCAAACATCAAAAATATTCCAATTAATTATTTAAATTTAAGCTTTAGGAACTTTCAAAAAGAAGATATTAGTTTAAAAATATAAATAAATAAATACAAAAATAAACATTCAAATAAGCTTAAAATTACAGTTCTTAGACGATTAAGTAATAAAGGAATTGTTCTATAAATCAATTATCTTCAATACATTCACTTTATTCCCAAATTAAGTTTCACCTGTACTTAATACCTTACCATATTATTTCGCATAACTTCAACTAATTTGATTTTACATTTGGAAAACTAAAGTTCAAGCTTTAAGGAGTATTTATTAGCATTCACCAGCATATTAAAAGAGGGATGTTTACCTGCTCAACATATCAGCCATGATATCCAGTGCCTCCAGTTGAACAGACACATCTTCCTGCTTGGCTATAGCACTAGTGAGACGCCCTGTGATCTTTTTGCAAACATTAGCTGCTAATGCAGAACCTGAAAGTACAACAAAACCTCAACATTTTCATAATGTTAAAAAAATTGATTTTTTTAACACCACAGATCATGTTTGCAACTAGGGAAAGCAACCTAATCTCAGCATAAAGAAGCTTTTCCCACCCAACAAAACAAGCCTGCACAGTCTGTTTGCTTGCTAATGTCATGTATGCTCTGCATTAGAGCTAAAAAAGACTATTTATGTACATACTGAGGAGAGCTTCTTGTCCCAGAAGGTATATACAACAGAAAGGACACTGCTTTTGGTAGGGCAAGCAATGAAAAGTGAAGGCCAAGACAAGTCTAGAGCAATAAATGGAAGGACTATAGGTAAAAACAGAGAAATAAACTATAGGAGAAGCACAGAACAAGAGCCACCTCTAAAGAATGGTTGTATAATGAAAAAGCAAAATAAAATTATTTTGCACCAGAAGCTTAAGTACCTGAAATACTGCTGAAACATTTGAGAAAGGGAGGAAAAAAGGTATACCCAAAGTATTTTAAAATACTAGAAAAAATGTCTTTACAACAACTCTATATCTCTTCCTCAAACTGTCTAACATTGTTTCAAGTAATTACGAGAACGAACTCACATCATGGTAACAACAGTTAGTATTCATCTGCACATGCGTGAAATTTTTTCAGTCACACTTTCAATGTGAAATTAATATCATTCCAACCTATGTTAAGTCTGGTTTATATATATTATGGCTAATTCTTAACTACGACTAAAACTAAAACATAACAATTGGACAGTCAAATGTCTTACCACAAAGGGTAAGAAAAGAGGCAACAATCTATGTTTGTGTTGAGAAAAAGAAATAACATGTTTATTTTTATATTAGGAATGTTAATTATATTGAAATATTTTGCTGCATTTTTGTTTGAGCTTTACCTCCACCCAAAAATCTCCCTTCGTTTTGTGTAGGCAAACCAAAGTGTAAAAGCTTTTTAAACTGTAAAAACAATTTACTTAAAATTAGTTACTTATGTAAAGTTTATGCATCTCACTACTGCTTGATAAAAGCAAGATTTACATGTCGACTTTCAAAGGGGTTATTAAAATCAGAGTTCTTTTTTTTAAGAGACTTCAGGCTCTAAAAATGTCATTTCCAAAGCCTTTTTAATCACTACTGTTTTCTCATTCCTATCCTACACTATGATATCTGAAAAGCACTTGAATAAAAAGTAATGCCATTAAGTAATGAGCTGTTCAACATTATTATCTCTTTTGGAAGAAAGACTGCCTTCATTTAAACCTGCAGGTAAGCATTTCAGTAATTCACAAGGTACTTTCCAAAACACTTCCCATAAACTGAGACAAGAAATCAGATGGTTAGAGAAAAGTACCCAAGCTGTAATCAATTTTAAAGTGTACTATCAATCAAAAAGCAAGATGAGATTTAGCTATTACTACAGCCACCAGGCAATTACTAAAATAGAAGCTTTTACACTCAACTTGTTATACCAAAGTTCATATACTCAGTTTTCCACATTAATACAAACCTTCAGTAAAAAAAAAAAAAAAAAGTTTTTAAACTTTTAAAGTAAAATCTAGCAATACAGTCGGAGAAGGAGAAACTAAAAGGATATTTGTGCCATACATTTTTCCCCTAACAGAAATTAGTTCCAATGCTAAATGAACTGAATCCTCTTCACTAGAAGACCAGGCTTTTGTATTTTTTTGAATTAGTAAATTACACAAGTAGAAAAAGCCTTGAGTACAAAATGCCTTACCACTGGAAGCTGGGGGGAGTTCTCCAATCACAGTTTTAAGACCGATGCTTGAAATGTCACGTAACTGTTCTTTGTCTGAGAGCATGTTTGTACAGAGGGTATCTACAATGGTCTCCACTTGATACTCCTTCACTTTACTCACCAAAGGTCCTAGGCTGTATAAGGAGAAGACAAGTATTAAATCTGCAACCCTAAATAAAACATCTCATTTTATTTCAGTATTTTGCACTCAAGTCACAAACTCAAGGTTGGGTCTGCTGGCAATACAAAGCAGAATTTTAAAATCTGAAAACCTCCAGGTGGTTGAGTTGATAACCTGTCTCCATAAGTCTAGTAACAAAATGGTCATTTAGTACCTGGGTTTTATCTGGTGCTGGAAATGGTTTTTGCATGGACTTTACTGCTTCAAAACCAGAATCCCTCTTACTTCTCATTTAATGACAATATTTATAACAAAAATTACCTAGCCAGAGCCATCAGTTCACCTGCTTGACCATCAGTGCTTGCTTACTTCATAGACAAGTAAGCAACATTCTTAACTACTGCACGTTTATTCTCTACAACACTTGAATTCAACCTGATATATACTGAGACTCCTATACCATAGGTGCCTTCCTTATTAGAATACAAATACTAAAAGAAAAAACAGTGACATGGTATGTCCTCCTTCACATAGATTACAAGCGCTATTATACATGCAGCAGTTACACTTCCTCTTTCCTCTGAACTGTGATTTTTTAGTTATTCCAGCCATTTTGAGAATTGCAACCATTTTGTATTCCTTTGTCAAATGCTCTCAAATTGTTCAAAATACTAAAACTTCAGATGTCCTAGTAAAGTCTAGTCCATTGCTAAGAAATATAGCATCCTTCACCACCTTTCTAGCCCTATCACCAACTTCCAGCATCTCTCCATTCTAATGTTCTGTTCCAAAAGGGAAGTTATAAAAAAAACCCTGAACCTTTTATTGCCTCTGTCCTCCCATTCACCTGTTAAAAACCGCTGTAACAACTCCTCACTCTTTTTCCTACTACCTTTCCAACTTCTCACTGCAAATTTGCTTATCTAGTTTCTCCCTATTTTACAACACCTGCCTTTAGACAAAGCATCTGAGAAATGGGAAATTTATTTGGAAATATTTTAAATTACCAAATTATCGAACCTGTAAAACTGTTCAGCTACAAGCTAGTTTGATACACAAGGGTAAATATTTTTCCCTCCTCCCCAAAACCAACCTTTCAAAGCACTTTACAAAAACAAAACAAGCTCAAGACACTAGGGAAAAAGCGTGAGGAAAACTTCCAATTTCATACATTTGATTGTACAATGTTATAATGGAGTTGACAGGTCATGATACAGAACTAAACCCTGATTAACACATATCAGTATGCAGCACTAGTAAAATTAATAAATTCCATACATCTTATTCTAATTGTATCAGATTACTGGAAAGAAACTATCTGGATTCAAAGTACTTCCTTTCAGACTCAAGCAGTTATAGTGGAGGGAAAAAAAGTTTTGTTTTTATTTCATAAGATTTTGAAAATTAGTCTGAATTAAAAGCAAATTTCACAACAAAAAAGTGCAGGCATTAAGTAAACTGCACAAAACTAGAGAAGGGAGGAAGGAGGAATGATCTATAGGCAAACAGAAATTCTGCCCAAGCTAGTAAGATACTAAGCTCTCAGTGAAGGCTATTATTCTAACACTAGATAGTTCAAAACCCAAATTAAGTTATGCCACTCAGTCAAAAACTTACTTCATGCTTAGTAGTTAAATCATCTAATTGCCACAGTATTGTATTACAAAAACACACAAGTGTATTAAGACAGAAAAATCACTCAAGTCTTCATCAAATGGAGAGTTCCTTTCTTAATTTATATGTAATGAGAGACAAGCACAAAATCCAAGATGACACTGAAATGTTTTTGGTTGGTTGGTTTTTTTATTTGAAATGGCTCCAGAGCTTTCAGTCTAACTCTCCAAGAACACAGCTGGGCTCCGGGTTCACTACTAGCTACTAAAACTGTCAGTCAGGCAGTTGTGAGGAAACACACAGGTCACAGATCACTATTCAGAAGGCTCAAAGCTGTGGTATTCAGCATAAAGGCAATGAAGTTAGTTCAGGAGTTTAGTACTGTACTCACCATGATAGGGTGAGTACTATACTCACCCTACACTCTTACTACCTTGTTGGTATTGTTGAGGAAAAGACAAACTGCTGCATTACTTTGACAGTGAAGACCCAAGGATTCCAAAGTGCTGTTAACAAGTAGATGTTTTAATTTTACCTATTGACCTATAAATGCTTTGCATTATCTCACCATACTTAATGTGACTTGGCACCTTGGACCATATTGAATTAACTTTCGAATGTATAGTCAAACTTGACAACAACTTTGTTCATTTTGGTCAGTTTGACAATCCCCACATCTGGGCAAGGCAAGTTCCTTTTGAGAGGCCATGGTGGAAAATAGGAACAGTTTGGTCAAACATAACTTAGAAGCACCTACAGGATAAATCCAAAACCACATGATCCAAATGCCTCTGAAACGCAGTCTTCTCCTCAGTCTCAGAGCATCAAACTTTGCATTCTTCCTGCTACAAAGGCTCCCAAACACTCTCTGAGCTCTCCACACCTTCCTGTTTCAGAAGTCCTCTCAGTCATTCCAAAGCCATCCCTCACCACCATACAGCTCACACCACAGTACAACTGTAGGCCCTCAAAAAACACTGTTGCACCCAATCTGATCACCCATTTTCTCCACTCCTGAAAAAAAAAAGACAGTGTTCTGACAGCTCAAACTAAACTGTTAGAGCTGTTGGAGGGAGTAGGACTGGAGGACTAGGCTCAGATTCAGAAGACTTCAAATCAGTAATTCCAGATGGACTCAAAAGGGACGAGATCTATGATCTTCATTCTTGGATAGCTAGCAGTCATGGCTCTGTGCAGTAGAACAAATCCAAAACCTGTTGTATGTACCCCACTGCTGCTACCCTTCTTTCCCAAGTCCAAGAATTCACAGTGGCAAGGGCTTATTTTCATTAAAAAATTCCCAGCAGAGGTAAAAGTCAACAAGCAAAACATGCAGACAGAGAAGGACACGGACAAGCAAGCCTCTGTATTCAAGCACTATGCTTGACTTACGGTATGATAGTAACCAGAGTAAGGTTCAAAGCTTTGGTACGGTCTGTCACCATGCCAGGCAAACTTAGGAGCTTCTCTTCCAATGGCCATGCTCACTCCCATGAACTCAGAACACTGTTTGCGCTTGAGGCACAGCACGTAGATTAACACCCAGGAATATGCTATCCCCAAAGCAATCACACCTGGCGCTCTTCATGCCTTCCTTCACAAACTGCAACCTACTTGGTTTCTTTCTTTCCCTGCCCACCCTACTTGTGTGAAAATACCTGCTGAAAATACTGGCAATGTGTGTGGGGGGCCAGGGACAGGGGAAGAAAGCAGCAAAGGCAAAACATATTTACCAATACCATGCACTGGAATATCACAACTAACTCGGTTCTGTTAATGCACAAAACTTGGAACTAATTGGACATTAGTCAAACTAGGCCACAGGCATAAGAAACTGACACATTATGATCACACCAATGCCACAAATTCAGGAAGTTTGCAATTTACTCATTTTGCAGAGTATTTTATGGAGATATAGAGGCAGCTTTAAAATAAAAACACAAGAACAACTTTGGGTCAACATTTCTAGAAGATACAGCATACAGGTAATCTTAAGGGGACTGTTGAGATACTGACTGGTATCTGATCAAAGGCATAAAAGGAAGCCCTTTAACTGCACAGAAATGAAGACATAATGGAATGTTTTCTCACTTGCTTCAGCAGAACCTGCAGAGATGAAGAGCTCTGACAGAGCACCCTCCATTAAAAGCAGTCTAACCTCAGGCCCTAACCAGCCACTGCCCTTTAATTTAGGAAAAGGGCACTGTACTGGATTCTTGAGATTCCATTAAACCATCTCCACAGCTACTAAACCCATGAGAGTAGGGGTTTAGAGAACCATATCCACAATCCAATCTGGTCATTTTACTGCTTGGATAATGTTAAATTAATAATGTAATGTTATTAAAATAATTTTTACCACTGATAAAGACCTTTTCCCTCTAACAGATAAACTCCTGATAAACCCGTACACAAGCATTTGCAAACACACAGATTATTACCACGAATTACCCGAGATACAAATACATCAAGCCATCCCTGGCTGCAGTTGAAACGTTTTCTCCAGTTGCTCAAAAAGCTCACAGCTTTCTCCACAACTCGATTTCACTCTTCAGCCAAGCTCTCCCATCGCAGTGATTCATTGACACATCTATATATACAGCTTCTCTTCAAATACACTTCACTGTCAGTCAGTGGCTACTCACAGTGCTGTTGCACTCATCTACCCTTGGAGCATAGTAAATTGTTTTGCAAGCAGCGCAAGCATAAATTAACTTGAATAGAAACCAAAACAATTCCAAGCTACAATGACTGTCCACAGACAGAGAAATTCCCCGAGCATTTCAGTCAACAGACTACAGTATACAAGGTTAGAATCTGTAGAAACCATTTCTCATCCATAAGGCTGTCTGCTCCAACAGAAATACTGCAAATAGGAGCACTAGGAAAGATGGACAAGCACACGTACAATTATGGAAGCAAATTCAAATAAATCTGAGTAACAGTATCCTTTCAAAAATATTCAAAACCTGCTGAGTAGCAATCCTAAAGGATTGCTTTTGATCAATATGGAGAGAGTTTGCTATCTGGCCGGTGAAATTCCAGGTGCCAATGTCATCCCTCCTCTCATGGCCAGAAAGGTCACGTCTTCTGTTTTTTGCAGTTTACAATTGCTTGTGCAACTCTACAAAAATACAACTTCCACATCCTAGAGACCTGCAGCTGACACCAGACCTGACTCTGACATACCAGAAACAGATCACCACCAAAAATCTCTTGGTTCATAAGAGAAAGCATCTCAAGTTATGGTAAGGACTTATTTTAAACCTGAACAACTACTACATGCTTTGGATTTAAACACGTTTATTCTTCAAATGTAACCTATGAGTAACTAAAATAATCACAGACAAGGCCAGTCAATCAGATTCATCTCAATTAAGTGTAGGAAATATTTTTTTTGCTAATGTTTTAAAGATGACCAAACCACTTAAATGACATTCAGACAAACACTATAAATCACAGTTTCTAGGAAGTGTTAAACCATATTTTTCCTGAATCAGCACCTTCAGTCCTATTTATTCAACGTATTAGTTCAATCAAGCAGACATGCCAATTGTAAAGTAAATTTTAAAAACGGATTGCCTCAAGCTTTTCTGGCCTTCAAAATCAGTAGATATCATTTACAGACCTTATTATTAGTCCTAGATTAGAAACTAAGTTTATCAGAAGTTGAAAATAAACTATAACCTTCTTTTATAAAATCAATTCTGACTACAAAGCTTTTGCACTTAAGTATTTTTCACACTTAAGGCTGTTTTGGGTATTGTTTCGAGTGCTCTTTGATCTTTTCCGTTTCACTAACCAATAATTTGTGTCCAGTTTCTCTCAGTCAAAAGCTCATTCAGCTGCCTATGGAGAAAAACAATAACATGCTATCTCCTTTAAGTTACACACATTTGAAAATAAAGGTGTTCATAGTGTATCTCCTTATCAGGAAGACAGACACCAACTCAATCAATTATAGTCTGAAGCTGGCATATTTTAACAGCTATCAAATAAGCAAATTTATTTACAGGGAAGAGTTAAAATTCACAAATTAAAAAAAAAAAAAGCCAAAACATTATTCAAATCATCAGTATAGCAGGATGTGCAGTAGTGTATTATCCCAGCATCCAAAATGCTTCGAAGCTGCTGAACTGGATCAACCACACAACAGCCAATACATGCATCATCCTGTTCACACTAATGACTCAAGACTCCCAGCGTCAGGGAGCGTTACTTATATTGAACCACTGCCCAGAGAAGTCACACTGGTAAATGCAGAGAAATTACAGTATCACAAGGGAGGAATCACTGAAAGTACTTTAATTCCCCCACGGATAGAGATATATGAGTGCATCTGGGTTCTTACAGGTTTCAGGAAATGTTTCACAGTGTGAAGCAATAAAGATTTCTATGCATAGGTTTAAGTGGCAGAACAGCAAACCACAGAAAACTGCTCAAAAAGAGAAGCAGTTCATCCTTAAACTGCAATGCCGAACATATGAAACAATTAATGTGAAATTCGGGCCAACAGAACATTACCAACATTATCATCAACAAAGAACAACTCCACCCAACACAACACCTATGTTTAGACAAACTCTACTGCTTGACTAATCCAGATGCACATAATCCTAAAAAAAGCTACTGGCAGTGTAACTGCTTCTGCCATAAGGTGTACACAATACCATGCCGTAAGAACGTGCAATAGCGCTTTCTATGGTGGCTCACTGTAAAACAGCCTATGGCTACCAGATGAAGCAAAAACCATTCCTGCAGAAAAAATGCAGCCAACATGAACAGATTTAAAATTTTACATATAATTGACAAAAACAAGGTGAACAACCTGCAGTTACTGACGTAGGTTGCATCTATGGACTGCAAGAGAAGCTTGACAAATAAAACTCCTTTCTCTTTTGTAATGTCAAAGATAGAGCAGACTGACTTTTACCTCAAGAGTACTAAGGTATTAATTTTTATTTTTATTCAGAAATGAACTGGACAATCATCTTGAAAGGTAGCTACCCAAATATCCACAAACTCAAAAACTGACTTCTGCTAAAGAACAACATGTTTTATCCTGCCCAAAACCAGTGCAATATAACTGAAAAGATCGGGAACAAAGTCACTAGTGTGCTTCGTATAGATAAGAAAAAACAAGTTCCCCAGCATTTTAACCAATAGAGCCCTCCCTACTGAAGCAGCGGAAAAGGCAAAACCAGGAATGCTGCTTACTTGTTGCAACATTTGCCTTAAAATAAATACTGTTTTATAGCTGCTCTGAGTTGTTTTAAATCTGCTGTGTTCAGTGACCTCAAGAATCAAACCTTGGAAGAGTGATCCTTACCTCCTCTGCCATTCAGAGCATTTACATTCATCTACCTGTAAAGGAAGCTCCCCTAACAAGCTGCAAAACTTTTCTCCCTTCCTCAAGAAAAATCTATCTCAAATACAGATTCAAAGGTACATAGAGTTGTCTTAAATCCTTTTTCTATGAGAGGGAATCTATTCTTTAATGGGTCATCAAGCACCAGTCTAATGAAAGTTACTGGTGATAGTCTCTAAAGCTTGTCACAGAATTTAAATTAAGAGAGATCTAAACATGGTTTATGCTTTCCTCAGTTCAAAGTGCCAGAAAATCAGTAACAGAAATACACAAGAATACAAAATATTTTAAATCAAAAAAGTCAAGAAAAATATGCTGGTTGAACCTAATTTCCCAATGAATCAGGCTTACAACCAGTGCTGTAGTAGATGGAAGACTTTCGATCAGCTTGAACTGTCTCAAAATAGCAACAGCTTAATAGTGTTCTTCTAATGTTTTTACCAAAGCTCATGTGACCGTAGGAAAGCACTAAGCCAGAAGAAAACTAATTCCCCAAACCAGTCTATAACAAAACTAGATAAGAAGCAGTGGAAGAAAAAGGACGAGGAGGACAAGAACAGCAGAGCAGCATTATCTGGCTTACAACTGTCATGAACAATACTGTGAGTATAAGCCACCTTCAGAAGAGAATACTCTAGAAGAGTGGTGGGGTTTTTATATCCAAAGTACATCTACAAGTGATTGGGATGCAAAAACCAAAAATATATACCTTCAACACGAATGTTCACAATTCACCTGAAAATTTTTCAATTATGTTTCTTGTCCCAATAAAGTAAATTTTAACAGTTCCTTAACATTATTTGTATTCCTCGAAAAAACTCAAAATTTGGAAAGAGATCCTGCCACATTAATTAAATCAAAAAATTTTATCACTGTGTCATTGAAGAATTGTTAATAAAATTGGACATGAGCACACACACAGACAGCCCTCTTTTTTCTCATCCTCTTCTGTTTGCAATCTTTCTGTAATGTTTCAATAAGCATTACTTGTACTATAGATCCTAAATTCTAACACTGCCATTAAAAGACTGCGATGTATAAACTGAGTCTATGTGAGTTTATCTAAACTCCATGATAACTATAGGATGTACATTGAAAATGAGTACTGCATGTACGCTGTAACATAACTTTTCCACAAAACGCTATTTCACACAAAGACAATTCTAAGCCTGAGCCAAGTTTCATAACAATATACTCTTCTAATTGAGTACAAGCAATCTGTTTCAAAGTCATGGAACTTAAACTGTATCACGAGGAACTCAAGTCATTTCAGAAGTTTGAATTAAAAAGAAACATGGCATTTTGTGTTGTTTGTTAAAAAAAATGAGGGGGAGAAGAAACATTTTAACAACGCTGCACAGCTGGTGAGAGTAGTGAAAAAGTAGTGACAATTATATTGCTAAATACTGCTAATACCAAACTTTAGCTTGAAATTTGACCTTCCTACACTAATTTCTCTGTGCAAGGTTTTGGTTACCATCACTTAAAATATTGCAGAAGCTGAAGCAAGCATTGCTTCTAAGTACCTAAGCAGAGGTCCACACAGGCTTTTTCTACTTTGGTAGTCTGACATGGCAAACTGTGAAGAATAACAAGCTGAAACAAACTCAGCTAGTCACAATGTGAAGCTTCTCTTATGTAGCAAACTTACTTCAATCCATGCCTCATAGAATACAGGCAGTGTAAATGGAATATAAAAACGTGAGCTCACAAACAAGAAACATTCTCAGAAACACTAGAAATTCTTAAGAGAGGCCCTCTTTCAAGGGCACAAAAAGTTAGAATGGCCAAGAACAGAAAGTCATAATAAATGTGGCACCTCTTCAAAAGGTGCCCTGGAAAAGTCACACCACACGTAAAACTAAACAAAGTGAGGACAAGAGGGTAGTGAAGCAACAGAAGTCTCTGAAACGAAAGTAACTGCACCCTGACCCCATAAAACACTTACAGTTCCTGTAAAGCTTGTAAAACCATTAACACAGTATTCTGAATGTCAGTGAAGAGGGAAGTTCCATATTTGATAACCAAGACCACATCTTTACCTTTTTGTGTTTTCATCTCTGCTGGAAAACTATTCCAATACAACAATTTTTCCCCTAAACATCATCTAACTTCTCACAGTCAAATACCAGTGTGGCAACTATCACTGAATTATAAGCTTTTTGTATCTATTCAGCATTCAAGAGTTATCATCAAAGAACAAGCATGTCACTCAAACACTTTCAGCAAGGGCTGCATACGCTATTTGCTGTCTGAAATCTCAAATGTTAATCCCCAACGTCAACGAAATATAGTTCTGTAAGAAACTACAGTTAAGGCAAGTAACCTCTAAGAACAAGGGTTCCTTTGTGGACATTAGTTTCACAATTATTTTGTTTAGCAGTGGTAGTTTTGAGTTTTTCAAAAGTACTTTATGTTGTTCAGTCATCATACAATTCTTTACCTCAAAGAAAAAAAACACCTACCATTTGACAGCCAAGTTTTGCACTTCACCATTCTTATCTTCCAGTAATTTCAAAATCATCTTCACCACCTTTCTTTCACTGTCATCATCCAGTTTGATAGAATCTTTCTGTAGTTCCGTCATCAAGTCATTAGTAGCCATAAACCTGACAAAAGATGGTCAGATAATTATTGCTAAAAGGATACAGGTTATTCACGGTGCTCAGCATTCAAGATTTTCAGTTTCCACCATTTGTTATCAAACAAATCACTTTTAACATTGGATTACTGTTGTCTGTTTTGTGATGCAAGTAGCATTTACAGAATAAAAAGGAGAAAAACCATATTTAAAAGGACAATAACTTTGAGTTAGGTCATCATCTTTGTCTAATGAGAAAAGCTACATATTTTACTTCCAGTTTATTTGTATTATATTCCATATGATCTCCACAAAGAAAAACTGATACTTTCACAGATTTTGAAGTCCTTTCATTAGCTATGCTGATGTTGTAAAAAACAAGCTTTTTTAAAAACTTTGTTAAAATAATTATTCTCTGCTCTGAGTTTATTTTAAAAGAAATTTTAACCAAGAAGGAAAATACAGTTTCTCCAACATTCTCCCATAAAATTCACAAAAGCCAAATATTCATTACTAGAGAAATAATAGTTAAGCTTATTTTTCATGTGGTTTTCATTTTCTTGCCCTGTACAGACTAGTTTCTTTAGAGTCCAGAAGCCAGCTGATCACATTTACCCATCCCACCACAATCCAGGGTGTCACGGTAAAGAACAAAATTAATTCTCGAGAAATCAAGCAAATAAAATCATCTTTCATGGCAATTAATTAATTATTTAATAACAGTCATATCCACCAATAGAAGAATATACTGACAAATTACTTGCCAAAAATATTGCTTTTATGCCTTTTGTTTATTTTCCTTCTGATGACTGCTTCCCAATCCGTTCTCCTTTTTTAAGTGCCCTCTCTTCTCAGAAGCAGCAATACAGATGTATTACTCAAGTACAAATCACGTGGGCTTTGGTACCAATACTGACCCCCACTCCAAGCTCCTGATAACAAGGGTTTGTAGTTAAACAGTCGAGAGCGACATTTGGACTTCAGGCACATCAGCCTCAAGCAGACATCACTTGAACTCATGTCTAATTTCGAAGGTTATCTCTGTAGCCTGACATGCCAGATACTACTTTTTCATTGAAAATTAAAGCCAAGAGTCTACACAATCTTAATATGCATCGCAAATGCCAGATGCCTGCTCTCACATAATGGACCTCAACTTGTCCTGTCTTTTAATATAGTAATTCCAGTCTAATAGTCTCAAGGTGTTTCTAAGATAAGACCACACTCGTTTTTCATTCACTCCAACAGTCCCTCTGAAGTAAGCCTGAAGTCTGACAGGAAACAGATGTGCACATAAACAGGCTGTGAATGCAAACAGCGTTAGTTTTAAGTACAGCAAAGAAAAAAAAATACTAGGTAAGTAAAGGTAATGGACAGATAGGATGGAATTTAAGGATATACATGAAAGCACACAGTACTAGTACACTCAAAAATTGTCTTCAAGTTACTGCCAGTATTTATCTCCTTTTCTTCAAAACTAGCTCCTCTCACTTCCTTGGTCAATAGCTCCTATTTCCTAGCTTTAGGAGTGCATGTGCCCTCATCACCTACTTGTCAGTTGCTAAACTAGGCAGAGCTTGTGCATCCTCAGCGCTACAGCAGCCTCTGCACTCAACTACAACTGAAACTCCGAAATGCGATGGGGAGGTCAAGCAGCTTTAGTTTAAAGTAGCTGGTATTTAGAAACATAGTTTTGAGTAGTTTCAATGTGACTTTTAGTCACAACTGCTGCTTCTGCCGGCCCTGGTGCAAAGCAGGCAGTGTCAGCAGCTCCTCACACTCGATACTCAGAGAAGTCATTCTCCTCCTCCCACAGCCAGATGTAAACTGCCACCTTACATTACCGCCCTGTTAAGAATTTAAGCCTGAGTTTCCAAGCGGACAATACATCCTCAAGTATGTGTCTCTTCCAAAAAGTACTTCCAAAGAAGTACATCTTCCAAGTTTACATTGGACAAGTCAGTTTATCCAAAAAAAAAGGAGGATGAAATTTTACAGTAAAGTGGTTACCTGAATAGTGGTTTATACTCAGCTCCCTGATATCAACAAGATAATTGCTCTGTCCCTCTTCAAATACACATAATCTGATAGTAAATGCCCATAAAATTACTAGAACTAAAAGCTATTTTATGTGTATCACGTATTTGCATAATGGATAGTTTCATATAATATGTTACTGCATAACAGCCAGTTTGTAAAGGTCTATCATCATGCATTCTTTATGGTTTGTAAAGTTAGATTTTAATCTACATTAAGATACTTTTTTTTTTAAATATTCAAGAATTCCAAAGTTGTTCAAAGCTCCTACAACAGATAATTTTTAAGCGTGCTCTACTAAAGGAACTACAAAACAAGTTTTAATTTCATGAAGCTGGGGCGAAAAAAAGTGCTTTTTACAACTGCATTTGACAGATATACCTAAGCCTTTTATGCAGAAAGTTTCTAACTCATAAAAATCAGTATGACTTTTTCTAAGTCATCCTCCCAATAAGCACAAAATGGAAATATCACTTAATCACAGAAACAAATCAGCATGACAAAAGTAGAAAATCTTCTGTAAAACTTAGTGAAAAAAAAAGTTTGAATCTAGTTTCAGAATAATTTAAAGAAATAATTTTTTTTAAATCAGGCAATTCTTGATTGTCTCGTTTTAGACTAATCACTTTTTTTTGTACTTTCAAAATTTCTAGTCTGAACTCCAAGTAATTCCAATCTGAAAGAAACTGACATGAAACAAAACCATAAATATATCACATTCGTATCCAGTTTGTCAAAAGCTAACAAGATCATTCAAACCCCAACTCTATGTTAATTTAATCACTACCTCTGTTTTCCTTTAGATTTTAATATATTAACAAGGGAGTTGTTTGCATGTCAACATGGACTTTAACCATAAACTATGTACTATTTTACCATAAACTACCAACAACACTGTAATGCTGCAGCAAAACAACAAAAGACACGTACATTTTCTGTCTTTTCCCTGTCTGCATTCATGTACCCTCTCTGACAAATAAAAGCTTCAAACTGAATTTCTGGTTGCACACAATACAAAAAAATGTGATTATTTTTAACCTAATGCTTTGCCAGAGCTACTGTGTAAATGTATTTTCTCTGCTGTTTTTTAAGAGCTTGCTTGCATTATCTCACTTTGATACTTTACATATCACCTACTATGAATTTATTACAAAGCAAACAAATGATCCAATAAAAAGTAGTGTTCTTGTGACAGATCCTAAGCTCAAAATTAAATGCCAGTCCTACCTTCATAAGACTTAACTCGACTTCCCTCTCTGGATGCACAAAAGCAATACCAAACTATGTGAGGACTACAAGAACCCTCTGTCTACTAGATGCAGCATCCAGAAAGGATGTAAGCCTAGAATCACAGAATTTTTAGGATTGGAAGGGACCTCTGGAAATCATCTAGTCCAATCCCCCTGCCAAGGCAGGGTCACCTAGAGCAGGTTACACAGGAACACATCCAGGTGGTTTTTGAATGTCTCCAGAGAGGCAAACTCCATGACCTCGCTGGACAGCCTGTTCCAGTGCCACCATCAACAGATTTCACAGAATATTCTGAGTTGCAAAGGATCCCCAAGAATCATCAAATCCAACTCCTAAGCGAATGGCCCATATGGGGATCGAACCCACAACCTTGGTTTTATTAGCACCATACTCTAACCAACTGAGCAACATAAAGAAGTTCTTACTCATGTTGAAGTGAAACTTCTTGTGTTTTAGTTTATGGTCGTTGCTCCTTGTCCCGTCACTGGGCACCACTGAAGAGCCTAGTACCATTCTCTTGGCACCTGTCTTTGAGGTATCTATATGCCTTAATGAGATCCCCACTCAGTCTTCTCTTCTCTAGAACAAGCAGGCCCAGCTCCTTCACTCTCTCCTCATATGAGAGATGCTCCAGTCCCTTAATCTTCTTTGTGGCCCTCAACTGGACCCTCTCAAGCCTGACGTGCTGCCTGGCCCTCCCTGCTCCTACTCGCAGAATCACAGGATCCATATTTTTTCTGAGCTTGGGAGGTCACCTCATCCGGCCTCCCCTGCTCAACGCAGGGTCGGGGACAGTCGGTTGCTCAGGGCTTCGTCCGTTCGGCCTCTGAGCATCTGCGAGGCCAGGAATTCAAACCTCATCCCTGCCTGTCCCCGCCAGGTCAGCAAACCTGATGGGGCGCTCGGCTTTCCCGGCTGCCGGGGATCCATGCCCAGACGCGTGGAGGCCGCGGCCGCGCGGGCACCGCCGCGCCCCGTCCTTCCCGGGCAGCGAGGAGGAGCGCTCCCCTCCCGGGAACTCTCTCCCCGTGGCAGCAGCCGCGGCAGATTCGCGCCCAGCCCCGCAGTGGCGGCGCGGGGGGCACAGCCCGGGCCGGCGGACCGGCTCCCGCCGGGCACTGCCCGGGCCGCCGCGACAC